>CM029390.1:8057730-8122730 GCA_017165825.1 Hepsetus odoe | reverse complement strand
GACTTTGTGATCTGTAGAAGACCAGGGAAGAAAGGAAGTTTATGGATGTAGGAGAAAGGACATGGAGTATGCCAGTATAAAAGAGTATAATGGAAACGATAATCTGCTGTGGTGATGCCACTAGGTAGCCGAAAGGGAAAAATTTATATATATATATATATATATATATACAGTAATCTTTAATGAAATGTAAATTAAAAGGCTTTTTCCCCTGTGTTTGAAGAATTTCTACATAACTATAGTTTGCATGTCTTAATGTTTTAAAGGTTTCAATTATCTTTACTACAATTTACATCAAGGACCCTAGGTGCAGCAACAGTGAAAGAGTTTTATGCTCGAAACTCTCGCTGGACAGAAGGGCTTATCTCTGCTGCCAAGGCAGTGGGCTGGGGAGCCACAGATGGTACAATCTTGATTAATCAAGAGCATTATAGCCAACAGATTTCAGATTCACAGTTTTAAAATTTACGTGAAGAAGCACAGGGGACATCATTTCCAAATGTTTTGTCTCTTATACCTCAGTGATTCTGCTGATAAAGTGGTGTTACACATGGGAAAATATGAAGAGCTTATTGTTTGTTCTCATGAAATTGCTGCTAGCACTGCACAGCTTGTTGCAGCCCAAGGTTTGAAAATTGATAATACTTTCTATCTTTATCTCTACAATTTTCTATGTTCATTCCATATGCAATCTTCTTTTATTGTGGCCCAAAAAACTTTGCTTTAATGGTCTGTTGGCTAACATTTTTGTTATGCGTATTAAGAAAAATGTTTAAAAAGGCTTTACCTTCTCTCATCCTGTTTCAGAGATTGGCATCTAAATATCTAGAAATTAAACTGTATTTCAAAATGAATTTAAATTTTTCAAATGATATAATAAAAATGTAAGAAATATAAATAAATGACAGCTCTGTTGAATAATTATACTCTTTTCTCTTTGCAGGTGAAGGCAGACCGTGGCAGTAAGAAGCTGTCTAATCTTCAGCAAGCCTCTCAAGCCATGTGTAGAATGAAATGGCTACAATGTAGTAGCATCCACTAAGACTGGCCAGAGCAGAGATTGAGTGATAAAGGTGTGTGTGTGTGTGTGTGTGGTGTGTGTGTGTGTGTGTGTGTGTGTGTGTGTGTGTGTGTGTGTGTGTGTGTGTGTGTGTGTGTGTGTGTGTGTGTGTGTGTGTGTGTGTATATTTTTATATATATATATATATATATATATATATATATATATATATATATAATATATATAAATTATGCATGATGCAATTGCATGATTTTCTCTTTGGTTGTGTTTACAGACACTATGGACTTTTCTGGCATGTCTCTTGTCAAGCTGAAAAAAGAGGAGATGGAGGCTCAGGTACATTGATGTACATTTGTGAGAACAAACTTGAGACCAAGCCAGAATGAGTGTCTTTTTTGCAAGATCTGAAGTGATTATTCTTGATTGGTTTTTTTTTTTTCGTCTCAGGTGAAGGTCCTGGAGCTAGAGACCATGCTTGAAAATGAACGTTTGCGTCTGGGAGAGCTGCGAAAAAAACACTATGAAATATCAGGAGTTTCTCTGGAACAGCTAGCCCAGGACAATGGCCTGCAAGCCCCTTCACCCACTGCCACATCCTCCCCAAAACCCTCAAAACCTGCATTAATGAAGAAACCTGCCCTTGCTCAAAAACCCAACATTCCACCCAAAACTATGGTAAAAAAATAGCAAATTGCTAATTATAGTAAATAATTTTCCTGCAGTAAATGAATCATCTAAATATAATTCACAAAGAGAAAACCATCAGTTTTTGTTCATAAAATTTCTAGAATTTATACACTTGAGATTTGCTACTTGCATTTGTTATTGAATGAGAATTGTCAGTATTAATACCCAGTTGTGTTGTTCTTGCAGTTCAGATGAGAATCTCATTGACGAATATAAAAAAGAATCTGGACCACAAATCAATGGATTTCCTGCTGTAAACCTGTTTTAGTATCTCAAGAAGTGCTTCTCTTTCCTCTTCTCTCTTGTTCTAACATTTGAAACAAATCTGCCTTGTTTATTATGTGTCTGTATATGAGATATGGTAGATTTTTAAATCTGCACTATTGGATGATGTTAGAGTAATGTGAAAAGCCTCCCTTAACATTTTTTTTAAAAACTGAGTATAAATCATTCAAGACTTAGAAAGCTTGTTTAGGATGTAATGGTAGAGGAAGGTATTCATTGAATTAGTAATAGCTTCAAAATTTGATGTTACTACAACATGCTTTTAATTTGTTGATTTTTCTTTATATAAATTTTTTTTTTGTTTATTTGGGGTTTTTTGTTTATAGTGTAGGTTGCATTTATATTTCCTAGTCATTTATAATATCTGAGCTGAGGCTTCATTTGACTCCTCTACAGCTTTTAGGTTAAGATGACTATAAACTGATGATGACATATTTAGTCTTCCATAAGATTATTAGCAAAAAAATCATTTTAATTGTTCCAGATTTCACAAAATATACAAATATACAAAATACTTGTTTTCATAATAATGTCTGCAAGACTGTTCAGTTCGAAAAATGAATAAGGAAACATCAGAGCACATAACTATCTTTGCTGTCTTTGTCAATGTGGGCTGAAAATGTGCTTACACTTGCAATGATTTAATGTTACTGATATTAAGCAGAGCACAAATATTGGATTTGTTTTTTTTTTAAACAGTTGTTTGTGTTTGTTAAATGTCAGTGAGAAAATGTGCCTTGCTCCACAGATCACCCCCAATGTTTTCAGAAAACACCTCTTGATTTTTGTGGGGGGTTTTTTTCTTTCAATTTTTTTTTTTAATTTATAATCGTTCAGTGGACATTTTGTTGCCAAGAGTTAGGGAATTTAGGTATTTCACAATAAGTACTAATTTGTCAGGCAAATTAGGGTAAGTCTGTCTGCTGGAGATCCGAGGGTTCTTTCTGTTATAAAATTTGCATCTTTACATTTTTAGGTTATCCTGCCTTTTGGGGAAAAAACCTCTCTTATTAGTTGAAAAGTTTGCACTATCAGTAGAACACACTTAGAACACAAAGGTTTAATTAAAAGAAAATCTCTTAAAAAACATTAGCTTGGGACTAAGAAGGGCAAATTGTTGTTACATATGTTGCATAATGTTTTTGATATTTTCAAGGTCAAAATGAGGGTGTTACAATGGTGGAGGATGGAGGATTTAACATGTACTGTTTTTGGGTCTTTGAAAGGGTATCTGTAGAAATGTTTTTCTTTTCCATTTCATTATAAAATATCTTTATAAGCTCAAATTGATTAATATATTTTAGATGTGCTTTATTCATTGTGTTGACAGTGAACAATAAATGTTTATAAAGGAGCTGTTTAATCTCTTTTCCAATAATCTTATGTTAACCAGGTTTCCAAAAATGCCATCAACAGAGTTAGTGTGTCTATCAAACAACTACCAGAAAAAGTTGCAGTGGTTAGTAAACTGTTTTCATTAACCATCTTTGAAAGATCTATTTGTAAAAATATATATTTTTTAGATCAATTAACGTTTTTTTTACTTTTATTAAACACAGGAAGGACCCAGGCAATGATGTGCCAGAATCTGTATTTAAAACTGTTAGTTTAGGGAAATACAAAATTGCTTGCAAAGTACATAAATAAAAAATGTTGTTCATGATGTCAAAAATGTAAAATTGTTATAAATAAGTACATCAGAGGGGAAAAACAAAAAAATAATTTTTTCCCCCAAACATCTTAAATGGATCTCCCCCATCTCAACCTCTTAAAAGATTCTTGAATAATCCTTAGGTACTTTTAGTTTCAACTTGAGGGGCACTTCAACAATATAAGATATATATTATGTAAACATGGATGGACATAACATGGTGCAGGGGTAGGAATAGGGTTGGGCAAACACTAAAATTAAAGCACATGAAATGATAACTTGTCATTATGAATACACAGCACACAGTGAACCACAAAATGCAGCCTCTGAATTTAACCCACACGTACAGCATAACTATGCTCATAACTTTCTGATCCTGGGACCTAGTCCTTGACCACTAGGCCACCACTGCCCCAAAGAAATGGAGATGCAGAGGATGTGGTCTACCACTGAACGATAAATCCGCTGTTCCATCTTCTTCTTTTTCTTTCAGCTGCTCCCATTTAGGGGTCGCCACAGCAGATCAACCATCTCCATTTCTTCCTGTCCTCTGCATCTTCCTGCTTCAAACCAACCAGCTGCATGTCCTTGCTCACCACATCCATAAACCTCCACCTCTGTTTTCTCTAGGTATTGTCTTTGAACTACTCACTTTCATTCCTCTCCTCTCTAGAGCATATCTCCATCTCTCCAGGTTCTCCTCAAACTGCTCCTTACTCTCACTGCAGGTCACAATATCATCAGCAAACATCATTGTCCACTGAGACTCCTGTCTAACCTTGTACATTAACCTGCCCATTACCACTGCAAACAAGAATGGGCGCAGCACTCATCCTTGATGTAAGCAAACATACTGCAGATCTCACTACTGTCACACTGCCCTCATACATAACCTGAACTACTCTCACATACCTCTGTTACACCTGACTTCCTCATACAAAACCACAGCTCCTTTCTAGGCACCCTGTCACATGCAAGTCCACAAAAGCACAATGCAACTCCTTCTGACCTTCTCCGTACTAGGGTTGTGCTCCTTCTCTGCATAAAACCATACTGCTGTTCACTAATCCACTAATTTCTTAACCTTCCACTACTCTTTCCCTTAATTTCATGCATTGATCAACTTTATCCATCTATAGTTACTACAGCTTGTGCATCACCTTTATTCTTGAAAATCGGTACCAGTACACTTCGTCTCCGCTCCTCAGGCATCTTCACATTTTCCAAGATTGTGTTAAACAATCTGGTCAGAAACTCAACTGCCATCTCCCCTAAAAACCTCCATGCTTCCACTGGTATGTCACCCTGTCCAACAGCCTTTCCATTCTTCATCCTCTTCATTGCTGCCCTTACTTCTTGCTTATTTGCCCCGCAAAGTACTCCTTCCATCTGGTCAACATGCTCTGTTCACCTGTGAGTACGCTTCCATGTCCATCCTTTATCCTCCCAGTGTCCGTGTTAATTCTTGCCTGAATTTCACCTTCTTCAGCTTCCAACAGTTGATCCTCAACTGTGCCCTCACTTTCCTCCCCTGTTCTATGAAAATAGAAAGTGAAATCACGGGCAGCTTTTAGCACGCAAGCAATGCATTTTCTAACCAAGATGTCCTTTAATTAATAAATTGAAACATTTGTTTTAGATTTAAACACACATGTCATTGCAAATACTTTATTCCAAAAATTCTTTCACAAAAATCATTAAGTAAAAATTATAAAAGTATCACAAACATGTTACTTGTATATTAATGATTAAGTATGCTTGTGTTTATTGTATATTGTCTGCTGTATTCATCACCAACTGCCAAAACAAATTGCTTGTGTACATTCCTGACCAATAAATCAGACTCAAAAAGTATTCTCAGAATCAAAGTTATAATTAATGGTTGAATTAAAAGTTGAATGCAAAAGTAACTCAAAAAATAAATATAAAAAGATAATCTGAATTATACACCATCGGTACCTCACCATGACCGGTGAGCCATGATAGAATCAAAATGAATAAAAGTGTTTTTCTTATTCTTTCGTCAGGTTAACATGTCTGAAGGCTTATCTTTCAGTCAATACAATATTTTAGACATCGTGGTAATCAAAAAACACCACAGATCTTGTTACATCATTGTGCTTTAAAATGCGCTGGAAACGCTTTTTAACCGCAAGAGAAACATGTTTAAATCATTCATTTTAAACTTTCTGTAGAGGTGAATGAAAATTATTTATAAGTTCGTTCTTTAAGTAAACTTAAGAACGGTCAGCACAATATTTTAACCAAATGCGGCTCTGCACTTAGTAGAGGAGAAGCATGTTTAACCTTTTCATTTGTTCTGTAGATATGAATTTGTTTTTTTAATGTACATGCCTAATGGAAACATCAGAAAGGTTACTCCTCAGTTACCTAATAGTTTAAGCTTCGCAAAAAAAAATAAAAACACTACAAAGCTTCTTTCAGATCACATTGCTACTTAATAAAAACGCTTCATATGCTTTTCAGTGCAGGAGAAGCATGTTTAGCCTATTCACAATAACTATAACAATATACTATGTTCATGCAAATTTTTCAGCAAGGTTATCTTTCAGTTAGCACAATATTTTAGACATTGCAAATATCAATAAACACCACAGAACTGCTATTACATCAAACTGCATCAACAAGCGCGGGAACAGCTGTAGCATTCAAAAAGTTTTACCTTTATGTTCATTCTTGTCAGAAATGTGATCTTTCAGTCAACACAATATTTTTAGCATCGCAGCAATAAAAAAAAACAGATTCTTTCATATCAAAATGCACTTAGTAAGCGGTTTTATTTAATGTACATTCCTACTGGAAACATTAGAAAGGTTACTTCTCAGTGAGCACAATAGTTTAAGCATCTTAAACTCTCTGCATCTTCCTGATTCAAACCGACCACCCGCATGTCCTCTCTCACCACGTCCATAAACCTCGTCTTTGATCTCGATCCTTGATGTAATCCAACCTCTATCGTAAATGCATCCGTCACTCACCACTGTTACACTGCCATCATACAGATCCTGAACTACTCTCACATACTTCTCTGTAACACCAGACCCTAATACAAAATCACAACTCCTGTCTAGGCACCCTGTCATATGCTTTCTCCAAGTCCACAAAGGCACAATGCAACTACTTCTGACCTCCTCTGTACTTCTCCATCAACACCCTCAGAGCAAACATTGCATCTGTAGTATTCTTTCTCTGCAAAAAACAAAACCACCACCTCTACTCCCTGCATCCTAACTACTTCACTTTCCTCCCTTTTATTCACACTCAGTTTTCTCTACGTATTCTGTCTTTGACCTACTCACTTTCATTCCTCTCCTCTCCATAGCATATCTCCATCTCTCCAGGTTCTCCTCAAGTTGCTCCTTCCTATCACTGCAAATTACAATATCAACAGCAAACATCATTGTCTACTGAGATTCCTGTCTAACCTCGTCCATCAGCCTGCCCATTACCATTGCAAAGAAGAATGGGCTCAGCACTCATCCTTGATGTAAGCCAACCTACTGCAGATTTCACCAGTCACACTGCCCTCTTACATATCCTGAACTACTCTCACATGCTTCTTGTTACACCCGACTTCCTCATACAAGACCACAACTCCTCTCTAGGCACCCTGTCATATGCTTTCTCCAAGTCCACAAAAGCACAATGCAACTCCCTCAGATCTTCTCTGTACTAGGGTTGTGTACTACAGCTCTGTGCATCACCTTTATTCTTGAAAACCGGTTCATACGCTTCATCTCCACTCCTCAGGCATCCTCTTACTTTCAAAGATTGTGTTAAACAATTTGGTCAGAAACTCCACTGCCATTTTCCCTTAAACACTTCCATGCTTCCACTGATATATCATCCGGTCCAACAGCTGGATTCTTCATCCATTCTTCATCCTCTTCATCGCTTACTTCCATCTTGTTTATTTGCTGCACTTCCTGGTTCACTCTCCTCACATTATCCAGTCTTCTCTCTCTCATTTTCTTCATTCATCATCAGTTCCTAAAAGTATTCCTTCCATCTGCTCAACACGCACTGTTCACCTGTGAGTACATTTCCATTTCTATCTTTAATTGCCCTGACCTGCTGCACATCTTTCCCAGATCTGTCTCTCGGTCTAGTCAATCGGTAAAGGTCCTTTTCTCCCTCTTTACTGTTCAACCTCTCATACAATTCAACCACCACCTTATCTTTGGTCTTCGCCGCTGCTTTCTTCACCCTGTGGTACACCTGCTTGTACACCTGTCTAATTTCTTTATCTCTCTGACTGTCCCATGTCTTCTTTGCTTCCCTCTTCTTTTGAATACACTCCTGGAATTCTTGGTTCCACCACCAGGTTTCCTTATCCTCCTTCTGCCTTCCAGATGTCACACCAAGTACATTTCCAGCCTTATCACTTCTGCAGTAGTTTCCCAGCAATTCAGAAGAGGTTCAACACCTCCCAGTGCACGTGTTAACTCCTGCCTGAATTCCACCTTGCAGTCCTCCTTCAGCTTCCACCACTTGATTCTCAGCTCTGCCCTCACTTTCCTCTTCTTCTTGACCTTCAAGGTCATCCTACAGAATCCTATGCTGTTTAGCTACACTCTCCCCTGACACCCTCTTCACCTCCAAAACACTCTTCACATACTTCTTCTTCAAGATTACAGCTACCCCATTCTCTCCATCATATCAGCTAATTCTCTACCTTTACCAGTCATGCTGCCAACATTCAAAGTCCCTATCCTCACTCCCACTCTCCTCCTTCTCTCCTACTCCCTCTGGACATGCCTTCTTCCGCTTCTTCTTCTTCTCCTTTGGCCAACAGTAGCTCAGTTTCTGCCAACACCCTATAACACTGGTGGCGGACGTTGTTAACCCGGGCCTCGACCGATCCGAAATGGAATTCTGTTTCGTTGTCCGCATATTGATTTGGCAAAGTTCACTGGATGCCCTTCCTGATGTAACCTTCCTGATTTATCCGGGCTTGGGACCTGCACGAGGAAATACACTGGCTTGTGCATCCCTAGTGGTTGAGTTAGATTTATTAAAAAAAATATTTTAAGATAAGCAAAAGGTTTTATGCAGCTCTACAGAAAGTTAATCAGTGCTCTCAAAATGCTTCACGTGCTGAAAAAGCGTATCTGGCACTTTCTTTTGGGCCGAGCTGCAGTTTAAAACACTCGTTGGTGTTCATTGTTTTCTGTGATGTTAAAACAATATTCCTGACTGCAAAATAACATTTTGACATGTTCAGATCATAAAAAGAACATAACCTACAGATTTATTCTACTGTACCGAACGTTTGTTTCAATTATCTCAAAATGCTTCTCCTATGCTGAAATGTCGTTTCTGGCGCTTTCTTCTGTTCAGAGCTGCAGTTTAAAACACAGTAATCTAGTTTGTGTTTCTTGTTTTCTGTAATGTTAACACAACATTGCTGGCTGCCAAATAACATTTCTGACATGTTCATATCATAAAAAGAACATAACCTACAGATTTATTCTACTGTAACGAACGTTTGTTTCAATTATCTTGAATCAATGCTTCTCATATGCTGAAATAGCGTTTCTGGCGCTTTCTCTTGTGCGGAGCTGCAGTTTAAAACATAACAAGCCAGTGTATTTGGTTTTCTGTGATGTTAAAACAATTTTGCTGACTGCCAATTCAATTCAATTTATTCTTGTATAGCGCCTTTCACAACAGTTGCCCCGAGGCGCTTTACATAGTTAGAAGACATAGCATGGTCTAAAAACTGAAGGCTAGAAGCTAAAGCTGGACGACTACGGAGGAGAGGAACCAAAAACTCCACTGTGTGGAGAAAAAAAACCTCTGAGGGTCCAAGGTCGACTGGCTACCCAACCCTCTTGGGTATACTAGCAGTACAAAGAGTTAGTTAGGATCAGCACAGAGTCTTAAGCTGCTTCCCAGGCTCAGCAAAAGAAAATCTGGACAACAAATTGATTTCCTGCTGTAAACCTGTTTTAGTATCTCAAGAAGTGCTTCTCTTTCCTCTTCTCTCTTGTTCATTTGAGAGAAGAACATTTGAGACATATCTGCTGTGTGTCTGTTTATGAGATATGGTAGATATATATTTTTTTTTAATCTGCACTATTGGATGATAGAGTAATGTGAAAAGCTCCCCTTAACATTTTTTAAAAGTGAGTATAAATCATTCAAGACTTAGAAAGCTTGTTGAAAAGACTGTAATGGTAGAGGAAGGTATTCACTGAATTAGTAATAGCTTCAAAATTTGATGTTACTACAACATGCTTTTATTTTGTTGATTTTTCTTGATATTCATTTTTTTGTTTATTTGGGTTTTTTGTTTATAGTGTCGGTTGCATTTATATTTCCTTGTCATTTATAATATCTGAGCTGAGGCTTCATTTGACTCCTCTACAGCTTTTAGGTCAAGATGACTAGAAACTGATCATGACATGTTTAGGCTTCCATAAGATTATCATTATAAGAAGAAAAATGAATGAGGAAACATCAGTAGATAACTGTTTTTTCTGTCTTTGTCAATGTTGGCTGAAAATGTGCTTACACTTGGAATTATTTTGTTACTGATATTAAGCAGAGCACAAATATTGGATTTTTTTTTAAACAATAATTTGTGTTTGTCAAATAGTGAGAAAATGTGCCTTGCTCCACAGATCAACCACGTTTTCAGAAAATGACTTGATTTTTGTGAGTTTTTTTCTTTCAATTATTTTTTTTTTTGTTTGGTAATTTAGGTATTTCACAATAAGTACTAATTTGTCAGGCAAATTAGGGTAGGTCTGTCTGCTGGAGATCCGAGGGTTCTTTCTGTTATAAAATTTGCATTTTTATATTTTTAGATGCAAGGTGCTGTCCCTGTCATGCTCCTCCCTGCAATGGGCTGGCGACCTGTCCAGAGTGTGTCCCCCGTCCTTCACCCTGTGTGAGCTGGGATGGAATCCAGCAGTCCCCAGCAACCCCGCTTGGGACAAGCAGCAGAAAATGACTGACTGACTGACCATATTTTTAGGTTATCCTGCCTTTTGGGAAAAAAATTCTCTTATTAGTTGTGTGAAAAGTTTGCACTATCAATAGAACACACTTGGAACACAAAGGTTTAATTTAAAGAAAATCTCTTTAAAGACATTAGCTTGGGACTAAGAAGGCCAAATTGTTGTTACATATGTTGCATAACGTTTTTAACGGATATTTTCAAGATCAAAATGAGGGTGTTACAATGGTGGAGAATGGAATACTCTCCACCTCTACATGTACTGTTTTTGGGTCTTTGAAAGGGTATCTGTAGAAATGTTTTTCTTTTCCGTTTCATTATAAAAGTTCTTTTAAGCTCAAATTGGTTAGTATATTTTAGATGTGCTTGATTTATTGTGTTGACAGTGAATAATAAATGTTTATAAAGGAGCTGTTTAATCTCTTTTCCAATAATATTATGTTAACCAGGTTTCCAAAAGGCAATCAACATAATTACTGTCCATCAAACAACTACCAGAAAAAAGTTGCAATGGTAAGTAAACTGTTTTCATTAACCATCTCTGAAAGATCTATTTGTAAATGTTTTTTTTTTTTGGATCAGATAACTTGGTGGTGTTTTTTTTTTTTTTTTTTTTTAAAAACACAGGACGTACCCAGGCAATAATATGCCAGCTGTTGTGGAAAAATGTATCAAGAACAAGTCAGATGCATTAATACTTTAAGGAAAGCTTTATTACTACAAAGAGGGGGTTTGTCTCACAGTTAAAAAGTGATCTTCTTTACTAGAAGAGTTATCTTAATACTAGTACAGAGTTCTAGTACTAGTATCACATTCCCCCCTTTTGATCATTAAATCACCTTAAATATGGAAAATGAATAGAACTCATAATGCAATGCAGGTTAATGTTAATAGCCTCTTAATGCAACAATATCAAAGATTTAAGCTAAAGAATACAAATTTCTTCTTCAGAACTCTTCCTCATCTTCTTCTTCAGAGCTGAGCATATCATAGTTGCTTGTTTGGTCCCCATTTAGTTTAGTTTCAGATCTGGATGTTCATCATCCGTTGGACCATTGTTGTGACGCACTGTAAAAAAACAAGGTGCACACAAACAAAGAAACAGGAATAAAACAGCGATGGGTATTATCCGTAAACAGATGCCAGTACATGAAGCTATACAAACAATCATAGCAGCCATTATCTATTGGTGGGGGAGTAGCAATTACACTTCTCATGTGATCTATCAGATTAGTAATTTCATGATTATCTGGAATGTAGAAACAACATGAGGTGTTCAGAAGCTTGCAGACACCACCTTCATTAACTAAAAGTAGGTAAAGAGCCATCCTATTTTGTATGACTGTTTGTCTGATACTTTTTATCTCACTGTTTATTAGGCCAAGCATTACGGAGGAGTCATTTGCCAATGGTCAGTACGCTAGTCCATTTATCTTATTCAATGCTGTGGTAGTACCACCTCCCAGAAAGAGTGACCACCCTACTACTGCCCCTAAAGGTGATGTCCATGGATCAGCTAAGGTGTACCCATTATAATGCTCACTTCTCTTGCTCCCATGCTGGGCAGCTAAAACGCTTTCAAATGGATTGCCTGCATAAACGGATAGTCCTAGAAACACTTCTGCAGGATAACAACAGCCTTGCCACCTCTTTGTTGTGATTGGCATGTACGAATAAGCCCTGGCACTGTATACCCACATGAACATGTCGTTGGCGTCCATCTAAAATTAAGCTCATGTCCTAGCTCATAACTACCTGCTTTCCCCCAGGTGACATACATTGTGTTTTTACACTATGACCAACCTAGTTCTATGCCTTCTTTGAGTTGTTTGATACACATGCAATACTCTCCTATTTGCTAAGGAACTAGGTATTAGCCTCGACCACTCCAGTTCCATTTCGGCGGAGGGTTACATATGAGCCCCATCTGCTCATTGATGTAATGCAAGTCTATGCTAGTGAAACCTGCCCTGGGTGGAAGTCGACCTGTGCTCTTGACCATTTCTAATATCTCAATCATAAACATTGTGGTAAAATGTACCATACACATTCTGCAGACCAAACTGGAATTAGTTCTGTTGGTATTCACTTCCATTGCTATTTTATAGGTTAACAGCATTGGTGTAACTGTTGTGGAAAAATTTACCCAAGGAACAAGTCAGAGGCACTTTTAGTCTAACAGAGAGTTTAATAATCACTGCAGTGAGGATTCCCCTCGCACTCTACCAAGAATACAAGAGGAAGCCCCGAATACATAAAAACAGAGGTTCTTATACACATTTTGGGCCGCAGGCCCACCTCCCCTCGACCTTCAAGTCCCAGTAAGCCTTAAAGTTGCTTTATCTAAGTCCCTTCTTAACTCTTTTCCCTTATCTGTTTACGTCTTTTGCACTAGCAAGAGACCTGTCCGGGACATTCTGTCCAATTTATCGTTCTGCCTTATGTCGAAAACAATAACACGTTACAAAACATGATATACTAAATAAAGGTTAGAACAAATTTTGCCTCCAAATTCCCCCCTTTTGATTATTTAATCAACTTTTAATCTAACTATAGCAAGGCAAAACATGGCAACACTAGATTTCTTTATTCATTACCAGTCCACACTTCAGTAACTTATTCAATTATTGATTGTTTTCTTCATTCGACATTTAAACATTAATCATTATTACTCACTTTTAAGATCAAATCAAAAGCACTAAATCATGTTAAGTCAACATCTCGATCACACACATTGAATCAAATCAAAATCAAAAACTATGCAAATCAAAGTATAAAAATTTCAAAACTCCTCATCATCTTCATTGGTTCATCATGATTATTAATTAATCATTAATTATTTTTTTTCTCTTCATTGACAATTAGCACACAGAATCTGTTTCAGCTCGATCATGATTGACTATAACCAAAATCAAATCCAATCAACTAAATCATTTTAGATCAAAATCATAATCCCATCAAATCAAATCATAACTGAATCACAGAAATGCAAGGAGCAATGTTAAACATAAAAAGAGATTCAAAATTCTTCTTTGTCGACTTCATCACTTGTGAAACTGTCATTTATTTGGTCTGGAACCCAGTCTGGTCTTGGGTTCAGATCTGGAGATGGCATCCCATCTTCACCTGTCTTTCCGTACATTTTTCTTCCGTGTGTAACATTTGAAAATGTGCTTGTCAAGATATGATGAGCCATTGGACCATCATCATGCAACACTGCAACAAACAAGGTGCACACAAACAAAGATACAAGAAAACAACAGCAATGGGCACCATCATCGTAGCAGATGCCAAAATGGTCCCATAGAAGCGTAGATTGAACTGCACCAGCTGTAATCCAGCTTTATGGAATAACAATAACATTTCCCATGTGGTCTGAAAACAGCATGAGCTGTTTAGCTTCTTTAGTTAAAATTAAGGCTATGGTCAAGGCTATTTTCTATGACGCCTTGTCTCACATTTTCCATTTGATCATTAATTATTTCATTCATTCGCCAGTGTAATGATATGCAAGCGATATGCAAGTCCAGTTATCTTATTGAGTGCTGCGGTTGTACCACCCCCCAGGAAAAGTGAATGTACTAGCTTGCCTTGAAATGGATCATGGTTAAACTGCCCTGGAAATACAATTGCAGGGTAACAACAACCTCACCATTTTGACTCTGGTGATTATGTATAGGCTCTCAGGCCACACGCCCACATTACTACATCATTTGCCCATAGTGTTGTAAAAGGGCATTTAAACTGACGTTCCTGTCCCGAACTATCATAAACCGAACAGCTGGACTGGGTTAGATCATCTACCCCCGTATTGTCTTTAAACCAATTGACATTACACTTTTACAGTCTGACCAACCTAATTCTGTTCCCCCATTCGCTCAGGCAGATAAGAGTCATATTTCAGCCCTCCACGGTAGAGGGCTACAGTTAAACCCAACAACATTATTTTTCCAAAGAGCACACACGAGTCAGATTAACAGCAGGTGGAAGCTGGTCTGTGTTCCTGACTATCTCTAACACAGTAATCATACTCAAAGTTGTCCAGTGTATCATACAAGTGCTGCACTCTGCACTGGGACCAGTACCATTTACAGTATCATTCCATTTTACCCTTGCATTATCGCAGTGATTTGGTCCTTCCCTTGTTTGCCACTGGTGCACTTCCTGCCACCATCTTTAGTAAGATGATAACAGTTACCATCAGAATATTTCAAACAGGTCAGGATTCTGGTGAGTGTTTGGGTGAGCCTTTGTCTTTCTTCATGGGTCTGTGCTCGGAGGGCAGGATATACCCGTTACGCCCTCGTACCACTTCACCGAGACTCCGTTACACCCTTTACTCTGTCACCTGTTTTCACCCTCACGCGCTTACAGTGTAATACGTAGATCAACGTAGCTCTCTCTGCTTCACGGCGGTAGGTGTTATCAGCAACAATTGAAACGTTCCCGTCCAACGCCTGGACTTCCAGTGCTTCCATCTGAACTCCTTTACCAGGATCGGGTCACCAGGTCTCAGGTCATGTAGAGGACCCTCTGCTCTCCTTGTCAACAATTCTTTAACCTGCTAGTGGACAGAGTGGGGGCAGCGGTGGCCTAGTGGTTAGGGTGTCGGCCGCATGATTGGAGGATTGGGGGTTCGAACCCCTTCCCAGTGGGTTGCCCTGAGGTACCCTTGAGCAAGGTGCCGTCCCCGTCCCGCTCCTCCCTGCGATGGGCTGGCGACCTGTTCAGGGTGCGTCCCCCGTCCTCACCCTGTGTGCGCTGGGTTGGACGCCAGCACTCCCCCGCGACCCCGTTTGGGACAAGCAGCAGATGATGGATGGATGGACAGAGTGGAGAATAGCAAACAAAGAACAAAAATATTGCACCATTTCATCATCACAGTGTTGTTAAACTTGCTCCTGCTGCTTTACCTCCGGGCGGTCCCATGCCAAGGTTCATAGGTTTACCAAACAAAATTGCAAATGGGCTCAAATTCATTCTGGCTTGCCTGAGTTACTCTCTAGGCAAATTGAGCACGACTGGCAATATATATATATATATATATTTTTTCCCCACAGCTGAGAATCCTTTAGTAAACTACTAAATTTCACAATGTCCATCATCCCCCCCTTTGACACATAGTCTTTACTGTGCGTCACTTTACCAAAACGAAGAAAGAAATGACTCGGCAGGAATGGGAGGCCATTAGGCCCTCACCAGGTACCTTCGCCATAGCTGCTGCATTTGCAGACAGTAATCTGTTTATGCCATCCATTCTGTTATGGCATCCAAGAATGCTGAGATCAAATTGGAATTGAGAATTTGGGAACTGTCAGATTTCAGAAATTTCCTGTGTCTCCACATAGCACCAAAATCATGTACCACTCCAAAAGCAGATCTGCAATCACTGTAGAGTAACAGTAACTATCTTTAGCCAATTTACATGCTTCAGTCAAAGCTACAAATTCTGCTACTTGAGCAGACAGAACGAGGAAGGGTGCCGCTGTGGAGAGTGCCACTTTCGGAGCAAACTGCAAGGCCCACACAGTTTAGTCCTTTGTTATCTCTCGAGGCAGAACCATCTGCAAAAACACAAGATTAGAGTTAGAGATGGGAGCTTCTTGTAAATCTGTTCCACTGCTGCCACACAGTCATGAGGTTCACTGTCTTCTGGTAATGGAAGCAAAGTGGCAGGGTTAAGGTTAGTGCAGTGTTTAATGGTGACACTTGGCCTACATTATATTTCAGAACATCTTGCAGCTGACAGGTGGGCTGCGCTGTGGTCCTGTAAGAGAAGAGAACTGCATATGGTACAAAAAGAGTTAAATCAGCATAGTCAACTCGATCTCTGGAGGCCTTTATGGTCTTCTCTGCTGCAGCTATGTTTTTCAAACAAACAGGAAGACTTGCTGCTGTCGTGGAAAACTGAAGTGTAATCCCAAGTCCGAAACTTTTTCCAAGTCAAAAATCAAATTAGGTCAAAAAATCAAGCGAAGTCAGAGAGATGCAGCACAACCAATTTACTGAAGAGTATCAGCAGGCATGGTCCAGTGGGAGCAGCTCCAAAAAAGCTCATCCCAACTTCGAACTTTAAATACATTTCAATCACGTTCAAATTTACATAAATCCATCCCATTATTTGTTTTCCACCAATAATATTCAATGCTGTCATGATTAAAACCTCAGTTCCCCCACCTTTGCCACCTCACCAACATTAGACAAAGGTCCTTTTACTGATGGCTCCCTGTCTTATCCACCACTAACATTTCAAGGTTTCTTCCCATCCAGGTTTCCAAATGTGAGTGCGGCAGCTTGATTAGAAATGTAACTGTTCGCTCCTGGCCGTCTATGAGCACTATTGTTCAGTTTAGAAACATCTGTTTGCTGCTGGATGATTTCTGGGAACTCATGAGACTGCATAAGACACCAGACAATGTGTAACCCTTTTCAGGAGCCACTATTGATCAATTATAAATGTAACTCTTTTACTACTTGCTCATTGGAATTCGATGGTGTGGAACACTGTAAGACAGGGGCAAAAGCAAAGGGACAAAAGTAAAGGGATTTTTAATATACTGCCACTGGATCCAGCTCTAAAGAGAAATAGGCCACCGGCCTAAGCTTATCTCCATGTTTTTGTAACAAATCTGAAGTCAGATCCTCCTTCTCAGAGACTGTTTGCACAAATGGTTCGGTGGATATGGGATTCCCAGTGTTGGAGGATACAATAGGGCTTGTTTCAAATTGTTAAAGGCCTCAAGTTGTGTCATTTCACGTGAGTTGACAGTTATTAGACAATTTCTAATCATCTAGTCATCGCCCGTAGCGGTGCCTCCATCTCTGAAAAGTTAGGAATGAAACCTCTGCAATAGTAACACATTTCCAGAAAAGATGCTAATTGCTTCTTAGTCAAATGTCCGGTTATATCACGAATGGCCTCAGCGGGCTTATTTGAGAGTGATTTACTTTTTGGTGAGATAATATGGCCCAAAAATGTCACTTGCTGTTTAACAAACTGAACCTTAGACAGACTGACCTTGTGGCCATTCTCAGCCAAATGGTTTGTTGAGACAGCGTGTCTTTTCTACACTGTGCTTGGCTGGGTGCTGCAATCAGAAAATCATCAACATACTGTAAAACTGCGGTCCCCGGGGACAATACTAAGGAAGCTAATGAATCGCATAGTGCACCTTTGTGAAATTAAAATCAACCCAAAATTGACAGTCAGGGTGTACATGCACACTGAAAAATACTTTGGCCAATTCAGTCACAGAGAACCATGTGGCATCGGGCGGAATTTGCGAAAGGTTAGTGTATGGATTTGGAACTATGGGTGCACAGGCCTGTACCGCAGCACTGACTGCTTGCAAATAAATAAACACATACACATACATACATACACACATACAAACATATACATACATATACCTTTGGTGGGTTGTCAGAAAATTATTAACATGGGTTGACCCCTATCCCTGATTTTAAACAGGAAATAACAGCATACGGACTGGAGAATTTGGACACAGAACAATCATCCCTGCCTTCCTCAAGGCTTCAAATACTAGTCTAATACCATCACTTCCTGTTTAAGTGGGTATTATGATTGACAAGGCCTGTATGCGGATTTTTAATAGTTATCATTATTATTATTAACAACCGGAGGACTATTCTTTATCAACCCAACATCATTTTTATCTTTCAACCACAAGTGATCTGGAAGTTTTGACAGAGCTGGGTCTTCATCCAAACTGGTCATTTTTTTATGGTGGCTCAAAAAAATTGAGTAATGCGCCCACAAGAGACTGTGCTCTCACAAGGGCTGGCAAAAGCCGGAACTTTGTCACTGTATAAAACTGCACGGCCACAGACAGGAACCCGATCTTCTGCCTGTGTGCAAACCAGAATGAATGAACCCACGTCCTGCCAACAACAGAAAAAAACTCTATTTGCTGTTCTGTAAACAGCACTGAAACACCAACAGTGTGTCCATTCCAAAACAGTTTATCTAATTGAATGCTGTTGTGGCTCACTCTCCCACTGTCCCATTAAAACCAGTCAGAATCAGCAGCAACACTGATCTGAAGACATAAAATCCCTGCCCCCTGGTCTCAGCCTGTCCCAGCAGCAGAGATAAGAGCGCAGGCAATGTCTGTATCTGTGAGCCGCCACTCCTGATACAACAAGGAGCTGCTCGTAAACAACTGGAAACAACTCCCCTCTTAAGTATCAATAATGTCCCATTTTCACAGCAATTCAGCTATAAACCCAAAATACACATAAATCACGGCCTAATAAATTTAGGATAATGAAAATGATGAAAGTAGAATTTGATCAATTGATGTTCAAAAGCATGCTGGCCTAGCTCACATTTGAAAGGTACAGAGAACGGCTCAAACACAGACATTCCCCCCGTTCCTGTGGACGTAACGGTACGGCCACAATAGGCAAGAGAAGGAGATAGGAGAGATTTTCTATCTTTTTCTTTTTTTCTTTCTTACAGAATATATGTCACAATCAACTAAAAATTTACATTTTTGCCCCTCAATTGTCAGTGTTAACTTTGGCATTTTCTTAAACCTTCAACTTGATACAGTGTGTAAGCTGTTGTGTGTGTACACTTTGTATTTTTGGGTGTCAGTGTGTGTACAGGTGTATGTAAATGTGAATTAGAATCATACGACCGGATCGCCACTCCCTCTGAGACATCCCTTCCCCCACCTCCTCCTGTCAATCACTTCGTGTCTGGTGCCAGTTTCCTGGTCCACGATGAACTTGATCATGTACTCGGATTGAACTGTTCAAACATTCTTTTGCCCAATGATCCATGCCACCACAGATGAAACATCCAATGTATCACCTCTGTGTCCACCTCTGCCATGTCCTCTGTCTGATCCACACCAGACTGTTTCTGCCACCACCTCCCCTCTCAGCTGTCAGGTTCAGCCTGGTCAGAGAGGCATCATGCAGCTGCTGTTGTTGCTTTTTGGTTCTGTCCTTGAGTTTCTTGCTCAGCAGTTCCTCAGCATGCTCTGTGTGTTTGATAATGGTGGCAACACGTGATGTTTTCTCTCCGATGCGTTCCATGTTGGTTCTTGTTGTTGAAGATGTGCTGGTCTGTTAGTCTGGGAGGATTTCTGCTTCCTGCTTTGATGGCACCTGGGATCTTGTCCACGGTCATCCCACAAGACAATTGCAGCTGGAGCTCCCTCCGTGGATTGTGTTGTTGACAGGTAGGAGAGGGATCCAGGTCCGTCTCAGTCAGGAACAGGAACTGACCTACTGGCCGATCAGGATACAGACATTGGTGCTCGGAAGAAACAAAATAAAGGATTAGTTTGGTTAGTTGGAGGTTTTGTGAAACTTTCTAGTTGTTGCGTCCGATGATCTAGGTGTGGTCGCACTAGCACCACTTTTGTGTGTGTGTGTGTGTGTGTGTGTGTGCTGGTCTATTAGAGTCTGACTAACTCTATTTTCCTGCCATTCAGTTTTTAGTTTTTTTTTCCTATACAATCTTTTAGAGCCTTGGAACTGAAAGATCCCTCTGCTAGAAACCCATATTTGACTACCCATCTGCTCAATATCATTAAATCAGTTGCTTCCTCCCCACATCTCTGTCTCATAACAAGCATTCTTTCGCAATTCTCATTTACCCTTTGTCCCAGATCTTTTGATTGTGAGGTTCCCATAGTCAAACGCAGTCCCGTTCCTGTCCCAAGCAGGTGTAGTGCAACAACATCTACTGTCGATCGTCACCGAAACTTTTATCACTCTCAACCTTACCTTGAAAGAGTTGGACCGATCCCCAATTTCACTTCACTCCCCCGTTTTAGGTTTAGGTCCCCACCTAAGGTTCCTCCTTAGGTCACCTAAGGCCCCACCTTAGGTCACCTAAGGCCCCACCTTAGGTCCACTGCGTACTGCCCCTATGGTACCCCACAGCCGGAGAATTTCTAATTCTCAATCACCCCAAATATTTAAATTAGGATACTTGTTAAATCAACCATGAGATAAGGGTAGAAAGCAACAACAGAAAAATCAGAGGGAAAGAGAAGGTGCTCACTGACCGTTCCGCTATTCTATTTCGTGGAGTCCATCGGCGGAGGTCCCAGTGACTCCATGCCAAGCCCCTCTTCTCTGCAATTGGAGGTTAGGGGTCGGGTAAAATTTGAATCCCGAGATGATCAGTCCTTGGCCATGGATGTCTGTCCTGGGCCGACCACTCGCGGACTCCTGGCTGGCTCGCCAACTGTTGTGGAAAAATTTACCCAAGGAACAAGTCAGAGGCACTTTTAGTCTAACAGAGAGTTTAATAATCACTGCAGTGAGGATTCCCCTCGCACTCTACCGAGAATACAAGAGGAAGCCCCGAATACATAAAAACCAAGGTTCTTATACACATTTTGGGCCGCAGGCCCACCTCCCCTCGACCTTCAAGTCCCAGTAAGCCTTAAAGTTGCTTTGTCTAAGTCCCTTCTTAACTCTTTTCCCTTATCTGTTTACGTCTTTTGCACTAGCAAGAGACCTGTCCGGGACATTCTGTCCAATTTATCTTTCTGCCTTATGTCGAAAACAACAACACGTTACAAAACATGATATACTAAATAAAGGTTAGAACAAATTTTGCCTCCACAGTAACCACGAGGTGTGAAGAGAATGACAAACCCAGCAGCCGCTGGTTACAGACAGGTTCTTCTAAAGCCAAGGCACACACTACGTTGCCTCAGCACCATTCTAGTGATTTGTTCATTTACTCATTTATTGTTGGTGCAGACCCTACCATTTCTATCTAGGCAGTTATGCCAATTATTATTTGGAGAGCTTTTGCTGTCATTTTAATCAGAACAAGCTTATTTAATGAGAGCTCAGTATTAAGATTGGGGTGTTATTTTTATGTTCCCTTCTGCATTCTGCTACCAGGCAGAGGTGTTGGGTGATTTTTTATCATTCTTGACAGATCTGTGATATGAGTGCAGGACATGCCCACTCGCTCTCGTCCCACTCACTGGGACTCCCTAAACACCCTTTCCCTTTCACCCTTCCCTTCTGGAGCTCTCCAGACTGGACCCTAACCTTTCTACAGTGTGAAGCGTGTATATACGTAGCTCTCTCAGCCACCTTCACTGCAGTTGGGGCTGTCAGCAACACCAGGAAGGGTCCAGCACCTGGATGCTTTCATCTGAACTCCTTCACCAGCACCAGGTCTCCAGGTTTCAAATCATGCAGCAGGCTTTTGGTTGGTTTTGGCAATGCCTCTCTTACCAGCTGATGCACAGAACAAAGAATAGCAGACAACAATATTGCAACATTTCATCATCACAGAGCCTTGTTAAACTTTACCTCCAGGCAGTCCCATGCCTAGATTCATAGGTTTGCCAAATAGAATTGCAAATGGGCTCAAATTTGTTCTTGGCCTTCTAGGCGCATGTATGTGACCAATTGCAATGCATCAGGTCATGATAAGCCCGTCTCCTCATAGCCTCTTTCAGGTTTCTGTTTATGCGTGCCATTTTCTCTTTCTACTGCCCCTGCACTCTGCTGATGGTATGCACAATGTTTTCTCAGGTCAATTTCTAGGTGTGTACTAAATTCTGGGATTGCCTGACTGACAAATGCTGGTCCATTTTCACTGCTTAATCTGTGAGGAACTTCCCACCTTGGTATGATTTCTTTAAGCAGTACCTTTTTGCATATTTTTTGCTGGTTGGAAAAGCCTCTACCCATTTTGAGAACATGTCAACTATCGCCAAACACTATTTTTTCCCTTTTGAGGAAGTTAATTCAATGACGTCCATCATAAGATGTTCAAATGGACCATCTGGTGGTGGGCAGGCCATCTTTGTTCTGGTTACGCCTTTACCTGAGTTATTCTGTAGGCAAATTAAACACAACTGGCAATGTTTTTCCTGCCACAAGGTTTTCATTAGAAATGAAATCTCCCCCTTTTGACGCATGGTCCTTACCGTGCGTCAATTTAGCAAAATGAGGGGAAAAAAATGGCCTAACAGGCATAGAAGTCCAGTAGGATCTCGCCAGGTGCCCTCAGAAAAGTCGCAAAAATTTCAACAATATCCTGTGTTACCAAATGACCCCAAAATCAGTTGCCATCCCAAAAGCATATCTGCTATCAGTGTAGATGGTTTTAGTTTTATCTTTAGCTAGTTTGCATGCTTCAGTTAAAGCCACAATTTCAGCTGCTTGTGCAGACATAGAGATGGATGAGCACCAGATTCAGATTCAGACTCAGTCAGATTCAATAGATACATGAGCAGTACAATGCAAATATTCTGGATACTTAAAATCACTATTCCCTGGTTTTACTCTTTCTCTAGCAAAGGAGATAAGATCACAAGGAAGTGTCTGTGCTTATAAGCCACCACTCATGACAAAATAGAGAGCCAATTTTAGTTAATTGAAAACACTCCATCTGGGGCATCTACAAACATCCCTTCTTCGGAGCAATTTAGTTGAAATCCCAAAAAACACATCTAATCATGCCTAACAAGTTAATTGGATGAAACAAGAAATTGTTGATTAAAGACACGGTGGCCTAAGTTATACTTGAGAGGTACTGAAAATGGCTGAACCACTGACACTACCCTCGCTCCTATGGACCTAACGGTACGCCCACATAAGGCAGGAGAAGGAAATAAGACATAACACTTTAGCATGGAATATGTGGCACCAGAGTCAACTAAGAACTTTTTGCCCTTCAGTTGTCAGTATTAACTTTGGCATTCTTTTAAACACAGTGCCTTGGTACAGCATGCAAACTGGCAAACTGTGTGCACTGAATCTTAGTATGGTGTGTGTGTGGGTCTATGGATTTAGACTAGAAACATACGACCTGATTGCGCTACCTCCGAAACATCCCCTTCACCTGCCTCAGTCTCTTTCTTCTTGATGTGAGTTGTTCTGATTGCGTCCTTGGTTGTTCCATGGTCCATTATTGGCCCAACCATAGTTTCTATAATTGGTTGTACAGTCCTTGGCCACAGGTAAAGCATCCATTGAAACCACTTCTGCCACCATCTCTCCCTTGGTTGTGTTTGGCAGTTAACTTCAGCATAGTCAGAGTGGCTTCAAGCAGTTGTTGCTGTTGTTTTCTCCCTTGCTTTTCCTTCAGCAGTTCCTCAGCATGCTCAGCATGTCTGACGATAGTGTCCACACGATCGGTCTTCCCATCCTACACAGGACTGTCTAATTTCTAACCTCAGTCCATTTGGCTGTTTCTCTGGTAGCATTCCCATGGACATCACTCTTGATAAAGGAGTGAAAGCCAGCTGTTCCATGTTTTTGCACATTTCATCTGCCAGTTCTCTATCACAAGGTGTCAGTAGTTTAGGTTTTGGAGGGTCTTCATCTCTCTGCTTCCCTTGTCGCGGGATGATGAGGAGGAGGATCCAGGTCTGTCTTAATCAGGTACAGGAACTGACCTGCTGGAAAATCAGGCTACAGACGAAAGAAGAAAGAATTGGTAGAGTTAGCCACAATAACTGGTTTGTGTAACAATGTATGATCAGGAATGTACGGCGGTCATCGGTGCAGGTTCAGAAGATCCAGAATCAGATTCATTCTGGGTTTCTTTAGCCACTTCATTACTTTAAATCATTAGCTGCATCCTAACTACTTCACTTACTTTAAATCATTACTTTAAAGTTTTGCTTTCTATTACTATTCTTACTTACTATTCTCTGCCTCCATCAACCATGCTTCTAAAATCTTCTCCTCTGTCTTTTATTTAACACTTAATTAACTCAGCCAGAAATCAGATAACATAGGAATGAAAGAGGGTGTTTGTCTCACAGTTACAAAGTAATCTTCTTTATCAGAGGAATGATCTTAATACTAGTACAGAGTTCTTTAATTTTCCATCACACCAGCACCTGTATTTAAAACTGTTAGTTTAGGTAAATACAAAATTGCTAGCAAAGTACATAAATAAAATATTTTGTTCATGATGTTAAAAATGTAAAATATGAAAGTTTTAGTACATTAGAGGGAAAAAAACAAAAATACCTTCCCCATCCTAAATGGATCTCCCCTATCTCAACTTTTAAAAAGATTCTTGAATAATCCTTAGGTAGTTTTAGTTTCAACTTGAGGGGCACCAACAATATTAGAGAATATTTTGTAAACATGGATGGATATAACGATGCAGGGGTAGGACTAGGGTTGGGCAAACACCAAAATTAAAGCACACGAAGTGAAAATTCATTCATTCAAGTGAAGTGAAAATTCAGTCATTATGAATACACACAACAAAATGTACAGCGTAACTATGTTCAGCACCCAGGGAGCAGTGATGAGGACAATACCTTGCTCGAGGGAACCTTACAGAAACTTACTGGTCTGGGCTTTGAGCCCACAACTTTCTGAACCTGGGACCTAGTCCCAGGTAGGCAACCACTGCCCCAAAGAAATGGAGATGCAGAGAATTGAACCTTGGAACCTCATACTTGCAAAGCTTGTGGTCTACCACTGAATGATAAATCCCCTGTTCTTCTTCTTCTTCTTTCTCTTTCAGCTGCTCCCATTTAGGGGTCACCACAGCAGATCAACCGTCCATTTCTTCCTGTCCTCTGCATCTTCCTGCTTCAAACCAACCACCTGCATGTCCTCGCTCACCACATCCATAAACCACCTCTTTGGTCTTCCTCTTCTCCGCTTTCCTGGCAGCTCCATTTTCAACATCCTCCTTCCAATATAATCCTCATCTCTGCTCTGGACATGGCCAAACCAATGCAACATTGCTTCTCTAACTTTGTCTCCAAAACGTCAAACCTGAGCTGTCCCACTAATATCCTTATTAATCCTGTCCATCCTCGTCACACCCAATGAAAATCTCAGCATCTGATATTGGTGTCTTTAACTCTCACACCGCCAGCTCCATCTCCTGTCTTTTCATCAGGTGCCATCGTGTCAAACCCATATAACTTAGCTGGTCTCACTACTGTCCTGTACACCTTCCCTGTTACTCTTGCTGGTACCCATCTGTCACAAATCACTCCAGCCACTCTTTTCCACCAATTCCAACCAGCCTGCACTTTCTTTTTCACCTCTCTTCCTCACTCGCCGTTACACTGAACTGTTGATGCCAAGTATTTAAACTCCGCCCCCTTTGTCACCTCTACTCCCTGCATCGTAACGCAAAGTACTTTCCTCCCTTTCATTCACAATCTGTTTTCTCTATGTATTCTGTCTTTGACTTATTCACTTTCATTCCTCTCCTCTCTAGAGCATATCTCCATCTCTCCAGGTTCTCCTCAAGCTGCTCCTTACTCTCACTGCAGATCACAATATCATCAGCAAACATCATCGTCCACTGAGACTCCTGTCTAACCTCGTCCATCGATCTGCCCCTTACCATTGCAGACAAGATTGGGCTCAGCACTGATCCTGGATGTAAGCCAACCTACTGCAGATCTCACCACTGTCACACTGCCCTCATACATATCCTGAACTACTCTCACATAATTCTGTTACACCCGACTTCCTCATACAAAACCACAACTCCTCTCTAGGCACCCTGTCATATGCTTTTTCCAAGTCCACAAAAGCACAATGCAACTCCTTCAGACATTCTTTGTACTAGGGTTGTGCTCTTTCTCTGCATAAAACCACTGCTGTTCACTAATCCACTAATTTCTTAATCTTGCTTCTACTACTCTTTCACATAACTTCATGCACTGATCAACTTTATCCATCTATAGTTACTACAGCTTGTGCATCACCTTTATTCTTGAAAATCGGTACCAGTACACTTCGTCTCCGCTCCTCAGGCATCCTCACATTTTCCAAGATTGTATTAAACAATCTGGTCAGAAACTAAACTGCCATCTCCTGGTATGTCATCCGGTCCAACAGCCTTTCCATTCTTCATCCTCTTCATTGCTGCTCTTACTTCTATCTTGCTTATTTGCCCCACAAAGTACTCCTTCAATCTGCTCAACATGCTCTGTTCACCTGTGAGTACGTTTCCATGTCCATCCCAGTGCCCGTGTTAATTCCTGCCTGAATTTCACCTTGCAGTCATCCTTCTTCAGCTTCCAACAGTTGATCCTCGACTCTGCCCTCACTTTCCTCCCCTGTTCTATGAAAATGGAAAGTGAAATCATGGGCAGCTCTTAGCATACTTTGAGAGCTAGCAATGCATTTTCTAACCAAGAAGTCCTTTAATTAATAAATTTGAATAAAATTTAACATTTGTTTTAGATTTGAACACAAATGCCATTACAAATACTTAATTCCAAAAATGATATCACAAAAATCATTTTAAGCCAAAATTCTAAAAGTATCACAAACATGTATATTAACGGTTAAGTATGCTTGTGTTTATTGTATGTTGTCTGCTGTATTCATCACCAACTGCCAAAGCAAATTGCTTGTGTACATTCCTGACCAATAAATCTGACTCAAAAAGTATTCTCAGACTCAGAATCAAAGTTATATTTAATGGTAACACAAAAGTTGAACGCAAAAGTAACTAAAAAAAAAACACAATTGGTACCTCACCATGACCGGCGAGTCATGATAGACCCCACCCCACTTCAGGTGTACACTCTGGACGCACCTTTTGGTGTACCTAACTTCAGAAGGAAGTGCCACAAGCTGGAAGTTGCACGGTGGACATCCTCGGGGCCTTGGAGCAGGCTGGTCCGGGTGATGCAAATGAACTCCTTCTTTTAGGATCCATGATGTCCTTGGACCAGACCCAGCTCTGCTCAACCATAGCCCTCCCAGTCCACCAAGTATTGGCGTGTCTCCTTCTCTGTAAAGAGGATTTCGCTGCAGGAATCCAACAGAAAATGGCACAAAATGGTATCCTTTAGAGAAACTATCTACTATCTATCTATCTCCTATCTACAATCACCCGTGTACCCCCTGGACCGAGAAAATTATGTAGCCAGGTTAATAGCCACATGGCCTAGAAGGTACCGGGAGAGGTAACAACGTACCGGTATGTAGGTCTTACCTGGAGGACACACCTGTGGATCCTGGATCTTTCTTGTCTCTGGGAGGATGTCAGTCAGTCAGTCATTTTCTGCCGCTTGTCCCAAGCGGGGTCGCGGGGGGATGCTGGAGTCCATCCCAGCTCACACAGGGCAAAGGACGGGGGACACACCCTGGACAGGTCGCCAGCCCATCGCAGTCTTGGAGGATGTCCCCCTCGATATCCCAACGTAACGGAGCAGCCAGCACAGGCGCCTGGATGGGCTTAGGCTCTGACCTCGCCTCATATGTTGCATGCTGGCATCCCACTCACTTTCATTCTTCTCCTCTCTAGAGCATATCTCCATCTCTCCAGGATCTCCTCAAGCTGCTCCCTGCTCTCACCACAGATCACATCATCAGCAAACAGCTTCTTTTCATTTGTTAATTTTGTCAAAGTGACATATTACATATAATTTATTTTTTGAATCAGAAATTTCAGCACCTTGCTCAAGGGTACCTCAGGGCAACCTATTGGGAAGGGGTTCGAACCCCCGATCCTCCGATCATGCGGCTAACGCCCTAACCACTTAGGCCATTATGTGGTAACCATTTAGCCGTCATGCTAACGCTAATGCCACCGCTGCCACCAATTAGCACAATATTTGAGACATCGTAATTATCAATAAACACCACAGAACTGCTATTACATCAAACTGCGTCAACAAGCGCTGGAACAGCTGGAACCTTTCTGTAGCGTTCAAAATGTTTTTCCTTTATGTTCATTCTTCATGTCAGAAAGGTTATCTTTCAGTCAACACAATATTTTAGACATCACAATAATCAAAAAACCACGCACAGCTTCCTTTCAGCTCAGACTGGTTAGAGAGAGAGAGAGAGAGAGAGAGAAAAAACATGGCTTGTACTCCGGAATCGAACTCCGGGTTGCGCCGTGACAGGACCCCCCCCCTTCAGACCCTTGGGAGCCACCACCCGTTTTCCGAGGAATGTGCAGGTCGCCGTGAGCGGGGGAGCCCTCCAGACCGTACCCCTCCCAGTCCACTAGGTACTGCAACACCCCTCGGGGACGGCGGGAGTCCAGGATCTCTGTGATCCTGTGTGCTGGGCCACTGTTCGTCTCAATGGGTGGAGGAGGGTCCCTCGTGACACCCCCTCAAGCCAACGGTCCAGGGATCACCAGCTTAAGAAGGGAGACATAAAAAGAGGAGTGTACATTCATAGACGAGGGCAGTTTCAGTCGATAAATAACCAGGGTTATTCTGTCCTCCACCACAAATGGACCTATGAACCAGGGGGATAATTTCTTACAGGGTAGTTTAAGGTTGAGGTCTTGAGTGGAGAGCCATACCTTGTCACCCGGTGTATTCCTGGGTGCTCTCCCAAACCCGCTCTGCACCCCAGAACCAGTTGTCTACACTGGGGACCTCCGTGGGAGTGGGATCCTAGGGGCAAAGTGGTCCCAGCATGCATTCGAACGGGTTCATCCCCGTAGAGGAGTGACGCAACAAGTTTTGAGTAGAGATACTATGCCCAGTCGTGTTGCTGGTTGTAACAGTATGCCCAGAGGAACCTGTTCAGATCTTGAATGGTCCTCTCCACCTGGCCATTGGTCTGTGGGCGGTGGCCGGACGAGAGGCTGACCGTGACCCCGAGTTTCTTTAGGAAGGCCCGCCAAACCCGTGAAATAAACTGGGGCCCTCGATCTGACAGGATGTCCTCCGGAAGCCCGTAGAACCGGAACACATTCTGGAACAAAGCATCTGCTATTTGGAGAGAGGAGGGAAGACCAGTAAATGGGATGAATCGACATCCTTTTGAAAACCGATACACTATTACTAGAACACAGGTGTACCCCTCAGACCTTGGTAGCTCAGTGACTAAGTCTATGGAGAAGTGTGTCCATGGCCTCTGGGGTACTGGAAGAGGTTGGAGCTTACCGGCAGGCACCTCCCGCGGGGTCTTTGATCTTGCACAGATATCGCAGGAACAAACAAATGGCTTGGGAGATGTCTTGGGAGAGCGTGGGCCACCAATACCGCCTGTTCACCTTTTCTAAGGTGCATGCTATACCCGGGTGACCTGCTGCTGGAGAGACATGGACCCATCTGAGTAAGGGCCTTCGCTCCGGCACATGGATTCGATCGGGAGGGCATCCCTTCGGTCTGGGGGTTCTCCTGGCTTCCTGGAGGATGTCTGGCAAGCCACGAGATCTCACGAAATCCCACTACACTGGAGCAGCCACCACTGTTGGGGGCAGGATAGGCACCGG
Organism: Hepsetus odoe; assembly: GCA_017165825.1. Taxonomy (NCBI): domain Eukaryota; kingdom Metazoa; phylum Chordata; class Actinopteri; order Characiformes; family Hepsetidae; genus Hepsetus; species Hepsetus odoe. The sequence goes on along the minus strand of CM029390.1, from coordinate 8,092,900 downwards.
TTCTCTTTGGGTCTCCACCGGGCTATGCATGCGGGACAAAGCATCTGCCTTCCTGTTCTTTGATCCAGGACGATAGGTAATAGTAAAAGAGATCTGAGTGAAGAACAAAGCCCACCTGGCTTGACGGGGGTTGAGTCTTTGGTCTGCCGGATGTACTCCAAGTTCTTTTGATCTTTGAACACAGTGAATGAATGTTAAGCACCCTCTAACCAGTGGCGCCATTCCTCCAATGCTGCTTTGACTGCCAGCAGTTCCCTATTCCCTATATCGTAATTTTGCTCGGCCGGGGTCAACTTACGTGAATAGAAGGCACACGGATATAATCTCCTGGGGTTGCCATGATATTGGGACAAGACAGCTCCCAACCCCACCTCGGATGCATCCACCTCTACAATAAACGGCCTCCCGGGGTCCGGGAGTTTGAGAATAGGTGCAGTCGTAAAACATCTCTTTAGCTCTTCGAAAGCTACACATGCCTCCCGGGTCCAGATCAAGGACACAGGTATACCTCTCAACAAGGAGGACAGGGGAGCTGCCACTGCACTAAAGTTCCAGATGAACCTTCTGTAAAAGTTGGCAAACCCCAGGAACCTTTGTAACTGTTTAATAGTACGAGGCTCAGGCCAGTTTATGACTGCCTCTACCTTGCCTTTCTCCATCTTCACCCCCAGGGGACCGATGAGGTATCCGAGGAAACCTATCTCTGATTTGTGAAACTCACACTTCTCCGCCTTTACGTTCAACCCGTGTGAGAGTAAACGAGAGAGCACCATACCAAACTGGGAGACAGGTTCAGCATAGGATTTGGAATAAATCAAAATGTCGTCTAGGTATACTATCACAAATTTGCCTAGCATGTCTCTCAGGATGTCGTTAACGAAGGACTGGAAGACAGCTGGGGCATTTGCGAGCGCGAACGGCATTACCCGGCATTGGCCTGAGGTGGCACTGAATGCTGTCTTCCATTCATCTCCATCTCGTATCCTCACCAAGTTGTAAGCGCTGCGGAGATCTAGTTTGGTGAAGATTTTGGCTCCCTGGAGTTGTTCTAAGGCAGAAGGAACCAAGGGGAGCGGATAACGGTATTCAACGGTCACCGAGTTCAGGCCTCTGTAGTCTATGCAAGGCCTGAGTCCTCCAACCTTCTTTTTCACAAAGAAGCACCCGGTGGAGGCTGGCGAAGTGGACCACATGATGAACCCTTGAGCTAATGCCTCTGCAATGTACTCCTCCATTGCTCTCATCTCTGGGCCCGATAACGGATAGATGCGAGAGCGAGGAGGTGTAGCACCAGGCAGGAGATCGATCGCGCAGTCCCAGGGTCTGTGTGGGGGGAAGCTGTGTAGCCCTTCTGGAGCTAAAAGCCTGCCTCCAGGGGGCGTACTCAATTGGGATGGACGGAGGTGAGCCAAGGGACTCTCCACCGAGGTAGAGAACACGGATAGCATTAGAGGGAGGCAACAGGCAGCGCACCCTTGAGCCCATGACTGGATCTGTCCCATTGTCCAGTCCACTACAGGGTTGTGAGACCTCAACCAAGACCTTAAACCATTTCATAGCTGGACTGGGTGAGAACAATGAAAGTGATGTGCTCTGTATGGAATGGCTGGACGGTGAGTTTGACTGGGTCGGTTACCTGTGACAACCCATTATTAGGGATGGATCTCTCATCCACGGCTCAGATGGTAACCGATTGGTCTAATGTGTGGTGAGGTACCCGCAGACAATCTGCAACTGAAGTGGAGAGGAAGTTGGCAGCCAATCCGGAGTCTATGAGTTCTGAAACATAAAACATGTTATTACCATAATTTACAGCAACTTTCACCAAACATTGGTCAGTCAACAGTGGTCTTTGAACAAACTTTTCTTACATAGTCTTTATTCCTTATAGCTGGACTGTCCTTTTTACAGTGTTTCGGACTGCCGCAATGATGGCAAAATCTCCAACGGCTCGTGGCTCCCAGTTCCGTTGGTTCTCCCCACTCTTGCCCCTCGGGCGACCTTGGGGAAGACCCCGGGCCGGCGACGAGTGGGGAGGACTCCTAGGGCGTGGCCGTGGCAATCGAGATTGCTGTGACCGGGGGGTGCTGGTCCAGCCGGATCGCTAGGTTAATGACCTCATCTAGCCCCAGTCCTACATCTATGCATGCCTACTGCTGGAGTTCCTTGTGCGAATCCGGATCGCCGGCATACCACTCAGGCAGCGTCACGTGGAGTCCTGTGTCTCTGGAAGGCGGGGTGATGCTCGTCTGCAGTTGCGAAGGGGGGGTGGACTGGCGGGCGCCATTATTTTTTTACGGAGCAAAAGCTCCGTAATAACGGCTTAGCTCGTTGGTGTTGATTGTTTTCAAATGTGTCAAATGTGTCAGGTGTCAAATCACATTTCTGACATGTTCAAATCATAAATTGAACATAACCTACAGATTTATTCTATTTTACCAAAGGTGTGTTTTATCTCAAAATGCTTCTCCTATGCTGAAAAGCATTTCTGGCGCTTTCTCCTGTGCAGAGCTGCAGTGCTGCAGTTTAAAACATAACAAGCTCGTTGGTGCGTTTGGTTTTCTGTGATGTTAAAACAATGTTGCTGACTGCCAAATCACAACTGACATGTTCAAATAAAAAAACAAACATACTTTAGAAATGTATTCAACTGTTCCGAACTTGTGTGTCTAAAATTGCTTCTCCTATTCTGGAAAAGCTTTTCTGATGCTTTCTCCTGTGCAGAGCTGCGGTTTCAAACATAACAAGCTTGTTGGTGTATTTGGTTTTCTGTGATGTTATAACACTTTTGCTGATTGCCAAATCACATTTCTGACATGTTTAAATCACAAAATGATCATAATCTAGAGATCTATTCTGCTGTACTGAATGTGTGTTTCAAAGATCTCAAAATGCTTCTCCCATGTTGAAAAGCGTTTCTGGTGCTTTCTCTCGTGCAGAACATGATGAATATAACCTAGAGATCTATTCTACTGTACCGAACGTGTGTCTCAATTGTCTCAAAATGCTTCTCCTATTCTGGAAAAGCTTTTCTGGCGCTTTCTCCTGTGCAGAGCTGCAGTTTCAAACATAACAAGCTCATTGGTGTATTTGGTTTTCTGTGATGTTAAAACAATTTTGCTGACTGCTAAATCACATTTCTGACATGGTCAAATCATAAAATGAACATAATCTAGAAATTTATTGAACTGTAACAAAACTGTGTGTAAATGGTCTAAAATTGCTTCCCTATGCTGGAAAAGCGTTTCTGGCGCGTTCTCCTGTGCAGAGCTGCAGTTTCAAACATAACAAGCTCGTTGGGGTATTTGATATTTTGTGATGTTAAAACAACATTGCTGACTGACAAATCACATTTCTGAAATGTTCAAATCACAAAATGATCACAATCTAAAGATTTATTCTACTGTACCGAATGTGTGTTTCAAAGATCTCAAAATGCTTCTCCCATGCTGGAAAGTGTTTCTGGCGCTGGTGCAGAGTTGCAGTTAAAACATAACAAGCTCATTGGTGTTTCTTGTTGTCTGTAATGCTAAACCAATATTGTTGCCTGCCAAATCCCATTTCTGAAATCAGTCAGTCAGTAATTTTCTGCCGCTTGTCCCAAATGGGGTCGCAGGGGGGTGCTGGAGTCCATCCCAGCTCACACACAGGGCGAAGGATGGAGGGACACACCCTGGGCAGGTCGCCAGCCCATCGCAGGGAGGAGCTGCAATTTAAAACACAGGAAGCTCGTTGGTGTTAATTGTTTTCTGTGATGTTAAAATATTTTATCAAGCTAAACAATAGGTTTAACTAAGCTCTACAGTAAGTTATTCAGTGCTCTCAAAATGCTTCACGCTCTGAAAATGCGTTTCTGCCGCTTTCTGCCGTGCAGAGCTATATTTTATAACATAAGAAGTTTGTTTATGTGTCTGTGATTTAAAGACAATATTGCTGAGTGCCAAATCACATTTCTGACATGTTAAAATTCAAAAGAACATAATCTAAAGATTTATTTTACTGTACCGAACGTTAGTGTCAATTGTCTCAAAATCCTCTTTGGTCGTCCTCTTCTCCTCTTTCCTGGCAGCTCCGTCTTCAACATCATCCTTCTTATATAATCCTCATCTCTTCTCTGGACATCTCCAAACCAACGCAACCTTGCTTCTCTAACTTTGTCTCCAAAACGTCAAACCTGAGCTTTCGAATATACTAATTTCAAATCCTATCCATCTTCGTCACACCCAACGAAAATCTCAGCATCTTTAATTCTGACACCTCCAGCTCCGCCTCCTGCCTTTTCATCAGTGCTACCGTCTCCAACCCATACAACATAGCTGGTCTCACTGCTGTCCTGCAAACCTTCCCTGTTACTCTAGCTGGTATGCGTATGTCAAAAATCACTCCAACCACTCTTCTCCACCCATTCCAACCTGCCTGCACTTTCTTCTTCACCTCTCTTCCACACTCACCGTTACACTGAATTGTTGATCCCAAGTATTTAAACTCCTCCACCTTTGTTACTTCCACTGCCTGCATCCTAACCACTCCACTTTCCTCCCTTTCATTCACACTTGTGCATTCCGTCTTTGACCAACTCACTTTCATTCCTCTCCTCTCTAGAGCAGATCTCCATCTCTCCAGGTTCTCCTCAAGCCGCTCCCTACTCTCACTGCTGATCATCAGCAAACATCATCGTCCACGGAGATGATTCCTGTATAACCTCGACCGTCAACCTGTCCACTACTATTGCAACCAAGAATGAGCTCAGTGCTGATCCATGATGTAATCCAACCTCTACCTTAAATGAATTTGTCACTCACCAGTGTCACACTGCCATCATACATATCCTGAACTACTCTCACATACTTCTCTATAACACCAGACTTCCTCATACAAACTAGGAACGCCTTGGGATCCGCCCGGGGAGAGGGAAGTCTGGGCATCCCTGCTCCCTGCATTTCCATCGCTTGGAGTATGCACAGAGGCTTATAAACCAAGAATACTGGTCTTTAAATTGTTTTAATTTTCTGGTGCAACCCAGCCACTAGGGATGCACCAGTCAGTGTATTTCTTCATGCCTGGGTAACTTGAGAATGGGCATCCGGTGTAAAACTAAGGATAACGAAACAGGCTTCCAAACCGTTAGCCTACAGGGTGCTGGTGGAAACTGGGAAACATTAGTTGGCCAAAGGAAAGGAAGAGGAGGAAGGCATGAGGGTGATGAGTTTGAAGCTGGAAGTTGAAGGTGTGATAATGAGTGCTGTTAGTGCTTTTTCCCCACAACTTGGTTGTAAGAAGAAGAAAGAAGAATTCTGGAGAGGAATGCTGAAGGTCAGATGGATGTCGAATTTGTGAAAAGGATGGAAATGGCTGTGGCTAACATTTATTTTAAGAAGAGGGAGGAGCACAGGGTGACATGGAGTGGAGGAAGATGCTCACAGGTGGAGTATATCCTTTGCAGGAGGGTCAGTCTGAAGGAGATTGGAGACTGCAAAGTAGTGACAGGGGAGAGTGAAGCTAAACAGCATAACATGGTGAGCTGTAGGATTACTTTGGAGGTCAAGAAATGGTGGATATGGTGGAAGCTGAAGAAGGAGGACTGCAAGGTGGAATTCTGGCAGGAGTTCACACTGGGAGGTGTTGAAGAGCTTCCGGATTGCTGGGAAACTACTGCAGAAGTGATAAGGCAGACAGCTAGAAATGTACTTAGTGTGACATCTGGAAGGAAGAACGAGGATAAGGAAACCTGGTGGTGGAACCGAGAAGTACAGGAGTGCATACAGAAGCAGAGGGAGGAAAAGAAGAAGTGGGACAGTCAGGAAAGATGAAGAAAATAGACAGGCGTACAACCGCAGGGCAAAGAAAGCAGTGGCGAAGGCCAAAGATAAGGTGTTTGGTGAATTGTATGAGAGGCTGGACAGTAAAGAGACCCATTTTGATTGGCTAGACTGAGGGACAGAGCAGGGAAAGATGTGCAGCAGGACGATAATGGATGGACATGGAGGTGTACGCACAGGTGAACAGAGCGTTTTGAGCAGATGAAAGGATTACTCTGAGGGCCTGATGAATGAAGAAAATGAGAGAGAGAGAAGATTGGATGATGTGAGGATAGTGAACCAGGAAGTGCAGCAAATAAGCAAGACTTTAGATTGAGGTATAAAGTTGATCAGCCACAGCATGAAGTTATGGGAAAGCGAAGTGGAAGCGAGGGTATGAAAAAGAGATGAGGATTAGTGAACAGCAGTACGGTTTGATGCCAAGAAAGAGCACCACAGATGCAATGTTTGCTCTGAGAGTGTTGATGCAGAAGTACAGAGAAGGTCAAAAAGAGTTGCATTGTGCCTTTGTGGACTTGGAGAAAGCATATGACTATGCCTAGAGAGCAGTTGTGGTTTGTATGAGGAAGTCAGTTGTTACAGAAAAGTATGTGAGAGTAGTTCAGGATATGTATGAGGGCAGTGTGACAGTGGTGAGATCTGCAGTAGGAGTGATGGATGCATTTAAGGTAGAGGTTGGAATACATCAAGGATCAGTGCTGAGCACATTCTTGTTTGCAATGGTAATGGACAGGTTGACAGACAAGGTTAGACAGGAGTCTTCGTGGACTATGATGTTTGCAGATGATATCGTGATCTGCAGTGAGAGTAGGGAGCAGCTTGAGGAGAACCAAGAGAGATGGAGATATGCTCTAGAGAGGAGAGGAATGAAAGTGAGTAGGGGAATGACAGAATACATGAGTGTGAATGAAAGGGAGGAAAGTGGAGTGGTACAGAGACATCCTTGATGACAACCTGCCCCAGAGTGTGTTGTACCTTGGAATGGAATGAGGGTTCATCTTCCAACAGGACAACGACCTTAAGCACAAGGCAAGATTACAAAGGAGTGGCAATGGGGCAACTCTGTGAATGTCCTTGGGTGGCAATGCGAGAGTCCGGATCAAAAAGTGGTTGACACTCCCCATCCAACCTGATGGAGCTTGAGAGAGAAGAGTGGGAGAAACTGCCCAAAAATAGTGTAAAGCTTGTAGCATCATACTCAAAAAGATTTGAAGCTGTAACTGCTGCCAAAGGTGCTTCAACATAGCACTGAGCAGTATTGAGGCTGTGAACACTTGTATACAAGGCTTATTTTATTATTCTTTTTTTTTAAATAAATTTGCAAGTTTCAAGATTTTCCACTTTGGAGTATTGTGGGTTTTGTTTCAAAGATCTCAAAATGCCTCTCTCATGCTGAAAAAGAGTTTCTGGCACTTTCTCCTGCGCAGAGCTGCAGTTTAAAACCTAACAAGCTCGTTGTTGCTGAAAAGGCGTTTCTGGCGCTTTCTCCTGTGCAGAGCTGCAGTTTCAAACATAACAAGCTCGTTGTTGTATTTGGTTTTCTGTGACGTTAAAACAATATTGCTGAGTGCCAAATCACATTTCTGACATGTTCACAACATAAAAAGTACACAATCTAAAGATTTTTTTTTATTTGTATCAAAAGTTACTGTCAATTGTCTTAAAATGCTTCTCCCATGCTGAAAACGCGTTTCTGGCGCTTTCTATGGTGTAGCCCTGCAGTTAAAAACATAAACAAGATAGTTGGTGTTTATTGTTTTCAGTGATGATTAAACAATATTGCTGACTGCCAAATAACGTTTCTGACATGTTCACAACATAAAAAGAACACAATCAAAAGATTTATTTTACGGTACCCAAAATTAGTGTCAACTGTCTCAAAATGCTTCTCCTGTGCTGAAAAAGCGTTTCTGTGCAAGAAAAAAGCGTTTTTTCGGCGCAAGACTGACGAAAGGGAAAGCATTTGCCAAGAATGTTTTCATTATTCAAGAACGAAAGTCGGAGGTTCGAAGACGATCAGATACCGTCGTAGTTCTGACCGTAAACTATGCCGACCCGCGATCCGGCGGCATTATTCCCATGACCCGCCGGGCAGCGTGAGGCAAACCACGAGTTTTTGGGTTCAGGGGGGAGTATGGTTGCAAAGCTGAAACTTAAAGGAATTGACAGACGGGCACCACCAGGAGTGGAGCCTGCGGCTTAATTTGACTCAACATGGGAAACCTCACCTGGCCCGGAAAGGATTGACAGATTGATAGCTCTTTCTCGATTCTGTGGGTGGTGGTGCATGGCCGTTCTTAGTTGGAGGAGCGATTTTTCTGGTTAATTCCGATAACGAACGAGACTCCTATATAGTTACACCGCCCCCAGTGGTCGGCATCTAACTTCTAAGAGGGACAAGTGGTGTTCAGCCACGCGAGATGGAGCAATAACAGGTCTGTGATGCCCTTAGATGTCCGGGGCTGCACGCGCGCCACAATGGTTGGATCAGCGTGTGCCTACCCTACGCTGAGAGGCGCGGGTAATCAGCTGTACCCCACTCGTGACTAGGGACTGGGGATTGCAATTATTTCCCATAAACGAGGAATTCCCAGTAAGTGTGGATCATAAGCTCGCGTTAAGTCCCTGCCCTTTGTACACACCGCCCGTCGCTACTACCGATCGGATGGTAGTGAGATCCTCAGATCGGCCCCGCCGGGGCTCCTCGTGGGCCTTGCCGGAGCGCAGAGAAATCGATCAAACATGACTATCTAGAGGAAGTAAAAGTCGTAACAAGGTTTCCGTAGGTGAACCTGCGGAAGGATCATTAACATCGGTAGCACTGTGGAGCGGGCCTCGCTCTAATCCTAGCCAGGCCTCTGGGGGGTTTTGTGGAGCGCCCTCCGTGGGTCTCTCTTCTCCCCGACGGGCCTTAAAAGAGGTGGACGGTCGTGGGGAAGGTGCTGCGGTTCCCCCCTTCCTTCGCAGTCGGGGTGTGACCCCTGTGACCCTGTGACCCCCCTCTTCTTTGGTGTCCCACTTCGCTCCAGGGGCGGGTACCTGCGGCTTGCCGTGCTCCGTGAGTTTCGAAGGCGAGGTTTTGTTGACCTCTTGACCTCCCCCTCTGTGGGGGGAGGTCAAGAGGCGCACATTCCCATGTTTTTCTAAAAGCCCCGATGCCGGTCTTCGGTACCGATGGCCTTTTGCGAGAAAGCAATCTTTAAAAAGAGTTACAACTCTTAGCGGTGGATCACTCGGCTCATGCGTCAATGAAGAACGCAGCCAGCTGCAAGAACTATTGTGAATTGCAGGACACATTGATCATCGACACTTCGAACGCACATTGCGGCCCCGGGTCACTCCCGGGGCTACGTCTGTCTGAGGGTCGCTATTCCCAACTATCGTACCGGATAGGTCCGTGGCTGGAGGTTCGCAGGCGCCTTTGCGTGCCTTCATCCTCTTAAACGCAGACGAAAGTCTCTCGCGCTCGGGTCGTGAGGGTTCGGAATGGCTTTGCTTGCTCTCCCCGTTCGGCCTGGTATTCTCCTTCCCTCTACTCTCCTCCGGAGAAGGTGGAGTTGGTGCTTGGCTGAGGAGCCAATGGTGCAAAGCTACCATCTGTCGGATTATGACTGAACGCCTCTATCCCACCTAAACGTAAAGATACTGCAGCGCCGCGGATCTTCATTTGGTCTGGCGTAGCCGGGGCTCCCTCTCGGGGGACCTCGGTGAGCAAAGCCGCTCGTGAACGGGCTGGGGTGCGGCCAGACGAGCGCCGCACCCTCTCCGATCTCGCATCACAAGTTTGTGTTGAACCTGGTGCTAAAAGACTCGTAAACGACCTGATTCTGGGCCAGGGTGTCGTAAGTGGCAGAGCAGCTCCTTCACTGCGATCCATTGAAAGTCATCCCTCGATCCAAACTTTTGTCCGTCCCCCCCTACCCTCAGGGGCTTGGGAAGGAAGGCTACTCCGCAGGGTACCCAGCGGACGGGAACCCGTGGCTGCGTTCTCCAATCGCCTCCGAGTCCGTGAGGTTCCCAGCGGCCGAGCACAGACCAGATCGTCACCATTTCACGTCAAGTCTGTAGGGTTCCCAGTGGCCAAAAAGTCCCCCTGCCGTGAGTATTGGGGAGCGTTGGGTTGGGTGCTTGAGTGTGGGTGCTAAGGGATCCGATGGTGCACCGACTGTAAAAGCAAAGGCCACCCCTAGAGAGATGTATCTCCTCCGGGGTATAGCATATTGGTGGGAGTGGGAGGTGTTGGAGGTGGTGGTGGGGGTGGTGGATAATCCACCATGCCCTTTGGTAGTACTTATATAGAGCTGGATGGATAAGCAGTGCCCAGTGGTATTTGGAGTATAGAGTATGGAGTGAGGTAAAGCAGCTGAATACGGCGATGGCCTTTCCATGGATGAATAAACAAGGCCCAGTGAGAGTACTTAGCGTATACCACTGTGGAGTAAGTTAAAGCAGGCTGGAAAGATCACGGTCTCTCCTTGAATGGATAAGCAAGGCCCAGTGAAAGTGCCAAGTGTATCCCTCTTTGGAGTTAGTTAAAGCGGGTGTACAAGACCATGGCCTTTCCATGGATGAATAAGCAATGCCCAGTTATTATACTTAGCGTATATCACCTTGGAGGGAGGTAAAGCGGGTTAATAAGGCCACGGCCTCTCCTTGGATGGCTAAGCAAGGCCCAGCTAAAGTACTTTGTGAATCCCTCCTTGGAGTAAGTTAGATGGGGTTGAAAAGGTCACTGCCTTTCCTTGGATGGATGAGCAAGGCCCAGTGATAGTGCTTAGTGTATACCACGTTGGAGTAAGTTAAAGTGGGTAAAAAAAAAAGGTGATGGCCTCTCCATGGATGGATGAGCAAGGCCCAGTGAGAGCGCTGAGTGTATCCCTCTTTGGAGTAAGTTAGAGCGGGCCAAAAAAGGTCATGGCCTTTCCAAGGATGGATGAGCAAGGCCCAGTGAGAGGACTTAGAGTAGACCGATTTGGAGAGGGGTAAAGCAGGTTAATAAGGCCATGGCCTAGTCTTTGGATGGCTAAGCAAGGCCCAGTTAAAGATCGGGTTGAGAAGGTGATGGCCTTTCCTTGGATGGATGAGCAAGGCCCAGTGAGAGTGCTTAGTGTAAACCACTCTGGAGGGAGGTAAAGCGGGTGTATAAGGCCATGGCCTCTCCTTGGATGGATCAGCAAGGCCCAGCTAAAGTACTTCGTGAATCCCTGGAGTAAGTGAGATCGTGTTGAAAGGGTCACGGCCATTCTTTGGCTGAATGAGCAATGGCCCAGTGATAGTGCTTAGTGTATACCACGTTGGAGTAAGTTAAAGTGGGTAAAAAAAGGTCATGGCCTGTCCTTGGATGGAAAAGCAAGGCCCAGTTAAAGTACTTTGTGTAGCCCATGCTGGAGTGACCATAAGCGGATACTGGTTGTATGGTGATGAAGGTCCCTTGGAAGTTATGAGAGACCAACTTAAACTACTTTGTGTATCCCACTTTGGGGTGAAGCAGAGAGCGCAATTGCGGTGAGTGGGGGTTTGGTGGGGTGGGTGGGGAGGTGGAGGGGGTGGGGTGTTTGATGGTGGTGGTGGTGCTGGTGGTGCTGGTGGTGCTGATGGTGGGGGGGCTAAGGATGTTGAGGCAGGGAGCTGTGGCGGTGGGGTTGGTGGTGGTGATGGTGGTGGTGGATAATCCACCATGCCCTTTGATAGTACCTATATAGAGCTGGATGGAAAAGCAATGCCCAGTGGTAGTATTTAGAGTATAGAGGATAGAGTGAGGTAAAGCAGCTGAATATGGTGATGGCCTTTCCATGGATGAAAAACAAGGCAAATAGGGGCAGCGGTGGCCTAGCGGTTAGGGTGTTAGCTTCATGATCGGAGGATCGGGGGTTCAAACCCCTTCCCAATAGGTTGCCCTGAGGTACCCTTGAGCAAGGTACCGTCCCTGTCACTGCTCCCCGGGCGCTTTCAATAGCTGCCCACTGCTGCACGGGTTTGAGTGTGCATGGGTTAAATGCAGAGGTCCAATTTCGTTGTGGTTCATGTGTGCTGTGCCGTGACCTCGCAATGACAAGGGTTGTCACTTTCACTTTCACAGTGAGACTACTTAGTGTATACCACTGTGGAGTAAGTTAAAGCAGGCTGGATAGGTCATGGCCTGCTGTTAGCAGATATGCTGCAATAAAGCGTTTGTAGAGCTTTGAGCTCGCTCAGAGGCTTTAAACCAAATTATTTGTGTTTTGCAATTGTTTCCACTTTCTGGCGCTCCCGACTGAGTCTACAATTGCATTTTTAGTATGTTTTCATCATTATTAACAACAAATAAAGCTTGTTTTTCAGCATTCTCTTTCTATAAAGTAAGAGAGTAAGTACTTCACTCTCTCTGTAAAGTAAACATGCTTCTTTGAGCCAAAATGCCGCAATAAAGCGTTTCCAGTGCTTAGCACTCGCACAGAGGCTTTTAAAACAAACTACAAGTTCATTGCAATTGATTCTACTTTCTGGCGCTCCCGACTTGATGACCTGTTAAACTGAGTCTGCAATTGCATTTCTAGTATGTTTTCATCATTATTAACAACAAATAAAGCTTGTTTTTCAGCATTCTCTTTCTATAAAGTAAACATGCTGCTGTGAGCCGAAATGCCACAATAAAGCGATTCCGGTGCTTAGAGCTCTCACAGAGACTTCTAAACCAAATTATAATTGTTTCCACTTTGTGGCACTCCCGACATGCTGACTCGTTAAACTGAGTCTGCAATTGCATTTTTAGTATGTTTTCTTCATTATTAACAACAAATAAAGCTTGTTTTTCAACATTCTCTCTCTATGAAGTAAACATGGGCGTGGTGGTGGCCTGGCTGCAATTTTTTGATGAATCATTTAAGGTTGAATCAAAAACCAGTGAGAACTTTCATACATTTGAAGTGATGCTGCTAAGCATTAGGTCAGATTTAGTGGTACATATTCTATTAATTTATAGACCTCCAGGACCATATGCTGCCTTTATTAATGAGTTTGGCAATCTGCTCTCTGAGTTGGTTATTAGGTTTACTAGATTTATGATGTTAGGCGACTTTAACATACATATTGATACAGAGACGGATGCATGTACCAAAAGCTTTCTATCACTCCTCGTCTCTGTCGGTTGCACTCAGCATGTATCAGGACCTATTCATGTGCAAGGACACACACTAGATCTAATTATCTCCTATGGACTTGACATTGATACTGTACTGGTCCATTCTTTAAATAAATTTTGTTCCGACCATTCTTTAATCAGGTTCGAGATTACTATGTCTCCACCGTACCTCAGTGAAAGGTCTAGTACAACACAACACTTAAATAGGGCTAAATGTATTCAGTTTATGGAGGCCTTATCGGAGATTGATTTCACCTGTAACAAAAATGTTAATGACATCACCGACGTGTACAATACAGTAGTTGGGCAGATCCTTGATCAGGTAGCCCCAATTACAAAGAAGGTTAGAACTATCAGACACTCTCCCTGGTTCAATGATTACACACGGGCTGCTTAGTGGGAGTGCTGTAAGCTGAAGCGCAGATGGAAGACAACAAGTCTCCAAGCCTCTCAGGTTCTATGGTCTGCTAAATTAAAACAATATAAGAAAGCTTTATATACTATTCAAAACTTATTGAAAATAACATGTATAACCCCTGCTATTTATTTCAGACACTAGCTCAGCTAACAGACAAAACTGATAGAAGGCCAGCGTGTAATATTACTAACGATAGGTTTCTTACGTTTTTTAATGATAAAATTAACAACATTAGGCTCCAAATTTGTCCTAATAGGCCTCAAATTAGTCCATTACCAGAACAGTGCTCACAATATTTTAGTGATTTTAATCTCATTGATGCCTCTGAGCTAATTTTGGTCATAACCAAGGTAAAGTCCACAACCTGTCGGTTAGATCCCATTCCAACCAAGCTCCTGAAGGAATCCTTAGGAGTACTATTAACACTTATACTTGATATCATGTATGCATCCTTGACCTCAGGTGCAGTCCCTAATCAATTTAAAACGGCAGGGGTTAGACCACAGCTTAAAAAACCTAACTTGGACCCTCGCTCACCAAGTAATTATAGACCTCTCCCTAATGTCCCGTTTCTCTCTAAGATTCTAGAAAAATTAGTCAACTAGACAACTGCAGTCATATCTAGACACGCATAATCTCTTAGATAAATTCCAATCAGGCTTCCAGCACGACCATAGCACAGAAACTGCTCTAACTACTGTGGTAAATGATATACTGCTTTCAAGTGATGCAGGAAACATTACTATTCTTGTTCTGTTAGATCTTAGTGCTGTGTTTGACACGGTGGATCATTCCATTTTGGTAAATAGGCTTCATTCCAATGTTGGCTTTAGCGGAACAGCCCTTAAATGGTTCAACTCCTATCTCACAAACCGATATTACTTCATCCAAATGGATGATTATGGCACTCCCTCACCTATGTCACTAGTTAATTATGGAGTCCCGCAGGGGTCGGTGTTGGGCCCAGTGCTCTTCTCCCTTTACATGTTTCCATTAACTACTATCATACAGAAGCATAATCTTAGCTACCACTCCTACGCTGATGACACTCAGTTATACTTATCTGTTAAATCATGTGATAAAGCATCAACCGGCACTTTAATTAGTTGCCTCAGTGATATTAGGGATTGGATGAATAACAACTTCCTCTCACTAAACTCTGAAAAAACTGAGCTGCTTTTGTTTTGTAGTAGTGATGTCGATAGAGCCAATTTCAATTTGCATATCAGTGATGCAGGGTTGAAGTTTTCAGTTAGTACTTTGGCACGTAACTTTGGTGTTATTTTTTATTAAAATCTTTAATTTAATCCCTATGTTAATGCAATTGCGAAGACATGCTTCTTGTAACTTCGGAACATTGCCAAACTACGGCGTTTTCTGTCAATGGAAGACACGACGAAAGTAGTACATGCATTTGTATACAGTAGATTAGATTACTGTAATGCCCTACTTTCTGGAAGCACTCAGGGCACATTAAGCACCCTACAGCACATTCAGAACACAAGCTATTCCAGATTATGGAATAGCTTGCCTGCTAACGTCCGGGATGCCGAATCAGTCTCAGTCTTAAATCACGGCTGAAGACTTACTTCTTTTTTAGTTTAGCATTACCCGCGCTAGTCACCATAGTGCACCATTACTAATGACGCTGGTGCTGCTGTACATGCCATTGCACTGTATTGCTTCCTTTCTGTGTCCTGGATCCTGCTCATTACTGAACCTCCCCATTCCATTTTTTTCCCCACATGTCCGGGGGGTGCCCGCTGTGGTCATCGCCTGAGTCCAATACTGAACTACGAACTGGTCGGTGCGGTGCATCTGATGTGATCCTCGTCAAGGGATCCTGGCGGCTCACCGATACCTGGGGCTGCACTCGATTTGCTGAGCCTGGGAAGCAGCTCAGGACTCTGTGCTGATCCTGGGGTTAAACCCGAACTAACTCTTTGTACTGCTAGTATAACCCTCAGAGGTTTTGTTTCTCCACACAGTGGAGTTTTTGGTTCCTCTCCTCCATAGTCGTCTGGTTTTAGCTACTAGCCTTCAGTTTTTAGACCATGCTATAACCTATGTCTGCCAACTATGTAAAGCACCTTGGGTCAACTCTGTTGTGAAAGGCACTATACAAGAATAAATTGAATTGAATTGAATACCCTATCAGTCGCTCCTCCTCCAAAGACATCATTCAAGTAAAAAAAAAAATGGATCTTGGCATCTGACAATTGACTACAGAGTGGCAAATCAATAAATCAAAAAACTGACACCTTTTAGTTGCCGATCCTACCACGATCTTCCAAGACCAGGATCCAGGAAACCAGGACACAAATGGTCCACGGTTCTCGACATGGCAAATGGCTTTTGGTCAAAACCATGGACCACCTTCACAATTCAATTCAATTCAATTCAATTTATTCTTATATAGCGCCTTTTACAACACAGTTGCCCCAAGGCACTTTACATTGGTGGTAGATGATGGAACAGGTTACAGTAATAGATGTTAAAGCCGGATGACTATGAAGGAGAGGAACCAAAAACTCCACTATGTGGAGAAAAAAAACCTCTGAGGGTCCAAGGTCAACCGGCTACCCAACCCCCTTGGGTATACTAAAAGTAAAAAAGTTAGTTTGGTTTTAAACTCCAGGATCAGTGAGGAGTCCCAAGTTGCTTCCAGGTACCGATGAGCCGCCAGGGTCCCTTGGCGCATCAGATGCATTACACAGACCAGATGGTAGCTCGGCATTGGACTCAGGTGATGACCACAGCGGGCCCCCCCGGACATGTGGGGAAAGAAATGGAATGAGGGGGTCAGTAATGAGCAGGATCCAGTAGTGACAGACACAGAAATGAAACAATACAGTGCGATGGCATGTACAGCAGCACCAGCGACATTAGTAATGGTGCACTATGGTGATTGGTGCGGGTAAGCTAAACTAAAGAAGTAAGTCTTCAGCTGTGATTTAAAGACTGAGACTGAATCGGCATCCCGTACAGAAGCAGTGGACCTTTCACCACCATTGATTTTTTAATGTAATGATGATGATGATAAAGCATTTCCTCTGCTCTTCCAGTGCCGTGGACACCAGATCTCTGTGGTGAATGTCTCTATCACTGCAGAGTCAAATTTCACCTCAGTGGGCACGCACAGTTCCTCATAAGTGTTCTCCCAAAACTGTCGTTCAGCTCTACTGAACAGTGAAATATTCTGAGCATCTTAATATCTTTAGGTTTTATTGAAGAGATTTTTATGTTTTTGTGGGTTCTTTGCAGCAAATCAAGGCGTTCAGGACATACAGTGTAGTCACCATTGATGAGGATGGGTGTGTCCATTCTTCGGAATCCAGCGACAACTACATCCTGGAGACTCCAGTTACTCCTCCACCTGCAAGCAGACCACTAAGACCACCTCAAGGACTCAAATGAACCACATCACATGAAGCACATGAACTATATCCTTTTATTGCTTATTCTGATGTTTTTAAGATTTATCTAACTTGAATAGTTTTGACTAACAGAACAATATCAAGATTAAATAGAAATGTTAAAACTTACACAAACTTATTTACACACCTCTTTAGTTCATACATTTATGTTCTCTTTGCAGGTTTCAGACTCTCACTCGCTTGCTTTTGCAGGCTTGTTTCTCTCTCTCTCTCTCTCTCTCTCTCTCTTTCTGCTTCTTTCTTGTTAAAAGGCACTTCAGTAGGTTAGATTAGTAGTTTATTCACAACAATATAAAACATCAAAAAAGATGTGATTATTCAACTGTAAAATAAGTTTAAGACAAAATAAAATTTACATTTTCAAATTATGATAGCCTTAATTAAAATGAACAGATATCAGTTAATTTAGCTAATTTATTTCCCAATTTAAGGGCTCTGATGGCCCTTATGCTCAAATCTGTTCATTTATAATATTCTCTTCCTTTTCTTGATTATCCAGTGTCGACCAGAGGATGATGGGTTCCCCTTTTGAGTCTTGGTTCCTTCCAAGGTTTCCTCCAGTCTGAGGGAGTTTTTTCTTGGCTCTGTGTAACGGTGGCGGGGAAGGACGCCAACGCAGAGCCAGGAGTTCAGAACATAGTTTTATTATCTATAGTTAACAAAACAAGATCCAAGGACTGCAGTTCTAACTTAACCCAAGAACGAAGGAACTGCAGTCTAAACCAAAGATACCAAAGTACCAAGAGTTACCAAAACCACCATAGCCAAACGAATGAGCCGCGCTGTGTTCTGACTCATCGGGGCTTAAATAGTCAGCCCCAATGAAGCACACCTATGCCTTCATGAGCTCAGATGTGCTCAGTCAGAACAGAGCGCCTTCTACCGTGCCCAAAACACACCTTATCCGTGACAGAACCCCCCCCCAAAAAGGCGCGGCTCCCAAAGCACCAAAACATAACCGAACCTCTGGGGGGAGGCCAAGAACAAAAAAAACATTCTTCAAAAAAGTCCCTTTATGGGGCATATGGTCAGGTCCACAAAACACTTCACCTGGAAGTGACTTCACTTCAAAACACTGCCTGGACTACACCATGTCCAGGCAGATGGCAGTGGTGAGGGGAATCCTAGAAGTTCAGTCCACTTCTTTATCTGTTGCCTGGACTCAACCCTGGAGTCACTGGAGGAATCGCCTGACTCAGTGGAACGCCTTGCCTTGACGGAACCTGAAAGAGAGCTAAACACAGATTTTACAGGGTTCAAAGAGGAAGGCTTTTTCACATAGTCTGAACTCAACTTCCAACCCCTGCCATCCTTGTTCTTCATGTCTCTCATCACAGTGCAGAAGCGGTCGTCTCTTGGCTCCTTCCTCTTCTTGATCATACTTCTCTGCTGCTTGGAGCTCAGTGAGGCAGCATCCCAGCTCCTGGTTCCACTATGAGAAGTTCCACATAGACTCCTCCACCAGCCACCTTGTTCTGAGTCTGCTGAATTGTGAGGATGAACTGAAGGTAAGGAGTCATCACGCGGCTGCTCAACCTCTGGAATCTTTACCTGCTTCTCCATCAGACTGTTCTTCAGCTGCTCTGCCCTGGCGTTAACCACCAGGGTACCAGCATGCACTGGTGTCTGTGGAGTGAGTCGAGAACAGAGCAGAACAGATCAGCGCGCCCTCTACCGTGCCCAAAACACACCTCACCCGTGACACCTAATTACAGGGACAGTCCCCCTGGAGCAACTCAGGGTTAAGGGTAGTAATTGGCACAAATAAATCAAAATGGATGATATTTGAACGATTTGTAAACTTTCCAAATGTTGTGTTCTGATACGTGTTATAGGATATTTTATACATCTTAAATGAAAAGTAAAATTAAGCATCATCCCTTGAACCACTTCAGTCTTCTCTCAGCAAGAGAGAAGCCACTTCAGTCTTCTCTCAGCAGAACAGAGAGCCTGGATTTATAGCAAGACTGTAACTAGTCTGTGGTCTCAGATTCTGGGAGGAAACAACAGATAAGTAATTAATGAAAGATCTGTATTTCATGTTTAAATAAAATGTTTTTAAATGAAACTCAAAGGCTTGTGTCACTGTCTGTGATTTACCTGTGTGCTTAAAGAGGGATTAAAAAGTGAGTTTTACAAAAATATAAATGAGTAGCGTGATTTTATAAATGCCAGTAAGGACAGTAATCTGAAGAGGTAGAAAGAACCTGTCACATATGAGGTGTTTTGGGCACGCTAGAGGGCGCTCTGTTCTGACTGAGCACACCTGAGCTCATGAAGGCACAGGTGTGCCTCATTGGGGCTGACTATTTAAGCCCCGATGAGTCAGAACAGAGCGCGGCTCATTAGTTAGGCTAAGCCTACATGCAATGGTGGCATTTGGTTGTGGTTTTAGTATTTAGTAACTTGGTGTCTTGATTTAGACTGCAGTTCCTCGGTTCTTGGTTTTTGATTAGAACTGCAGTCCTTGCTTCTGGTATTTTGTATATCTGGATAATAAAACTACGTTCCGAACCCCTGGCTCTGCACTGGCGTCCTTCCGGCACCCCGCCACCGTTACAGAAATGTGCCACCAAAACCGGGACATCAGGAGCCTCGAGAGTTGGTGTGAAGAGCACGAGCGTGCCCTGGGAGCCATGGTTGAGGACCTCTGAGCAGCGCTGCCATTGTGGCAGCTGGGGTGTTGCGAGCAGAGCGGTGGAGTACAGAGAGTCACCGCCACTGAGCTCTCGCGACACCTGAACCTGCTGAGTTGCTCAATCCAGCTCACTCCCTCTCTGGAGGCCAAAGAACGGCTGGAGGAGTACGGCTGAACGGAGAAAGCTGTACTAGCCGTTATGGAGGTAATGTTATTGGGGCGATCCCTCGAGGAAGAGGTTTTGTTCGCGCCCCTTTCTTTACCTGCTCCTGCTCTCCACCAACCGCAACGCTGGATATCGGTGGAACCCGCCTCCTTCACCAATCACAGCGGTCCGTCCGCGGAGACAGCGCTGTGCACTGATCACAGCGGTCCGTCCGCGGAGACCCCGCCCTATGTGAAACATGGTGAGAAAAGGGTGGATACCCAGGGGAAACAAGGAAAAAAGGGGCAGCCCCTCGAGGAAGAGGCTTCGTTCACGCCCCTTTCTTTACCGGCTCCTGCTCTCCACCAACCGCAATGCCGGAAGTCGGTGGAACCCGCCTCCTTCACCACTCACAGTGCCCCGTCCGCGGAGACAGCTCCATGCAGCAAACACAGCGGTCCGTCCGTGGAGACAGCGCCGTGCAGCCAACACCGCGGTCTGCCCACAGAGACCCCACCCTATGTGAAACACGGCGAAAAATGGCGGATAAGCCGCGGAAACAAAGAAAAAACGGCAAGAGGCCCGCACCTGGCACAGTACACAACCCCAGCTCCTCTAACCTGTCTGCTGAGCAGAGGGCAATAGAGGAACCGTTTCAGGTAAGAGAATTAACCTTGAGAATTCAGAAATTAGAACATGAACTACAGGAATCTCGGAAGGTCTGGCTGTCTGTTCTGGGCGCAGAAAGACAGAACAAAAACGTTTTAGTTGAGCAGCTCCAGGAAATGGAGACTGAGCTCCTCACCAGGGATCAAGTAATCTGTACACGGAACCAGGATCTGGACGCCCTGAAAACAAAGTGTAAGAAATTGGAGGATGAAAACGCCTCTCTTCAGGCTGTGAAACACCAGCTGCAGGTGAGCCACTAGTTTCAAGTACATTCCCTTCAGGAGGAACATGTGACACATGTGAATATCATCCCAGTTGGCACAACACTACAACTAAGCTCCAGTCAGCACCTGATTGTTCCAGAGGGGAACTGCGCTTTACCAGCCACGTTAATTCCAGCTACCATGCCCATAACACATCCACTTAATCAGTCTTCTTAGAACTTGCAGCCTGCCCAACATGTGTATGAAGGAGACGAGAAATGCCACACCTCAGATGATGAAACGATAGTCATGGCAAGCGAGAAGGACAGAGACCGAAGGCGGGTAACAAACTCTTCCCCTTCTAACCACAGAGAATCTCCTGTATTTAGCTCTTTTTCAGGTGATGACCAGACAAGGCTCTCGAGCCAATCAGACAAGTCCTCCAGAGGCCCCCCCCCCCCCCCCCTACAGAGAGAGACAGGTGACAGAGGAAACACGGGACAGCAGAAAGACACCGAAAGAATGTACAGCTAAACACAAATACCAAGGGGACTTGGTTACAAAGATATGGACTGAAACTCTGGGGTACCCCTCTCCACCGCCAACAGCCCGAGACAGTATATTTGTTTGTTGATTTGAGAATATGGACCTGACCAGGTACCCCATTAAAGGGGCTATGTTTGTTTTTCTTTGTTCCAGCTTGTCTCCCCTCCACTCACTGGAGAAGCGCCCCCGGTGTTGCGCCCTTGAGAGGGGGGCTGATGTCAGGACTTTGGGTGTCGTGCTTCTGTTTCACTCACAGTAAAGGGTGCTCTGTTCTGATGGAGCACACCTGAGCTCATATGACACAGGTGTGCTACATTGAGGCTGACTACTTAAGCCTCAATGAGTTCGAACAGAATGCGGCTCATTCACTTTACGTCTGTTATCGTTACGGGTGGTTTTGTGTCTGAAGAATTCCAGTTTCATGTCTGGATTTTGATTATAGTTTTGTTCTTGGTCCAGTTTCGTGTCTGGTTCCATGTTTATGTCAAATAAAAGTACCTCAAGAATCTCTGGCTCAGCAATGACGTCCTTCCTGTTCCCCGCCACCGTGACAGGAATGTGTGGAAAAATGCTTTGAAGAGCTGTTGGACTAAAATATTTTCTGTGGCTGATATGTGGAAATGTTCTCAAAAAGCTATTAAAAACTGATTTTATTTGCAGGTTAGTTTTTATATATGAAGAAAAGGCCGTTTGACATGCATGAAACTGTATTGTTGCACCAACAAGTTGATTCTGTATCAAAATATAAAGAAATGAGTGGCTTTAGATTTACTGTAAACACAACATACTTGGATTGAAAATATTATAATTGAAAATAAAGTGACGTTTATTAGATTTGTGGACTTGATTTGGGAAATTTTCATTTTAAACCGTTTAAAATTTGACTTACGGGCTCCAGGGAAGAAAGGAGCGGATTCAGCGAATCGGGGCCAGTGTTGGTCGTACCCACTCATCACCCACCAGACGCTTGAGAATGCCGGTAAAGGCAGGTAAATGTAAGCAAAAATTGTAGCATTGCTTGAATCAAACCCACATCAACTGCACGGAAGGCAGCTATGCTCACCATTATACCACCAACGCTAGCTTCATGCTGACAGAAGTTACATGCATAAATGAAGGTTTCCAAACAACAGGTTCACTTCACATCATGAAAACCTTCCGTCCCACATGAGCTCTCTACAGAATGAGCCCATTTTCCTCTTTGATGCAGTGGTGGTCTAGGGTTTCTGCACTTTGTGGTTTCCATGATGGCATTATACAAGATTGCCCTGTTTGGGAGTGAGGATCTGAAACATGATGAAAATTTTAAAATGCATTTGGCTTAAGCAGATGGCAAATGACCCATAAATTTTGCCAAAGTTCTGAAATATGAACAAGATGTTGAAAGCACTGTCCTCGCAAAAAAGTTGCGTTCAAACCCTCAATCTTGCTGCGTTGCACAGACAGTATGTTGATATGTCCTTCAGTTTAGTCAGGAAAACATTAGCTCTGACGTGAGATGACAAAAATCGATCTTATGAGAATTAGCGCAGAGTCTTCAGGTGACGGTCAGCGTTTGCCGAAGGCACCAATAGCTTTGTGTGCCAGGGGCTGCATTAGCCGTGACTTTGTGAGAAATAAAGATGAGGCCCCATTGTTTGCTCAGTGACTGATTTATGCAGACTTCTATGCAGGTGTGCAGATGCCCGACCAGTCAGTAGAGAATGAGACTCTTAACCTCATGGTCGTGCGTTAACCTCAGAGGCCCACGCTGGGCGCTCTGTTTATGCTGTGAATGGAAGGCATCAAACCACACTTACAGGGATGGTTTGACTAAAGAAAACCCATCCTCAACCTTCTTCTACAGAGGAACCATTGAGAGCATCCGGAGCGGCTGCATTACTGCCTGGTACGGGAACTGCAACGTCTTAGACCGCAAGTCCCTACAACAGGTAGTGAGAACAGCTGAGAAGGTCAGGGTCTCTCTGCCCTCTGTACAGGACATTTTCACCACTCGCTGCATCCTCAAAGCAACCAGCATTCTGGATGATCCCTCCCACCCATCCCGCACTCTCTTCTCCCTCCTGCCATCCGGGAAATGGTTCCGCAGCATACGGGCCTCCACTTCCAGGATGGGAATTAGTTTCTTCCCCCTGGCCATCAGACTCTTAAACCGCCAATGTCTACCCAGTTCACCATTATCACTGTCATTATCTGTTTATTTATTTATCTCCTGTTGTACTCTGCACTTTAACAATAACACTGCTCCACCACACTGTCACACTGAAATCTACCCGGGCTGCTTTGTTCTACAACACTGCAGCCCTCTTACGGATGAATGTACTGTCTGTCATGCCGTCTGTTGTTGTCTGTCTTGTCTGCACTTGTTGCCCTGTTTTGTGTATTATGTTGTGTCTTGTGTCTTATGTTGTCTTGTGTGTAGCACCAGGGTCCTGGAGGAACGTTATTTCGCTTCACTGCGTACTGTGTATATGGCTGAAATGACAATAAAATCCTACTTGACTTGACTTGACTTGAACATTTAGCTCTGAAGCTGTCAGACAGCAAGTATGGACACAGCTCCCAGATTCACTCTGGAATAAGCAAATTTGCTAGTGTTCCACTGGCTATTGCAGAACAGATAAGTTCCAGGCCACCTGGGGGAAAATTTGACCACAAGATATAATGAAGCACCAAAATGTAGCTCTGTCAAATGGCAAAAATGGGCACAGCTACCATATTGACAGAGGAATATGCAAATTTCCTAGTGATCCACTTGCCCTTGCAAGGGCACACGATTTGGGCCTGTTGTGCAAAGGTTCTAGATGAAAATCCAGCTCGCTCGCTCTATAGTTACACATTCAAAAGAAATGAAACAGGGCGATTTGTCCAAAAAAAATAGAAAACAAGGTGTTTCAAAGGAAACAAAGGCTGCTGAAACCAGGATCTTCAGTCTAACGCGCTCCCAACTGAGCAATTTCAGGCACTTGAAGCAACCTGTTGCCCATGCAACTGTGCTAAAATCTGAAAGTGCAACTGTGCATATTCTGAAAGGCCCTGTGGGGTCGTTACACATTCAAAATGAATGAAACAGCTTGCATGGAGGTCCCATAGAGTCTAGCAGTTAGGATTCCTAGTTTTAACCCAGGTGGTCTGGGTTCAACTCCTGATATAGGAAGTGTCTCTTTTTGAGCAAAAGTCAAACACAGAAACACATGATCGATTAAACCAGCCTTGATAAGGGGATCGATCCCATGACCTTGGAGTTAATAGCACCATGCTCTAACCAACTGAGCTAACCAGCGAAATGGTTAACTGTGCCAACCACTGCCAAGCCACACGGTGGTTGTTCCTGACTAAACCATACGAAGGACATGTCAGCATTAAGGGAACTGTCTTGCAAAGCGGCAAGATTTAGGGTTTGAGCGTTTTTTGCTGGCCTGTGTCAGAGAGCAGGGGAAAGCTCCTTAATTTGCTACTACTGCTCCAAATGGCAGGTCTCGGAAAGCGCAAAATGCAAGCAAACTCTCCACCTGGGAATCAAACATCGGTCATCCGTGTGACAGGCGGAGATACTGTCCACTATACTAGCGAGGCCCGCTGCAACCTGCAGGCCACCATTATCACTGGCTTGAGAGTGGCTTAAGAGTATCTCGCTGTGCACACGGCACAGCTCCTCCCTGCAATGGGCTGGTGACCTGTCCAGTGTGTGTCCTCTGTCCTTCACCCTGTGTGAGCTGGTATGGACTCCAGCACCCCCCTGCGACCCTGCTTAGGACAAGCGGCCTAGAAAATGACTGACTGATATATACTGGCCAATGTGCAAAGCCCTACAAACATTCTGTGAGAGCTATTCATTGAGCACAAACAAAGAACACCTTTCAAAAAAGTCTCAGAGACCAGGGAAAACTTAATTTGCTGCTGCTGCAAATGGCAGGTCTCGGAAAGCGCAAAATTCATGCAAACTCCCCATTGGAAAATTGAACCCTGGTTTTCCATGTGACAGGCTGAGATACTGTCCACTATACTAACTAGGACCACTGCAACCCTGAGGCCAGCTCAGGGTTAAGGGTATTAAGGGTATCACGCTTTCTTAGACATCTTTTTCCATACAGGCTTGAAAACAAATCAGAAAAAGATTTATCCACAAAGTACATCAAAGAAAATTTCCTGCCTTTTTTCCATCAGTATTCATTAAGACTTGCAAGTCATGCCTGACAAGTTCAACTAAGTTGCTCATTTTATTGCCAGAAATGTGTTCGGCCTTGAAAATGTGTGTCAAAAAGGCATTTGCCACCATCACAAGTCTGCAGAAGAAGCAGATTAACGGGACATTTCAGGATAGGATTGCTGGACTCAAAAGCCATAGAACTAACTATTACACCATCCATTTTCTGCCACTTGTCCCAAATGGGGTCACGGGGTGGGTGGGGGGGGTGCTGGTGAAGGACAGGGGACACACCCTGGACAGGTTGCCAGCCCATCGCAGGGAGGAGCATGACGGGGATGGTACCTCCCTCAGGGGTACCTCAGGGCAACCTATTGTGAAGGGGTTCAAACCCCTGATTCTCCAAGCATGAGGCCAACACCCTAACCACTAGGCCACCACTGCCCCTGCTATTACACCATGGCACCTCTAAACCACACATGTTCAGTGTAAGCTACCAAAGTCAGTGATCCCAAACAAAGCAACCCATCAGCAAGATACATCTGTAACGCGCCGGTGCCAGCGAGGTCGCTGGGCACCTGTGTGCGAGCCCCGCCCCCCGCCACGTGACAGAATGACTCCGTGAGCAAACACGCAAGGACCCGCGTCCTGCTCCGATTCACGGAGTCATTCTGTCACGTGGCGGGGGGCGGGGCTCGCACACAGGTGCCCAGCGACCTCGCTGGCACCGGCGCGTTACAGATGCCCCTCCCCAAAGGCGCCTACTCCGGGGCGCCAGATCCTGCCTCATCCAAGGCAGGATCCCCCCCCGCACCCAAAAAACACAAAACCCAAAAAACCCCAAAAAACCCAAGAGACTCGAGAGAGACAAAAAAAACCCAAAAAACCCGAGAGAACTAAAAACTCGAGAAACTCCGCCGCCTCCGCGGTGAAGCCGGAACCCCGTGAGCTCCTCTCGGAGCAGACACGCGAGCCGGAATCGCAGGCCCGCATCCCGCAGCGCCTACGTGGGAGCCAGCTCCCGTGCCCCTCCGAACCGAAGGAACTCACGGTCCGCGAAGTCCCCTTCCGGGGGAGACAGGGGGTTGTAATGAACTAGAATGACTCCGTGAGCAAACACGCAAGGACCCGCGTCCTGCTCCGATTCACGGAGTCATTCTGTCACGTGGCGGGGGGCGGGGCTCGCACACAGGTGCCCGGCGACCTCGCTGGCACCGGCGCGTTACACATGTCCACACATGTCAAAAGCAACTCACTTTAGGAACAGCAGGAGAAAACATGGACCTTTAGGTCTTCAGTTTAAAGAGGACCAACACAGATGAGCTATTTGGGTTATCATCCAGGGAGTATGCTTGCACCTGAGAGATTGATTGATGTGCATAACTATGATGATTGTTACTAGCTGCATGTGGTCCCATGGTGTAATGGTTAGCACTCTGGACTTGATCCTCTGGACTTGAGTTCAAATCTCAGTGAGACCTTTACCTGTTTCCTGACAAAGTTATCCAAGTGTCACTTCAATGTAACTTTACTTCTTGAACTCAGTAAACACTGGCTGACTCTCAACAGAGAAGCCCTTGCTCCGAAAGAAGACTTCCCATACCACCAGTGGAATCTGGGCCGCCTGGGTGAAAACCAGTAATCTTAATGGCTAGACTACATGGGACTGTGTTAAGGACTGCGGATCACACTCTTTCATTTAATTTTTCTTATTCTTATCATCACATACATGATGTGATTAATTACACCCTCAAATTTAATCATTAATATTACTTAATTCATGAAATACACTTAACTGGCTTTGCCTGTTAAGTTGTAATGTATTGAAGTAAAAATGCAGTAAAAAGGCAGACACATGAAAGTGACATTGTGAATGCAATACTTTGAGCCAAGTCAACAGAAGTTAATATCTACACCATCTTGCCCTAAAAATTTTATTTATTTATTTTTTTAATTTTCTAATTAGAAGAAAAGAAAAGAAAAATAAATAAAATGAAATGAAAGTTTAGGGTTAGTAACTAAAAGTCAATCTTCTAGGTTTTTTGTTAAACAACAGGTTTGCTTTCAGGCAACGCTTAAAGACAGCAAGGAACACAAGAGGAAGTTCACTCCACCATTGAGGACCAATACTGGAAAGAGTCTTAACCTTAACCTTTGTTTGAGAAGAGGATGTTCGTCATGCAGTGTTTGATGGTCTGAGGGGACAAGAAGAGCGTGTGTTGTTTGATTAGTGCCATCAAATTACAAGGTGTAAGTTAATTCTTGGCCTTGACGGTGTTAAGTATTTAAACATGATATTGAGCAGCCACAGGGAACCAGTGCAGGTCCTGCAGCAGCAGTATAGTATGAGAGAACCAGGGAAGGTTGAAGACCTCTCAGAAGATTTTACTTGGCACTCACATGTGCGTACTCAGGTAACCAAAGTGAGGCAGAGACTCTACCATGTGAGGCAGTTAAGAAGATTTATGGTCTCTCCTGTCATCGTAAAAAGCTTCTTCATCCAGCATGATTCAGCATGAAACCACATCTCCTCACCTCATTATTACTTCCTGTATTACAGTTCATATAGAACTGTTCATGAGTGCTGTGTTACAGTACCTGTAACCCCTCCATGATTGTTCATGGGATTTTTCTGTGGTAGTTTCTCACCCTTAGAGAATTTAGATGCATCTACCTTTCAGCAGAGCTCTTTACTATTAAAGGTTCTGCACAAAAACTACAAGTCACAAATTCTAAACTAGTAAAAAATAGATTTTTATAGAAAAACATACTAAGCTAGATTACTTACTAATGAAAAGAAGACAGTCTCCATATTTCTGTGTGGATCTTTGATGTTTCTGCCTCATTTCTCACTGATCCAGCTGATGATGGATCTATTCTTCTATTTTTTTGGCGTGACTTTTGATGGTTGCATCCATTTTCTCGGAGGGTGTGTTTTGGTTTACTGTGCTGTTGGTTTTTGGGTGTGAAGCTTGTTCAATTGCTTCATTACAAGCCATTTCTTCTGCTTCAGTGGCACCCTCAGACTCTAGTTAAACCTCCAGAAGCAAGCCGTTATCATCAGTTGCAGTGTCCTTTCGAATTGATTGATTTGAGAAGATTTCAGATGGTAGTGGCTCCTCACTTGGGCTTGATCTGATCATCAGCTGTGCTTGAAGACTCTGTGAGGTTTTCCTTTTACCCTTGGAGTCCTTGCTTTGAAGCCCATAATCTACCCTAAACATCTTCATCATTTCTTTCTTCCTCTTCTTTTCTTTCTCTTAGTGCTGTTTTCTTGTCTCCTGGATCTGCTCGATCTGCTGCTTTGTTTCACTCCTCTCTTTCTGTTGCCTCTCCTCCTCCATTTGCTGCATGTTCTTATTCTCCTTTGTCTTTTGCTCCACCTCTTTTTCTTTTGCCTCCTTTCTGTTTCTTTTCTCTAAAGCTCTCCCAGCATCTTCATTGTCTCTCTGATTTTTTACAATGTTTTCCCATTCCGTATCCTGTTTTTCCCCTACTTTCTGTTCTTAATCTGTTTGCTTTGTTGTCTTTCTTGTGATCCTTCTTGTTAGGAAAATCATAAATATTTATCATTGATGATGAACTGTTGACCTTTTCGGAATCCTTCTTTATTTATGACTTCTGCAAAAAGCTTGTTGCGACAGTTGACCTTTGTGCCTGAACCTTGCCAGACACAGAATTCCTCTATTCTGTTTACCATTTTGTAACAAGGAATGTGGGCTAATTGCCGTTGTAAAATCAGGAAAGCAAATAAAAGGCTTGCAGAGGGGGAAGCTCTTTGGAGGAGGTAGCTGGTGTTGGCTGGTGCCTGGCTCCCCTTGCAAGTAAAAACTGCAGATCCTGTGTCTGGTGTTTTCCTTCGTTCTACTGTCTCTGCGTACAGGTATTTTCTAACAGAACTTGGTCCTTCGAGCCAGATCGCTACATATCCGTGTCCCTGCGGAGCACTTGGAAGACGCTGAAGTCTGTGCACAGCCCACGAGTCTGGGACCGTGGATGAAAGCCCGCCATAGTGAATTTTATGTCGGCCAGTAAGTCTCGAGTTGTTCCGCTGGACCGGATTGACGCTATCTGAATATCATTTGTTGAGATGGTGAGAGCGTGGGAAAACAGGTAAGACAAGGATTTTTGGACTAGAGCTGGAAGGTTCAGGGAACCTTAGAAAGACGTCTAGAGAGTTTGGGACTCTAACGGTCTAAAGGGTAGATCAGAAGGATTGCCCTAGAGGTCTAATTGTACTAGTACTAGTCAATTGAGATGCTCCTGAGAAGTAACTAAGGTAGTTACTATAGAGGTTTATGTGTTTGTTTGTTTGTCTGTCTGTGTGAATGGGAGAGACCCAGTACTGAAACAGGACAACCCGAAACCTAACAGTGCTAACATGAAGTTGTCCCTGAGGACTGGACTGGTGATCCTCTTCATGGAGGATTTAGGTGGTGGTTAACAGAATCGAAAACGTTTTTCATCTCTCGGGATTAGAACCCCCAGGGGAGGACCGGACTGGACAATAGGTCTAGCCTAGAAGCTTGTTCTCCAGAGAGTGATTAACGGCCCAAAGAGGACTTTTCTAATGACCCACCACAGTGGATTCATAAGTGCCTTGTTGTCAAATGAAGTCAATGTTTGAGGCAGCCTTGTGAATGTTATTGGGACAGTCTAGAGGAGTTCAAGTTTGCAAATATTGTGGCTACCGAGCAACAGGTGTAAAGAAAGAAAAATGAAAAAAAATAGAAAGAAAAGAGAAAAAAAGAAAGAAAAAGATGAAAGAAAAATTTTTATTTAACCTAGAATCTCCTGCCTGTGAGGTCTGTCATAAGGAGGGAACGCAAAGACCTAAGTCGGGGACTTAGGCACACCTAGGCAAGGGACTTAGGTGGACCTTGGGGGTAACCCCGGGTGGGGACCAGTACCTAGAGGATAGTTCAAGAGAACTGAGGTAGATTGGGTCCAACTCTTTCATGGAAAGGTTGAAAGTAATAAGAGTTTACCTTCCCTGTCGGTGACGATCGACTGCAATAAGGTGGCGCACTACTCCTGTCCTGGGACAGGAACGGAAATGCGTTGAAATATGGAGACCTCACAGTCATGGGATCTAGGAAAAGAGATTAAGGGGAATTCGCAAAGACTGACTGTTATGGGAAATATGGAGAAGTGACTTACCCGACGATATTAGGTAGATAGGTTGTGAAACATGGGTTTCCAGAAGATGGTTCTTTCAGTACTAAGGTTTTGAAAGATTTATAGAAGAAATTAAAGGAGGAGTGCCAGGAAGGTAGAAATGGTATTAGTAAATAAGTAAGTAAATAAAAAAAAATTATGAAATTATATTAATAATAAAATTCACATTATGTAATTATATAATAATAAAAGAAAGAATGATAAAATTAAAGCAACAGAGGCATGTGCAGTGAGACTCAAGGTTAAAGACATCATGCCGAAGTAAGTGCTGCAGCTGCATCTCCCGCCCTGGAGAGACAAATGGGATCCTCCCTGAAACTACCCCCTTATGTGCAAACAAATTTATATCCTGGGTGAAGAAGCTGAAACAGAACTTTGAGGAGTTCCAAAGAATGTCAGCTGTTCAAATAAAAGCAGATTCCTTCAGTCGTTTACCGACTTCACACAAAGACAGACACGCACTTTACTCTCCAGAGATTTCATCCAGATCTTCATCACTTCCTTCAATGGAGTTTCCTCATTTTTCCTCATGTGTGGTTAAAAAATTAGCTGCGGCCGCTGCTTTATTTGAGCGTCATTGCAGCTGCAGCTGGAAGCTCTTTTCTCCTCCACAGGAGGCTCAGGCTGAAGCATTTGTGGTGGCTGGTCATTCTGTCACGGGGTGGTGTTGAGGGCTGGACGCCAACGCAGAGCCGAGAGCTTCGTACTGGACTTTAATGACGGATAAAGTGCACAGAACTAAACATATTAATCAAAATAACAAATGTAAAACATAACCCAAGTAACCTCACAGTGCGCACACAGAATGACCAGCGCCCTGCTCTGATTCATTCTCTTTCCATGCCGTATACATGCTGCTTGGACCCAATAGGCTTAAAACAGCGTTGCCTCCTCTTAGAGCATGCTTAAATGCTTTTAAACCAATTATACTGGTTTTTCAATTAATTTCATCTTGGTGCTCCCGATGTGATAACCTGTTAATCTCAGTCTGCAATTGCATTTCTAACATGTGTTCCTACTTATAAGCTCTAAATTACACGGTTAACAATATTTTCTTTCTATGCCATAAACTTGCTGCTTGGAGCCAATTTGCCTCAAAACAGTGTTTCCAGTGCTTGGAAGGCGCACAGAGGCTTTGAGACCAAGTTTATGTTTTTCAGTTGTTTTCCTGTAGTGGCGCTCCCGACATGATAACCTGTTAAACTGAGTCTGCAATTGCATGTGTTCATCATTTTTTTAAACTCTAAATAAAACGTGTTTCAACATTCTCTTTTCATGCCATAAAGTTGCCGTAAACGTGATAAACCTGAGTCTGCAATTGCATTTTTAGCATGTATTCATCATTAATAAACACTTAATAAAGTATGATTTTCAACGTTCTCTTTCTATGCCGTAAACTTGCTGCATGGACCAAATAGGCTTAAAACAGCGTTTCCTGCATTTGAAACTCGCTTAAAGGCTTTTAAACCAAGTATACTGTTTTTTCAATTGGTTTCATCTTCTTTATGCTCCCGATGTGATAACCTGTTAAACTCAGTCTGCAATTGCATTTCTAGCATGTGTTCATCATTAATTAACACTTAATAAAGCATGATTTTTAACATTCTCTTTCTATGCCATAATCTTGCTGCTTGGAGCCAATTTGCATCAATACAGTGTTTCCAGTGCTTGGGGGGCGCACATAGGCTTTTAGACCACGTATACATGTCCCGACATGATGACCTGTTAAACTGAGTCTGTAATTGCAATTCCAGAATGTGTTCATCATTATAAACTCTAAATCACATATGTGTTTCAGAACTCTCGTTTTCTTTTAAAACTTGCTGCTTGGAGCCAATATTCTTTAAAACAGCGTTTCCAGCGCTTGGCGGGCGCACAGAGGCTTTTAGACCAAGTATACATGTTTTTCAATTGCTTCTATTTTCTGCCGCTCCCGACGTGATGAATTGTTTACCTGAGTCTGCAATTGCATGTTTAGCATGTAATTCATCATTAATAAACACTTAATAAAGCATGATTTTCAACATGCCCTTTCTATGCCGTATACTTGCTGCTTGAAGCCAATAAGCTTGAAGCCAAGCGTTTCCTGTGCTTGGAGCCCGCTTTCAGGCTTTTTAACCAAGTATACTGGTTTTTCAGTTGTTTTCATCTTGGTGCTACCGACGTGATAACCTGTTAAACTCAGTCTGCAATTGCATTTCTAGCATGTGTTAATCCTTATAAGCTCTAAATAGCACTGATGAACTCTAAACTCTGCTTGGAGCCAATATTCTTCAAAAAGCATTCCAGCGCTTGGCACACGTACATAGTATACATGTTTTTCAATTGTTTTCTTTTATGCCGCTCACGACGTGATAACCTGTTTACCTGAGTCTGGAATTGAATTTCCAGCATGTATTCATCCTTAATAAACACTTTAAAATGTATGATTTTCAACATTCTCTTTCTATTTTGTAAACGTGCTGTTTGGAGCCAATATGCTAAAAACAGCATTTCCAGCGCTTGGAGCACGCTTAAAGACCTTTTAATCAAGTATACAGGTTTTTCAATTGTTTTCATTCTCCTTGTGCTCCCGACTTGATAACCTATTAAACTCAGTCTGCAATTGCATTTCTAGCATGTGTTCATTTCAAACTCTACATAAAACCTGGTTCAACATTTTCTTTCTATGCTATAAACATGCTGCTTGGAGCCAAATTGCTTCATTACAGCGTTTCCAGCGCTTGGCGGGCGATATAGGCTTATACACCAAATATACGTTTTTCAGTTGTTTTCATTTTCTGCCGCAACCGATGTAATAATCTGTTAAACTGAGTCTGCAATTGCATGCCCAGCGTGTTCATTACAAACTCTAAATAACATATTTGCTTCAACATTCTTTTTCTATGCCGTATACTTGCTGCTTGGAGCCAATATGCTTCATTTTCTGTCACTCCTGACGTGATAACCTGTTCCCCTGAGTCTACAATTGCATTTTTAGCAAGTATTCAGCCTTAATTAAGTATGATTTTCAACATTCTCTTTCTATGCCGTAAACTTCCGCTTCAAACCAATTGGCTTACAATAGCGTTTTCTGAGCTTGGAGCACGCTTAAATGCTTTTTAACCAAGTAACCTGGTATTTCAATTATTTTCATCCTCATTGTTCTCCTGTCGTGAGAACCTGTTAAACTGAGTCTGCAATTTCATTTCAAACATGTGTTCATAAGCTCAAAATAAAACGTTTATAAAAATTCTCGTAAATTTGTTGCTTGAGAATGTTGATAAACAAGCTTTATTTCTTGTAAATATTGATGAAAACACACTCAAAATACAATTGCAGACTCAGTTTAACGGGGCAAAACACAGGGATAGCCAGAAATTGAAAATAACTGAAAAACTCTTATAACTCTCTGTAGAAGCGTCTGGGCGAGCTCTAAGCGCTGGAAAAGCGTTATTGCGGCCTTTTGGCTCGATTTGGCATGTTTACATTTAAGAGAGAGAGTTTTTATAAACAAGCTTTATTTGTTGTTAATAATGATGAGAAGAAACTAAAAATACAATTGCACACTCAGTTTAACAGGGCAAAACACTGGAAACGCCAGAAATTGAAAAAAACTAACAAACTCATAACTCGCTTTAGAAGCGTCAGAGCTCGCTCTCAGCGCTGGAATTGCTTCAGTAGCGCCTCTTGGCTCGTTTTGGCTTGTTTACATTCAAGAGAGAGAATGTTTATAAACAAGCTTATTTGTTGTTAATAATGCTGAAAACAAACTAAAAATACAATTGCACACTCAGTTTAACGGGGCAAAACATTGGGAAAGCCAGAAACTGAAAACAACTAACAAACTCATAACTTGGTTTAGAAGCGTCAGAGCGAGCTCTAAGCGCTGGAATCGCTTTTTCAGCGCCTTCTGGCTCGTTTTTGCACGTTTACATTAAAGTGAGAGAATGTTTATGAACAAGCTTATTTGTTGTTAATAATGATGAAAACAAGGTAAAAATACAAATGCACACTCAGTTCAACGGGGCAAAACATTGGGAAGGCCAGAAATTGAAAACAACTAAAGAACTCGTATAACTCGCTTTAGGAGCGTCAGAGCGAGCTCTAAGCGCTGGAATCGCTTTTTCAGCGTCTTCTGGCTCGTTTTGGCATGTTTACATTAAAGTGAGAGAATGTTTATAAACAAGCTTATTTGTTGTTAATAATGATGAAAGTAAACTAAAAATACAAATTCACACTCAGTTTAAAGGGGCAAAGCATTGGGAAAGCCAGAAATGGAAAAAAACTAACAAACTCTTATAACTCGCTTTAGAAGCGTCAGAACGAGCTCTAAGCGCTGGAATCGCATTTTCAGCGCCATCTGGCTCGTTTTGGCATGTTTACATTAAAGTGAGGGAATGTTTATAAACAAGCTTAATATTTATAAACAACGTTTATTTGTTGCTCTTATGACTCGCTTTCGGAGCGTCAGAGCGAGCTCTAAGCGCTGGAATGGCTTTTTCAGCGCCTTCTGGCTCGTTTTGGCATGTTTACATTAAAGTGAGAGAATGTTTATAAACAAGCTTATTTGTTGTTAATAATGATGAAAACAAACTAAAAATACAAATTCACATTCAGTTTAAAGGGGCAAAGCATTGGGAAGGCCAGAAATTGAAAAAAACTAACAAACTCTTATAACTCGCTATAGGAGCGTCAGAGCGAGCTCTAAGCGCTGGAATCTCGTTTTCAGCGCCTTCTGGCTCGTTTTGGCCTGTTTACATTAAAGTGAGAGAATGTTTATAAACAAGCTTATTTGTTGTTAATAATGATGAAAACAAACTAAAAATACAAATTCACACTCAGTTTAAAGGGGCAAAGCATTGGGAAGG
>CM029390.1:8030913-8057230 GCA_017165825.1 Hepsetus odoe | reverse complement strand
GTTAATAATGATGAAACAAACTAAAAATACAAATTCACACTCAGTTTAAACGGGCAACGCATTGGGAAGGACAGAAATTGAAAAAAACTAACAAACTCATAACTCGCTTTAGAAGCGTCTGAGCGAGCTCTAAGCGCTGGAATCGCGTTTTCAGCGCCTTCTGGCTCCTTTTGGCATGTTTACATTAAAGTGAAAGAATGTTTATAAACAAGCTTATTTGTTGTAAATAATGATGAAAACAAAGTAAAAATACAAATTCACACTCAGTTTTACGGGGCAAAGCATTGGGAAGGCCAGAAATCTAAAAAAACCAACAAACTTTCATAACTCGATTTAGAAGCGTCAGAGCGAACTCTAAGCGCTGGAATCGCGTTTTCAGCGCCTTCTGGCTCGTTTTGGCATGTTTACATTAAAGTGAGCGAATGTTTATAAAGAAGCTTATTTGTTGTTAATAATGATGAAAACAAACTAAAAATACAAATTCACACTCAGTTTTACGGGGCAAAGCATTGGGAAGGCCAGAAATCTAAAAAAAACCAACAAACTTTCATAACTTGCTATAGAAGCGTCAGGGCGAACTCTAAGCGCTGGAATCGCGTTTTCAGCGCCTTCTGGCTCGTTTTGGCATGTTTACATTAAAGTGAGGGAATGTTTATGAACAAGCTTAATATTTATAAACAACGTTTATTTGTTGTTAATAATGATGAAAACAAACTAAAAATACAAATGCACACTCAGGTCATCGGGGCAAAACACTGGGAAGGCCAGAAATTCAAAAAAGTCAACAAACTCTCATAACTCGCTTTAGAAGCGTCAGAACGAGCTCTAAGCGCTGGAATCGCATTTTCAGCGCCATCTGGGTCGTTTTGGCATGTTTACATTAAAGTGAGAGAATGTTTATAAACAAGCTTATTTGTTGTTAATAATGATGAAAACAAAGTAAAAATACAAATTCACACTCAGTTTAAAGGGGCAAAGCATTGGGAAGGCCAGAAATTGAAAAAAACTAAAGAACTCGTATAACTCGCTTTAGGAGCGTCAGAGCGAGCTCTAAGCGCTGGAATCGCGTTTTCAGCGCCTTCTGGCTAGTTTTGGCATGTTTACATTAAAGTGAGCGAATGTTTCTAAACAAGCTTATTTGTTGTTAATAATGATGAAAACAAACTAAAAATACAAATGCACACTCAGCTTAAAGGGGCAAAGCATTGGGAAGGCCAGAAATTGAAAAAAACTAACAAACTCATAACTCGCTTTCGGAGCGTCTGAGCGAGCTCTAAGCGCTGGAATCGCTTTTTCAGCGTCTTCTGGTTCGTTTTGGCATGTTTACATTAAAGTGAAAGAATGTTTATAAACAAGCTTATTTGTTGTTAATAATGATGAAAACAAACTAAAAATACAAATGCACACTGAATTTAACGGGGCAAAACATTGGGAAGGCCAGAAATTGAAAACAACTCAACAACTATTATAACTCGCTGTAGACGCGTCTGGGCGAGTTCTAAGCGCTGGAATAGCGTTCTTCTGGCCTTTTGGGACGTTTTGGCATGGTTACTTCAAAGAGAGAGAATGTTTATAAACAAGCTTTATTTGTTGTTAATAACGATGAAAACAAACTAAAAATAGAATTGCACACTCAGTTTAACGGGGCAAAACATTGGGAAGGCCAGAAATTGAAAACAACTCAAAAACTCTCATAACTCGCTGTAGAAGCGTGTGGTCGAGCTCTAAGCGCTGGACAAGCGTTATTGCGGCCTTTTGGCTCGTTTTGGCATGTTTACTTTAAAGAGAGAGAATGTTTTTAAACAAGTTTTTTTGTTGTTAATAATGATGAAAACTAACTGATAACATATTTGCAGACTCAGTTTAACGGGTCAAAACATTGGGAACACCAGAAATTGAAAACAACTCACAAACTCATAACTCACTGTAAAAGCGTCTGGGAGAACTCTAGGCGCTGGAAACCCGTTTTTGCGGCCTGTTAGCACGATGCAGTATGTTTACTTTAAAGAGAGAGAATGTTTATAAACAAGGGTTATTGTTTTCTGTGATGTTGAAACAATATTGCTGAGTGCCAAATAACATTTCTGACATGTTCACAACAGTACAAGCACACGATATAAAGACTTATTTTATTGTAGCGAAAGTTACTTTCAATTGTCTAAAAATGCTTCTCCCTTGCTGAAAAAGGGATTCTGGCGCTTTCTGCTATGCAGAGATGAGGTTTAAAACATAAACAAGCTAGTTGCTGTTTAATGTTTTCTGTGATGTTTAAACAATATTGCTGACGGCAAAATAACATTTCGGACATGTTCACAACATAAAAAGCACACAATCTAATGATTTATTTTACTGTATCGAACGTTTGTCTCAACTGTCTCAAAATGCTTCTCCCGTGCTGAAAAAGCGTTTCTGGCGCTTTCTGCTATGCAGAGATGAGGTTTAAAACATAAACAAGCTCGCTGGTGTTTATTGTTTACTGTGATGTTTAAACAATATTGCTGAGTGCCAAATAACATTTCTGACATGTTCACAACATTAAAAGCACACGATCTGAAGATTTATTTTATTGTAGCAAAAGTTACTGTTAATTGTCTAAAAATGCTTCTGAAATTGTCTGAAAATTCTGTCTTCCTTTGCTGAAAGGCGTTTCTGGCGCTTTCTGTCGTGCAGAGCTGCAGTATAACAAGCTCGTTGGTGTTTAGTATAAGCCAGTATAACAGGGCAGCGGTGGCCTAGCGGTTAGGGTGTCAGGCACATGATCGGAGGATCAGGGGTTCAAACCCCTTCCCAATAGGTTGCCCTGAGGTACCCTTGAGCAAGGGTATCGTCCCCATCACTGCTCCCCGGGCGCTTTCAATAGCTGCCCACTGCTGCACGGGGTTGAGTGTGCATGGGTAAAATGCAGAGGTCCAATTTCGTTGTGGTTCATGTGTGCTGTGCCGTGACCTCGCAATGACTTTGAAGGGTTGTCACTTTTACTTTCTTGTTGTCTAAAATGTTAAAACAATATTGCTGACTGACTAATCACATTTCTGACATGTTTGTCATAAAAAGAACATGATCTAAAAATGTATTCGGTACTGTACCTAACGTGTGTGTCAATTGTCTTAAAATTCTATGCTGAAACACCGTTTCTGGCGCTTTCTCTTGTGCTGCAGAGCTGCAGTTTTAAACACAGCAAGCCCCTTGGTGTATTTGGCTGTTAATTGTTTTCTGTGATGTTAAAATATTTTATCAAGCTAAACAAAAGGTTTAATTTAGCTCTACAGCGTATTATTCAGTGCTCTCAAAATGCTTCACACTCTGAAAATGCGTTTCTGCCGCTTTCTGCCGTGCAGAGCTATATTTTAAAACATTAAAAGCTCGTTGATGTGTCTTTATTTTACTGTACCGAACGTTATTGCCAATTGTCTCAAAATCCTCTTTGGTTTTCCTCTTCTCCTCTTTCCTGGCAGCTCCATCTTCAACTTCATCCTTCCAATATCTCTTCTCTGGACATCAAACCAAAGCAACCTTGCTTCTCTAACCTTTTCTCCAAGGCGTCTAACCTGAGCTGTCTAATATGCTCATTTCTAATCCTGTCCATCTGCGTCACACCCAACGAAAATCTCAGCATCTTTTACTCTGACACCTCCAGCTCCACCTCCTGCCTTTTCGTCAGTGCTACCGTCTCCAACCCATACAACATAGCTGGTCTCACTGCTGTCCTGCAAACCTTCCCTGTTACTCTAGCTAGTATGCGTATGTCACAAATCACTCCAGCCACTCTTCTCCACCCATTCCAACCTGCCTGCACTCTCTTTTTCACCTCTCTTCCACACTCGCCAGTTACACTGAACTGTTGATCCCAAGTATTTAAACTCCTCCACCTTTGTCACCTCCACTCCCTGCATCCTAACCACTCCACTTTCCTCCCTTTCATTCACACTCGTGTATTCTGTCTTTGCTCAACTCACTTTCATTCCTCTCCTCTCTAGAGCCGATCTCCATCACTCCAGGTTCTCCTCAAACCTCTCCCTACTCTCACTGCTGATCATCAGCAAATATCATCATCCACGGAGCCTCCTGTCTAACCTTGACCGTCAACCTGTCCACTACTATTGCAAACAAGAATGGGCTCAGTGCTGATCCATGATGTAATCCAACCTCTACCTTAAATGAATCCGTCACTCACCACTGTCACACTGCCATCATACATATCCTGAACTACTCTCACATACTTCTCTGTAACACCAGACTTCCTCATACAAAACCACAGCACCTCTCTAGGCACCCTGTCATATGCTTTCTCCAAGACCACAAAGGCACAATGCAACTCCTTCTGACCTTCTCTGTACTTCTCCTTCAACACACTCAGAGCAAACATTGCATCTGTAGTGCTTTTTCTTGGCATAAAACCCTACCATTGTTCGCTGATCCTCACCTCTTTCCTTAACCTAGCTTCCACTAATCTTTCCCATTACTTCATGCTGTGGCTGATCAGATTTATCCCTCTATAGTTACTACAGTGCTGTGCATCTTATTTTTGATCTTATATCTGCCCTTATTCTTGAAAACTGGTACCAGTACACTTTGTCTCCACTCCTCAGGCATCCTCTCACTTTCCAAGATTGTGTGAAACAATCTGGTCAGAAACTCAACTGTCGAAACACCTCCATTCTTCCACTGGTATGTCATCCGGTCCAACAGCCTTTCCATTCTTCATCCTCTTCATCCTTACTTCCATCATGTTTATTTGCTGCACTTCCTGGTTCACTCTCCTCACATCATCCAATCTTCTCTCTCTCTCACTTTCTTCATTCATCAGCCCCTCAAAGTATTACTTCCATCCTCTCAACACGCTCTGTTCACCTGTGAGTACGTTTCCATTTCTATCTTTAATCAGCGGTGATTAAGGGCAGCGGTGGCCTAGTGGTTCGATTCCCTCACAAGTAGGTTGCCCTGAGGTACCCCTGAGCAAGGTACTGTCCCTGTCACTGCTCGTCGGCCGCTTTCAATGGCTGCCCACTGCTGCACAGTGTTTGTGTGCATGGGTTAAAAGCAGAGGTCCAATTTCGTTCGCTTGCTGTGCTGTGACCTTGCAATGACAAGGGTTGACAAGGATTTTTTGCAAAATCTAAAAAAAAGCATTCCTCTCCTTGACACCATGCCTACCCATCACCTCCCCATCACCATTAAAATCTGCACCAATCTTCACTCTCTCTCCCTTGGGTACACTATCACTTCATCTAACTCCCTCCAGAAGTCTTCCTTCTCTTCCATCTCACAACCAACATGTGGCGCATAAGCACTAACAACATTTATTATCACACCTTCAACTTCCAGCTTCAAACTCATCACCCTCCCTCTTCACCTCCAAAACCCTCTTCACAGACTCTTCCTACAGGATAACACTTACTCCATGCCTCCTTCTATCCACACCGTGGTAAAACAATTTAAACCCTCTTCCAATACACCTGGCCTTACTACCCTAGCATCTAGTCTTTTGCGCACACAAAATGTCAGCCATCTCCATCAATGTCTCTCCATCATATCAGCTAATTCATTACCTTTACCAGTCATGCTGCCAACATTCAAAGTCCCTACCCTCACTTCCACTCTCCTCTCCTTCCTTCTCTCCTCCTCCCTCTGGACATGCCTTCCTCTGCTTCTTCTTCTCCTCCTTTGGCCAACAGTACCCCAGTTTCCACCAGCACTCTGTAGGCTAACATCACTGGTGGCTGTTGTCACTTAACCTGGGCCTCGACCAATCCAGGAGGGAATTCTGTTTCATTGTCCGCATATTGATTTAGCAGTTTTACACCGGATGCCCTTCCTGGCGTAACCCTAGTGTCTGGGTTATCTTTCAGATTATATTGCCACTTAATAAATGCTTCAAAC
This sequence comes from Hepsetus odoe, assembly GCA_017165825.1. Taxonomy (NCBI): domain Eukaryota; kingdom Metazoa; phylum Chordata; class Actinopteri; order Characiformes; family Hepsetidae; genus Hepsetus; species Hepsetus odoe. The sequence continues at coordinate 8,051,350 of CM029390.1, read as the reverse complement.
GCTTTTCAGCGCAGGAGAAGGATGTTTAGACTATGCAGAATAACTTTCTGGAGATGTGAATAAAAGTGTTTTGTTTTATGTTTGTTAATTGTTCATGCAAATATGTCAGGAAGGTTATCTTTCAGTTAGCACAATATTTTAGACATCGCAATTATCAATAAACACCACAGAACTGCGATTACATCCAACTGCGTCAACAAGCGCTGGAATAGCTGGAACCTTTCTGTAGCGTTCAATAGGTTTTACCTTTATGTTCATTCTTCTTGTCAGAAAGGCTATCTTTCAGGCAACACAATATTTTAGACATCGAAATAATCAAAAAACCCCATAGAGTTTATTTCACATTGCACTGCTGCTCTGCACATTAAAAAGCGCTGGAAATGCTATTTCAGCGCAGGAGAAACATTCTTAGACCATTCATAATAACTTTCTGTAGATGTGAATAAAAAGGTTTTTTATTGTAAACGTCAGAAATTACATTTTTAGTCAACACAATATTTTAAACATCACAGTGAACAAAAAAATCACTACATAGCCCAAACTGCATTAAGAAGTGCTGGAAAGGCCTTTTCACAGCAAGAGAAATGTTAAGACCATTCAAAACTTTCTGTAGAGTTGAATAAAAGTTTTTGTTCATCATTTCATCATGCTTCTTGAAAATTCTTCTTGTCTCCAAGACGTCTAACCTGAGCTGTCCCTCTAATATACTCATTAGTCCTGTCCATCCTCGTCACACCCAATGAAAATCTCAGCATCTTTAACTCTAACACCTCCAGCTCCGCCTCCTGCCTTTTCGTCAGTGCCACCGTCTCCAACCCATACAACATAGCTGGTCTCACTGCTGTCCTACTGTCCTACAAACCTTCCCTGTTACTCTAGCTGGTAGGCATCTGTCACAAATCACTCCAGCCACTCTTCTCCACCCATTCCAACCTGTCTGCACTCTCTTCTTCACCTCTCTTCCACACTCGACATTACACTGAACTGTTGATCCCAAGTATTTAAACTCCTCCACCTTCGTCACCTCTACTCCCTGCACTCCACTTTCCTCCCTTTCATTCACACTCATGTATTCTGTCTTTGCCCAACTCACTTTCATTCCTCTCCTCTCTAGAGCACATCTCCATCTCTCCAGGTTCTCCTCAAGCTGCTCCCTACTCTCACTACAGATCACAATATTTTCATTTACATTTACATTTACAAATGTAAATGGTGTTTTTACCATTTACCTGAGCCTACAGCATCGGATCATCATCAGCTCCTCTGCTTGCCAATGAGACCTGACCCTGCCCTGCCCTGCCCTCTGGGTTAAAAGCAGAGGTCCAATTTCGTTCGCTTTTTTCGTTTGCTTTTTTTCTTATTTCTGATGTTTCAAACATTGTGCTGTATGTTTATTAGAAAGTTGATGATGACAGGTCTTAAAAATGCTTCTGCTGTGCTGAACTTGCATTTCCTGTGCTTTTTAATACATGGAGCTGCTTTAGTTCAAAGTTCAAAGGAAATGCTTTTTAATGTAAAAGTTTTTTTGTCGTTTTTTTGTTTTCCCTGATGTTTTAAAACATTGTGTTGTACATTTAATAACATTTCTGACATGTTTACATAAACAAAAACTTTTATTCAGCTTTTTAACCAGGCCCTCATGGTGATTGATGGACTTGCTTTCCGGAAATACCTTAGCTGTCCACCATACAGGTGGTGGACAGCTGCATCTCAAAAAGAGATAAAAGACTTAGATGTAGTTTGAACTAATACTGTACAAACCATTAATTTAAAAAGTGCGGTATTGTGATTCAGGCAACCTTGCTATTACAGCCCGATTAGAAAGGACAGACCTGAAGTTTTTACAAACAAGAGAGCACCCTGAGATACTCGCGTCCCCCCACACCACTGTCAACAAATCCTGTGAGACTTGTAGGCCAGCAGCACCAACATCCCAATTAAATACTGAGAGTGTCTTCTTAAAACTGGGAGCAAGTTTAGAAGTTGATTTTGAGTCTATCTATCTTCAACCAGATATTGTGGAACTTGCTCATTTTAATGATTACATAGTGCTTCTAGGCACTGTAGATAGGTTGCAGTTATGGAATATGACAGCACTGGATGGTAATGGGTTCCTGATAGCTTCACATTTGATTTTTCTCAAATCTTGGGCAATTATTTTGTGGCTCATTTTCTCAACATTTTTCTTGTGTCCACATTTGCAATAAACTGAAGGTTATCTTAGTATAAAGCAAATAATTGCTAATAAAGTTAATACAGTATCTCACAAAAATGAGTACACCCCTCTCATTTTTGTAAATATTTTATCTTTTCATGAGACAACACTAAAGATATGACACTTTGTACATACAATGTAAAGTAGTCAGCATACAGCTCATTTAACAGTGTAAATTTGCTGTCCCCTCAACACACAGCCATTAATATCTAAAGCACTGGCAACAAAAGGGAGTGCACCCCTAAGTTAAAAATGTCCACATTGTTCCCAATATTTTGTGTGGCCACCATTATTTTCCAGCATTGCCTCAACTGTCTTGGGAGTTCACTAGAGCTTCACAGGTTGCCATTGGAATCCTCTTCCACTCCTCCATGATGACATCACAGAGCAGGTGGATCTTGGAGACCTTGCGCTCCTCCACCTTCCCTTTGAGAATGCCCCACAGATGCTCAAAAGGAGACATGATTGGCCAGATCTAGCACCTTTACCTTCAGTGTTGTTGCATGAAAAGATTAATAAAATAATTTCAAAAATGTGAGGGGTGTACGCACTTATATAATATACAATAATAGTATATACAGGCCATACTGTATATAAGTCCATTTCCAGATTTATTTAAATCTATAAAAAGGTCTTATGATTTAATCAGTAACAAAACATTATAGTCCTTCTTTGCAGTTGGAATGGTGTAATGAAAGACAATACAAACTACAGTTGATTTAAATTTAGTTCAAGTCCAGTTGTCATTCTACCCAGTTTTTAATTTCAGAAAGGAAATAATGACATATTTGGTACCAGTTGTACTTTTTATACAAGCTAATAACAGTCATATGAAAAAGTTTGGGAACCTTGCTTAATTCTTTGGATTTTTGGTTATAATTGGCAGAGCTTTCAAAGTAGCAGCTTCCTTTTAATATATGACATGCCTTATGGAAGCATATATGCATATATGGCACCCCAACAGAGATATTCCATCAATACTTAGTTGAGGCTCCTTTGCAAATATGACAGCCTCTAGATGCCTCCTATAGCCTTTGATGAGTGTCTGGATTCTGGATAGAGTTTTGACCATTCTTCCATACAAAATCTCTCCAGTTCAGTTAAACTTGATTGCTGCAGAGCATGGACACCCTATTTCAAATCATCCCATAGAGTTTTGATGATATTCAAGTCAGGGGACTGAGACCGCCATTGCAGAACATTGTACTTGTCTCTCTCTCTGCATGAATGGCTTTGTAGATTTTGAGTTGTGTTTTGAGTCTTTGTTTTGTTGGAATATCCAACCCCTGCATAAACATCAACTTTGTGACTGATGCTTGAACATTATCCTGAAGAATTTGTAGATATTAGATTGAATTCATCTGCCCCTCAACTTTAACAAGGGCCCCAGTCCCTATACTAGCCACACAGCATGATAGAACCTCCCCAAAATTTGACCGTGGGTAGCAGGTAGTTTTTTTTGTAATGCGGTGTTCTTCTTCCACCACTCAAAGCACTTTTTGTTATGAACAAATAATTCTATGTATTTTTCTTGGCCTGCCAGACCTGGGTTTAACAGCAACTGTACGGCCTTCCATTTCCTGATTACATTCCTTACAGTTGAAACTGACAGTTTAAACCTTTGTTCAGTATTATGGTTTAAGGGAAGGCTGCAAAAAGCCTCATTGTTTTCAGATCTTTTGAGAGTTGCTTTGAGGATGCCATGCTGTCACTCTTCAGAGGCGAGTCAAAGGGAAGCACAGCTTGCAATTTAACCACCTTAAGTTTTTCATTATGGGACACACCTGTCTATGAAGTTCAAGGTTTATTGAGCTAATCCAAACAATTTGGTGTTGCAAGTAATCAGTACATGCATTAAAATCAGCAAAATTACAAGGGTACCCAAATTTTTGCACAGGCAGTTTTTCCACATTTAATTTCATACAGCTAAATATCACTTCACTAAAAACCTTTGTTCGGAAAACATCCCAGTACTCAGCAGTGGTATGTCTTTCATTTCCTAGGAACATCTATCTTTTTTGTTGAAAGTAATAATGCAGGCTGAGAGGGGTTCCCAAATGTTTTCATAAAACCTTATGTGAATGCTTGTTCATTTATTAAAAATCTTATATTTATAGTTTGCACAAGGGTTTTTCACAATTTTCACAAACACAGCAGAATCTCTTAGGACAGCCGTATTTAAGAAGTGTCAGCTCAATGTTGACACTTCATTTGACACTTCTTAGTGATTTATCAATGACTATGTTAACATGATAAATAAGCTTTCTGCTGGTCTTTATTGTCAAGTAATACAAACAGTACATGCTTTATTTAAAAGAAAATACGTAATGCTGGTAAATAAGATTAATATATCGAATTTAAAATTTCTTTTAACTTTTAAAGTAAGCTAAACATTAAACAGTGTTGTATGTATTTTTCTAATTTGTAAAAAAAGAAGAAAAAAAAAATTACGTTGCTTGGACCCGGGATATGAAGACCAATAATTGTTGCTTTCTGACAGATCTTTACATAGACTTAGAAATTCTTAAATGTAGTCTACATGTATAGAGAAATATTTTTGCAGAAACAAAAAACAGCTCTGGCACAAAAAGATGAAAAGGAGAAGTCTACAATAAAGAATCACATGAATGAGGAATTCAAATAAATGTTCATGCAACAACTTTTGTATTCAAACAGTATACATCACTTTATTATATTTTAATTGTGACACAAATCTTGAAGTCCATATAACCTCCATTAGAATTCATTAGTAGAATCCATTCATACATCTGTATTTTGTTCCAGATGTGCAGAGGTAAGTTAATGCAACCATAAATAATTATAATAAATATCCAGTAAATGTACAGCACAGATCTTTGTTCTCTTTATGCAGATGCCCTTTGACAAACCCATTATTCTTAGTCTAAAAGACAGAGATAGACAGACAGAGGGAATATCCTTTATAGCAGCAACCATATCAAAATGCACTGCATAAATGCACCCCAAACCATGTATATTTTAAACCCTGTGGGGCAAGTCTCTGTAACATGATGCCACTTGAAAAATCCCTTCAAAGGTTGCATTTAAATTACACAAAATATTTCACCATAAACATGAATGAAAAGTAAAATGGATTTATGTAAATAATGTATTATTATTCCTTTCAGAATTAAAGAAGAACCACTGTGAATGCCACAAACATCCAATTTCATTCATTTCTGTATATATATTTTTGAAAGAACAATAATAGAATGGTGAAATACTTGGGGTCTAAGGAAAGAAAAAAAGCTTCCATACTCAACACAGCTTATTTTATATATCTATATCATTATATATATATATATATATATCTATATCATTATATATATATATATATATATATATATATATATATATATATATATATATATATATATAAATATATAAAGCACAAGTACCTTTACACTTACAGCATTTTGGTATTGAAGGTGGGAACTCAGCAGAATGTCTATAGAGGATTTAAAGATTTTGCAGGAAATTTAAGAAAAGGCAAACCTATAGTGATTCTCCCAAATCCATTATAAGAAATAAGTGAATGGCAGAGGCACAGACTTAGTCGCTTAATGCATTTAGACTGTGTGGGAGAAAAGCCAACTGAAGTATATATATCACAGCGCAAAAAAAAACAAAAAAACAAAAACATAAATAAAAAATTCTGCAACTGTGCCATGACCACAGCTAATTTGCACATTGTGAAAAAAGTTTCAGTTTATGCCCCATGTCTTTCCCTTTACAGCAACCAAATGGGGAGAAAAAACAAAAAACAAAAAACAAAAAAAAACCAAAACAAAACTTACAGCTTCACAACTTAATATTATAGTACTTTGTACATGTTTACAGATAAAATATATGCACCTTTATCAATATAGGCAGATATTTCCTCAAGTATGCTCAAAGTAGTCCATCTTGCTTTTACAATACCGTCATTTATTCATATATACTTGTCCATAGCACATGCTAATTTTTACTTGCAGGGACAAGCTAGTAGCATTGACAGTTTTGTTTTCATATTAATGCTAAAGAAGTAATTTCTATCTATGAATTATAATATTCTATTAAGTGAGAGGTAGTCCTTTCTTGAGTCATTGTCAAACTCTCTCAAAAGTCTGCATGTCAACACTTGTCTCCCAGTCTACACCTCTAAAAATTTATGTTCCAAACTCAAGCAGCATTGCTGTGAAGGAAGGTGTGTAAACAAGCATCAACAAGGCGGAAGAGAGAGGAAAAAAAATTTAATACTAAGGGACCAGGAAGGAAAAGAATAAAAACAGATAAAAGGGAATTTGAGATCAATCACACAAAAAGCACAGTAGATTGACTAGAGAATGGGAGAGAAGAAAAATAGAAAGTACAATGTCACGTTCTTTTTTTCTTGGCCAACAAACTAACTGTGGGACAATACCATTCAGTATAAAAGCAGGTCTGCTGAAAAATTGCAATACAGAAACCAAAACTCCAAGTTTTTTAAAAGGCAAGTGGGTCTGTGTCCCCTTCAGTCTTGGTCCAACAAAAACAAACAAACACAATAATAAAATCTAATAATCATAGTAGAAATCATAGTAAATCTTGGGGGGTCTGTGGTCTTGGATGTGTGGAGATTGGCGTGTATGTGGTGTGGTTAAAAAAATTGTTTTCTCTCTAGCCACTTAAGGGGTCCTCACGGTAGTGTATAGCATAGCGTAACTTCTCCAGCATCACGTCAAGGGAAGAGTACTGGGGCAGCTTCACCATGAACATGCAGGTCTCCACTCGAATGTAACGCATATCTGGAGAGCCTAAAAACACACAAAAACAACTTAACATATCTTTAAAAAAAAAACAATAATAATAAAATAAAAAAAACTTTTTAAAAAAGACTTCTGGTTGTCATTGGTGCCAAAACAGTTTCTCTGTTCATATGGATGCTGTTTTGGCAAGAAAATATATTACTCTGGAATGATTTACATACGATTTTGGTTTAGGTAAAATAAGTTAAATAAGCTCTGAGATGTTGATGTGAATCAACTGTGGCAGTGATAACCTATTGGTGAGGGAGCTGGCCCCAGGATCAGAAGGCCAAGGGGTCAAATCCCAGAGAAGTAGGTTGCCCTGAGGTACCCTTGAGCTAGGTACCATCCCTGTCACTGCTCCTCAGGTGCTTTAAATAGCTGCTCTCTGCTGCATGTGTACATGGGTCAAATGCAGAGGTCTAATTTCATTGTGGCTCATTGTGTGCGGTGCTGTTTCACAATGAAAAGAACAGTCACTTTCTAACTGAAGCAGTTTTCTAGTTTACAAGTACATTAATGGCAATTGTGCATTACAATTAGTAGAAGTGTCATGCAAGTCTGTCCCATAAAGCCTCACTAAAACAGGTGATGTTTAAAAAAAACAAAAGGAAATTCTCAAGAAGCTTCAACTCTTACAACTTCAAGTTCACCTTTTTTTCTTTCAATCCTGCATTCATCATAGCATTTTTGGGTTTCTTTAGAGATGCTCTATTGGAGTCCTGCCCTGATATTGCTGGTCAACTCCAGGACTCTCTCAGAGTAGTAGTGCCAGAGGTGGGATTCGAACCTGGGACCTCTTGAGGTCCATAGGCAAGTATCCTACCACTACACCATCACCACCCTAGCATCGGAAGATTGTTCGATTCCCTCACCAGTAGGTTGCCCTGAGGTACCCTTGAGCAAGGTACCGTCCCCGTCACTGCTCCCTCGGGGCTTTCAATAGCTGCCCACTGCTGCATGGTGTTTGAGTGCATGGGTTAAATGCAGAGGTCCAATTTTGCTGTGTGACAAGGGCTGTCGCTTTCACTTTCACATAGACTGAGATTCTGAGCACTCTAGAAAACATTTTTGACTCACAATTGCTCTATATTCTCTGCTTGTCTCTTTACCTAACTAGGGACATATCCTGACAAGTCTCCTGGTCCCTGATGCAGTAAAAATTCCTTACAGTATGATGCTTCCACCACACTTTTTAACAGGAGGGATGGAATTAATGGGATGGATTGACAGTGTCTGGTTTCCTCCACACAAAGTGTCAAATGGTGCACAAATAGCTCACTGTTTGCTTTGGTAGATCAGAGGATTTTTCTTCTTATAGTCTGAGAGCCTTGCTCAGACATACAGCAAGCTGTCATGTGCTTGTTAGAGCGATCAACTGAAGCTATTGCTTATTAACATAAAAACCTTATTGGTGCAGTGCCGCACTGATGCTTGTGCCTCTGTAAGGTTCCCTAAACAAACATTAGATTTCTATTATGGGCCACAGGCCACTGTGTCCTGATAACTCAGCTTATTTAAGATGCCAGAGCTAGAAAGTCTTTTGGTGGTGTAAGTACCACACTTTGCCGCTAAAAACTCAATCTATTTCAAGATAAGTCTGAAACATATGGAAGTATGGAAAACATGAAAAAAGTATTCCTTTATAAGGAAGTTAAAGATGGCTCCAAGTATATTATTTCTTTTAAATGGTGCAAAAACAAGTTTTGATTGAGGAGTCATTTTTCAACTATTAAGTTAGTTTAGCAGTTTCTAAAATAAAATAAAGCACCTTTTACACCTGTTGCTGAGTCAGTGTTATAGAACAGTGGAAAAGGCTTGGAGCAGTGCACTAAATGTCCAGATGATTTTAACATGTCACACAATCACAAAAGGTACAGTATCTCACAAAAGTGAGTACACCCCTCATATTTTTGTAAATATTTTATGATATGTTCTGATGGGACAACACTGAAGATTTGACACTTTGATACAATGTAAAGTAGTCAGTGTGCAGCTTGTATAACAGTGTAAATTTGCTGTCCCTGCAAAATAACGCAACACACAGCCATTTAACCACTGGCAACAAAAGTGAGTACACCACTAAGTGAAAAATGTCCACATTATGCCCAATTAGCCATTTTCCCTTCCCGGTGATATGTGATATGTTAGTGTTACAAGGTCTCAGGTGTGAAAGGGAGGTGTGTTAAATTTGGTGTATTCGATCTCACATCGGTCACTGGAAGTTCAATATGGCACCTCATGGCCAAGAACTCTCTTAGGATCTGAAAAAAAGATTTGTTGCTCTACCTAAAGAGGCCTAGTCTATAAGAAGATTGCCTTCACCCTGAAACTGAGCTGCAGCATGGTGGCCAAGACCATACAGCGGATTATAACAGGACAGGTTCCCCTCAGAACATACTTCGCCATGGTCGACCAAAGTAGTTGAGTGCACATTCTCAGCATTATAATAGCCTATTTTCAAAAGACAACCTATGGAAGAGTGCTGCCAGCATTTCTGCAGAAGCTGAAGGGATGGGGGGGTCAGCCTGTCAGTGCTCAGACCATAAGCTGCACACTGCATCAAATTGGTCTGCCTGGCTGTCATCCCAGAAGGATGCCTCTTCTAAAGATAATGCACAAGAAAGCCCGCAAACAGTTTGCTGAAGACAGACACTAAGGACATGGATTACTGGAACCATGTCCTGTGGTCTGATGAGACCAAGATGAACTTATCTGGTTCAGATGGTATCAAGCTTGTCTGGTGTGAACCAGGTGAGGAGTACAAAGACAAATGTGTCTTGCCTGCAGTCAAGCATAATTCAACACAAAGTCAAGTGAGAGTGTCATGGTTTGGGGCTGCATGAGTGCTGCCGGCACTGGGGACCTACAGTTCATTGAGGGAACCATATATGCCAACATGTACTGTGACATACTGAAGCAGAGCATGATCCCCTCCCTTTGGAAACTGGGCCGCAGGGCAGTATTCCAACATGATAATGACCCAACCGGTGAGGCTCTAGTGAACACCACTTAAGGGCGTAATCACTTTTGTTGCCAGTGCTTTAGACATTAATGGCTGTGTGTTGAGTTATTCTGAGAGGACAGCAAACTGTTATACAAGCTGTACACTGACTACTTTACACTGTATCAAAGTGTCAAATCTTCAGTGTTGTCTCATCAAAACATATAATAAAATATTTACAAAAATGTGAGGGGTGTACTCACTTCTGTGAGATACTGTATAAAATTTCATCAATATTTTATCAACTGCACATACCCAAGGCTCCATCCGGTGGGGCAATCTTCATAGGGTAGGGTGGCACATGAGCAGTGTCTGGACCCCCATCCTTACAGGGGCAGGTGAAGGGGATTCGCTCTTGATTGCAGGCAAATTTAATGAACTTACAAAGTTCTTCCTGTGTGAACATCTCCAGTGCTGTCCAGAAGAATTCGATGTGTGGATCGGTCTCCATAAGTCCAACCTGGTACATAGTGTGGGCCTAAATAGAGAACATGTTAGAAGACAAAGTTACACCTGCTAAAAATTTACTTTACTGCATTACACATTATTGCATTCACAGCACTACACTTATTCCACATTTTCCTGTTTATAGTCTTTTTCCATCCATCCATCCATTCTCTTCCGCTTATCCAAGGTCGGGTCACGGGGGCAGCAGCTCCAGCAGGGATGCCCAGACTTCCCTCTCTCCGGCCACTTCTTCCAGCTCCTCCGGGCGGATCCCAAGGCGTTCCCAGGCCAGCCAAGAGACATAGTCTTTCCAGTGTGTCCCGGGTCTTCCCCGGGGTCTCTTTCCGGTGGGACGTGCCTGGAACACCTCACCAGGGAGGCGTCCAGGGGGCATCCTAATCAGATGCCCAAGCCACCTCAACTAGCTCCTCTCGATGCGGAGGAGCAGCGGCTCTACTCCGAGCCCCTCCCGGATGACTGAGCTTCTCACCCTATCCCTAAGGGAGAGCCCAGAAACCCTGCGGAGGAAACTCATTTCGGCTGCTTATATTCACGATCTCGTTCTTTCGGTCACTACCCACAGCTCGTGACCATAGGTGAGGGTGGGAATGTAGATCGACCGGTAAATTGAGAGCTTTGCCTTTTGGCTCAGCTCCTTCTTCACCATGACAGACCGATGCAGAGCCCGCATCTCTGCGGATGCTGCCCTGATCCGCCTGTTGATCTCCCGCTCCATTCTACCCTCACTCGTGAACAAGATTCCGAGATACTTAAACTCCTCCACTTGGGGCAGGGTCTCACTCCCAACCCTGAGAGGGCACTCCACCCTTTTCCAACTGAGGACCATGGCCTCAGATTTGGAGGTGCTGATTCTCATCCCAGCCGCTTCACACTCGGCTGCGAACTGATCCAGTGAGAGCTGAAGGTCACGGCCCGATGAGGCCAACAGGACAACGTCATCTGCAAAAAGCAGTGACCCAATCCTGAGCCCACCAATCCGGACCCCCTCAATGCCCTGGCTGCGCCTAGAAATCCTGTCCATAAAAATTATGAACAGGATCGGTGACAAAGGGCAGCCCTTGTGGAGTCCAACTCTCACCGGGAACAGGTCCGACTTTCTGCTGGCAATGCGGACCAAGCTCTGGCACCGGTTGTACAGGGACCGGACAGCCCTTAACAGGGAATCCGATACCCCATACTCCCGGAGTACCCCCCACAGGACTCCCCGAGGGACATGGTCGAATGCCTTCTCCAAGTCCACAAAGCACAGGTGAACTGGTTGGGCAAACTCCCATGCACCCTCCAGGACCCTGTTAAGGGTGTAGAGCTGGTCCACTGTTCCGCAACCTGGACGAAAACCACACTGCTCCTCCTGAATCCGAGGTTCGACTATCCGACGGACCCTCCTTTCCAGGACCCCTGAATAGACTTTCCCCGGGAGGCTGAGAAGTATGATCCCTCTATAGTTGGAACACACCCTCCGGTCCCCTTTCTTAAAGAGGGGGACCACCACCCCGGTCTACCAATCCAGAGGCACCGTCCCCGATGTCCATGCGATGTTGCAGAGGCGTGACAGCCATGACAGTCCTACAACATCCAGAACCTTGAGGAACTCCGGGCGGATCTCATCCACCCCTGGAGCCCTGCCACCAAGGAGCTTTTTGACCACCTCGGCCCCAGAGATGGAAGAGTCCACCTCTATGTCCCCAGGCTCTGCTTCCTCATCAGAAGGCATGTTGGTGGAATTAAGGAGGTCTTCGAAGTACTCCCCCAACCGACCCACAACGTCCCGAGTCGAGATCAGCAGCACACCATCCCCACTATACACTGTGTTGACTGAGCACTGCTTTCCCCTCCTGAGACGCCGGATGGTGGACCAGAACCTCCTCGAAGCCATCTGGAAGTCCTTCTCCATGGCCTCTCCGAACTCCTCCTATGCCCAAGTTTTTGCCTCAGCAACCACCAAAGCCACATTCCGCTTGGCCTGCTGGTACCTATCAGTGGCCTCTGGAGCCCCACTGGCCAAAAAGGCTCGGTAGGACTCCTTCAGCTTGATGGCATCCCTCACCGCCGGTGTCCACCAACGGGTTCTAGGGTTGCCACCGCGACAGGCACAGATCACCTTAGCCACTGCTCCGGTCAGCCGCCTTGACAATGGAGGGGCGGAACATAGTCCATTCGGACTCAATGTCCCCCACCTCCCCTGGGACATGGTTAAAGCTTTCCCGGAGGAAAAATGGTTTTTCCAAAATGGTTTAAATAAATTTTTAAACTCAAAATTCTACACGCAATACCCCAAAATGACAAAGTGAAAAAGTTTCCTTGGAACTTTGATGCATCCTGTTTCCATTGATTTTCTTTAAGAACTTTCTACAACTTGATTGGAGTCCACCTGTGGTAAATTCCATTGATTGGGCATGATTTGGAAAAGGTACACACCTTTATATATAAGTTTGACAGTGCATGTCACAGCACAAACCAAGCCATGAAGTCCAAGGAATTCTAAAAAGTTTTTTTAATAAAAAAATTATAAAAAGAATTATCTGTAGATCTCAGATACAGGATTGTATTGAGTCACAGATCTGGGGAAGGCTACAGAAAAATTGCTGCAGCATTGAAGGTCCCAATGAGCACAGAGCCTCCAACATGGTAAATGGCACAAGTTTGGAACCCCAGGACTCTTCCTAGAGCTGGCCGCTTGGCCAGTCTGAGCGTAGAGGGTAGAAAGGCCTAAGTTAGGGAGGTGACCAAGAACCCAATAGTCACTCAGACAGAGCTCCAGTATCCAGAGGGACAACCATTTCTGCAGCACTCAAATAATCAGACATGTATGATAGAATGGCAAAATGGAAGCCACTCCTCAATAAAAGGCACATGACAGCCTGAAGGAATTTCAGACCATCCAAAAAAACAAAATTCTCTGGTCTGATGTAAGCAAGATTGAACATTTTTGGCCTGAATGCCAAAGAACAAGACACGTCACATCTGGAGGAAAACAGACACGGCTCATCATCTGGCCAATATCATCCCTATAGTAAAGCATGTTAGTGGCAGCATCATGATGTGGGTATGCTTTTAAGCAGCATGAACTGGGATCAGGGCCGAGGGAGAGATGAATGCAGCAATGTACAGAGACATCCTTGATGACAACCTGCCCCGGAGTGTGTTGGACCTTGGAATGGAATGAGGGTTCATCTTCCAACAGGACAAAGACCCTAAGCACACAGCCAAGATTACAAAGGAGTGGCTATGGGGCAACTCTGTTGGCAATGCGAGAATCTGGATCAAAAAATGGTTGACACACCCCATCCAACCTGATGAAGCTTGAGAGAGAAGAATGGGCGAAACTGCCCAAAAATAGTTGTTAGCTTGTAGCATCATACTCAAAAAGACTTGAAGCTGTAACTGCTGCCAAAGGTGCTTCAACAAAGTATTGAGCAGTATTGAGGCAGTGAAAACTTGTATACAAGGCTTATTTTATTATTATTATTATTTTTTTTTTAATAAATTTGCAAGTTTCAAGATTTTCCACTTTGGGGTATTGTGGGGAAAATTTTGAGGTAAAAATGAATTTAATCCATTTTGGAATAAGGTTGTAACAAAGCAAAATATGGAAAAAGTGGAGTGCATTCTTTCCACACAGTACACACCACAAACTCAATTTTAAACATGTTAAAAACCCTGACATCTATATAGAAGAAATCAAATCATATAGATAAAATGTCAAAGATTGTTAGGATGATGTATTAAACCATCATTAAATAATAACAATAACAAAAATAAGTTATTCAAATGGCAAAGTCAATGCATACAAAAAAGATTGAAGACTTAAGACAATGAAAAGTTGGTGAAACGTGAATGAAAAGTGAATTTCATTATTTGTGAGCTTTGAGACTGCTACCTTGCAGGAGAAGGGGCAGACCAGACCAGTGAAAGGACAGATGAGCAAAATAGGTTATGTGCCAAATAATGAGAGACTGTGGCATACTGTATGAGGATTATTTATATTGGAAATGTTACATTTTCAGGAGATTTACCTTGCATACAATAATAAATTATTCTTATGTACATTGTGTTTTCAGTGTTTGATGAGGTTAGCATGAGGGGCAGCGGTGGCCTAGTGGTTAGGGCGTTGGCCACACTCGGAAGATCGGGGGTTCGAACCCCTTCCCAATAGGTTGCCCTGAGGTATCCTTGAGCAAGGTGCTATCCCCGTCAATGCTACCCGGGCACTTTCAATAGCTCCCCACTGCTGCACGGTGTTTGAGTGTGCATGGGTTAAATACAGAGGTCCAATTCCGTTGTGCACAGCAGCTTTGACCTCGCAATGACAAGGGTTGTCACTTTCACTTCATTGGCACTCTGACATGGGTGTGGCTAAACAGGCCCTGAAACCTGTCCATCATAGCCAAGCATTTATTTCTTTCAGCAATTTGTTATAACAGAGTTGTCAATTCTGTTATTTCAGCTAACAGATGCCTATGCTGGTTAGCATTGCACCTAGGGAGAAAGAAGGCCATACGAATAGGTGAGCTCAGAAATCCTTGCATGAACTTAGTATGGATTTGATAATATGTATATGGAAGTCCCACTTCTAGCAGTCAATTTTTTAAAATTAAGAGTGCTAAACAGAATATTCAAATTATTTAGTTAATGTACAATGCTTCTTTATTCAAAAGGCTACATTGGTTTAGCATATTAAGGCGAAACCTGTGCAGAATTGTTGGGTGGCTAAAAGTTTCACTGACTGCTACACAATCTCAAAAAACAAAAAAAAGTCTCTGTAATCTGACTAATCTAATCATAAATAACTTCTTCAACTGGTAGGTACGTTAAGGGTAAAGTATTTATCAGGATATAACACAATTTATTATTGTTTAGTTACTTATTTTAATAATCCATGGTATTCCATGTCACACTCACCTTAAGAAATTCAAGATTTATGTAGGGGAGGCCACAGGTGCGCAGTTCCATCTCTGAGGGGCTTAGTATGGTAAGCAGCTGGAGAGGAATAATAGAGCCCAGACCTGCACGAACACCATTCATGCACTCTATGTTTTGCAGCTCCCGTAAACGAAGATCACGCACTGAACGGGCATAAATGTCTTTGTTCTCCCAACTGTAAATGTACAGGGCAAAGTGGGGCAATATTAGGGAGATAGGAAAATACTAGAGGCAGAATTAAATTTTCAAGATTTAGTAAAATGTAGTAAAATGTATCACAGAATTGCCCCTTAAACTGTGCAATTGTTTAAACAAAGAAAATTTTAGTTAACAACAATGGAATAAAGAAAATGTAACAAATGTAAAAAAAAGTACACATTTAAAAAATCTCAGTAATATTTGCTTTTGATGACATTCACTTTCTCCACTAAACACCCAATTTTCTGAACCTGTAGCTCTGCTACCATCCTCTTCAACAAAGTTAGGTTTTGCTACCTACCTGACAACAAGGTCACATCCACCGTGGCACAGTTCGACCTCCTCGCCTGACATGGTGACGTAAGTAAAGTTACAGCATGGGCGGCTGGGTGAGTCAGGGCTCTCGCCAGAGTGGTTCTGTGATGATATCTCTGCACACAGTGCCTCCAGCTCAGCCTCATCAGTCACCTTAGAGTAGCAGTGGGCAGGAGAATCAAGAATTTTGTCCAGGTTAATAAATCATCTTATGTCTTCTAATATGATTCCTTAAGGATTCATTTTATTCACTAGTACACAAGTCAAGTTTAGTTACAGTGTCCCTCAAGCAAAACCTTTAACGTTAGTAATACAGTGCTTTAAAAGTAAAAAAAAAAAAAAAAGGACATTTACAAGAAATATTCAAGGGTAGAAAGGAAGATGTTTAGGTTTAGCTTAGTTATGCAAACAAACTGGTTTAAATATTTTATTACATCATGGTGACCTAGTGGTTAGACAATAGGCACCAGGATCGGATGAATTTGTGTATGGTTTTCAAGGGCTTTGATGGAAGACAACCCCAAAGACAGATGAGGGGAAGTGCATTTTTCTGCATTAGTGAACTCTATGAGCATACAGTGCATATAGAAAGCCTTTCAAGCTATCCACATTTTATCATCATTTTGGAGTCCTCTCATGTTTTCAATTGATTTTTCCTCACCTACCTAAACAAAATCTGAAAAATGACAAAGCAAAACATTTTTTTAAAATGTTTTGTAAGTGTATGGAAAAAAACAAAAAACAAAAAACAAATATATAACTAAGTCATCTCAGTTATGTTAGAATTTGGATATTGGTTAAAACATCTTTGACAGCCTCATCTTCTTGGGAATGTTCAGGCTGTTCATCTTTCTGTTGGACGCCATTTCCATTCTACTTGCTGCATTATATAAAGCTAAAGCAAGTTCAGTGGGGAGCATCAGCGAGTGCAATAACCTTTTTACGTTTCTTCAGAGATGCTCTGTTCTTGAATAAGGTCTGAGCACTGACTGACCAATTTCAGAACAGAAATATCCCTAAGCCACTACTGTGCTTTCTTTGCAGTATGCTTCAAATTGTTATCATGTTGCAGCACAACTACCACCACTATATCCGATTGTAGTCTTTTTTTTTTTTTTTTTTTTTTTTAAATTCTGTTGATCCCATGGCTTGATTTTAGGCACATGGTGACTCCAACCAAGTTGTGACTGATGGCGGAAGGAAGCAACAGGTCTCAAAGGGTCTGAATACCTAATATCACTACTGAGTAAATGAACTTAGTTGTTTTAGATTTTTCCATTGTGGAATAGTGTGTTGAAAAATGAAAATGAGTGTGAAACAAAGAAAAATGTGGAAAGTTTGAAAAGGTCTGAAAACCTTGAGTGAGCTTTTTTTTGTTTGTCTTGATTTTATCAATATTTGGTAAGAATGTTTGTGTGTGTTTGGTAAGAGTGTTATGAGTGAAATTCAATGTAGTGTTAACAAGACAGTGATGTAAAATTTAGCAAAATATTTTGTCTTACGCTTTCAAACTTCCGGATGTAGTTGTAGGTGATGAGGTCAGCTTCTTGTAGGTCCACATCAGGGTCCAGTGGTTCACCCACTAGACCCTTCCAGAAGGAGCCCAAGAGATCCAGAGGTAAAGGCACATCTGCCCGGATGGCGATACCCAGCAACTGGCCAAAGAAATGTAGCAGCTGCTCTTCAGCGTAGCTGATGGGACAAGGCATCAGGATGTACTTACCCTGAATAAAGATATGTATTAGTATTGTTTGGATTAATACCCCAAGACAAAATAAAATGATAAAATTTAGTTGACTGAAGTGGAAGCAAGAAAAGCTAATGCATACTCATCAGGGATATTAAACATTGCACTATTTACTGATTTGGTGATTTTAACATTTAACATTTTTAATGCGCCAAACTTAATGTTTTTAATACATGAAATTCAGCAAATAAATATGAAATTAACATTAAATTTACAAATATGCAGAAGGAGAGAAACACACTAATACACACACAGTAAGAATGATGTTGAAGACTCATTACCTTGTTACGGTTAGCAGCAGCACTAGGGCACAAGAGGAGTAAAGAGAGGGCAGTGCTTTGGAGTTCCTTGCAGACTTGCCAAAGGAAGTGGCGAAATGAACCACCTAAGAAGAGATGAAAGAAGTTTTAATTTCAATAGGAATTAAAGAGTTAATTTGACTATGCTGTGTGTATGTTTTGGACACTGACTAGTGCCATGGACCTCTTCCCCAGTAAATCTGATGTTGAAGGCATAAGTGGGGTCTCCACCACTTGCTATTTTGACACACAGCTGAGATGAGGAAACACTCGACAACTGTCGAGCTGCTTGGCAGAAGTAAGTGTTCTCCGAGGTATGGATTTCACCTAGATACATGCACATACAAATTATCACATAACTGGGGATGACGGAAGAAATTAAACTGTTATGAAGGTACTGCTTTGCTCTTCATACCTCCAACTATCTCTAGAGGATCCAGTGTGATTTCAGGTGCAGCATGGTCAGCAGTGCGCTGCACGGTTGCATTCAACACCCTGTTCATAATGGTCACTTTGGTGTCATAAAAAATAAGGCCTGGGAAAGAAAAAAGTACATCATGTTTTAAAAGGGCTGAGACATGTGAACACTAATTTCACAAATGTAATTAAATTGTATCATTAAATAGGTCTATATTCAGGCCATAGCAGGAAGATAATATAAATGATGCAAAACAACCTCTTTAATTATCACATGGAAAAAAAAAATAGAGAATCCCACCTTTGGCCTCACACAGCAGGGCAGCAATGCTATTTTGATAAGTATGTGTTTGCCTGAGTTCCACAAGTGGCAGAAAGAAATTCTCAAGGGTGTTATTAAGTGACTGCAGCAGAGCAAAGCGGAGACGTAAACTTTCCACAGGCACATCTAAGGAGTGATATTGCAGAAGAGCATTTAAGTAAATCTCAAAACATTTATGATCCATTATTAATACAAACTCAACATTTGTAATTATATTAACAGTTTTCATAAACAGCTTAAAAATGTTCCCATTTATACTGACAATGCAAATTTATTCAGCTATTAGAAGGTAATAGCTTCAGTTTTTCTTACTCAGAAGGCATGAGACTCTTGGGTCTGCTGAATCCGTGGAGTCCAGATACACTTCATGGGGATGAAGGCGGGCAGGAGTGATGGCCAGGTGGCGGCAGAGCCGATTAACATACTGAACCAGTGCAATGTCCATCTCTAACATCCATTTCCTACTGGCTTTCTGGGCATGCCGTGTGTCAATGCACGAGCATCTAAAGAAAAAAAAAAAGTATATTATATACACACACACACAGTACTGTGCAAACGTTTTAGGCAGGTGTGAAAAAATGCACAAAGACACAAAACAAAAAATTCTTTCAAAAATGGAAGTGTTAATCATTTATTTTCATCAATCATCAAAATGCAGTGAAGGAACAAGAGAGAAATCTAAATCAAATCAATATTTGGTGTGACCACCCTTTGCCTTCAAAACACCATCAATTCTTCTAGGTACACTTGCACACAGTTTTTGAAGGAACTTGGCTAGTGTTTCAACCTACGTGTGACACTGATGATCATTAGCACCTGTTTGGTAAAATTGGTTGATCATACGCCTGGCTATAAACCCAGCCACTAGGGATGCACAAGCCAGTGTATTTCTTCGTGCCGGTCCCAAGCCCGGGTAAATGGGGAGGGTTACGTCAGGAAGGGCATCCGGTGTAAAACTTTGCCAAGTCAATATGCGGACAACGATACAGAATTCCATACCGGATCGGTCGAGGCCCGGGTTAACAACGACCGCCATCAGTGCTGTTAGCCTACAGGGTGCTGGTGGAAATTGGACTACTGTTGGCCAAAGAAGAAGAAGAAGAGGAGGAAGGCATGTCCAGAGGGAGAAGGAGAGAAAGAAGGAGAGGAGAGTGGAAGTGAGGGTAGGGACTTTGAATGTTAGCAGCATGACTGGTAAAGGTAGAGAATTAGCTGATATGATGGAGAGAAGGAAGGTTGACATTTTGTGTGTGCAAGAGACTAGATGGAAGGGTAGTAAGGCCAGGTGTATTGGAGGGGGGTTTAAACTGTTCTACCATGGTGTGGATAGAAGGAGGAATGGAGTAGGTGTTATCCTGAAGGAAGAGTATGTGGAGAGTGTTTTTGAAGTGAAGAGGGTGTCAGGGAGGGTGATGAGTTTGAAGCTGGAAGTTGAAGGTGTGATAATGAATGTTGTTAGTGCTTATGCTCCACAAGTTGGTTGTAAGATGAAAGAGAAGGAAAAATGTTGTCTGGAGTGAGTCAGATGAAGTGATAGAGAGTGTACCCAGGGGAGAGAGAGTGATGATTGGTGCAGATTTTAATGGTCATGTTGGTGAAGGGAACAGAGGTGATGAGGAGGTGATGGGTAGGCATGGTGTCAAGGAAAGGAATGCTGAAGGTCAGATGGTTGTAGATTTTGCAAAAAGGATGGAAATGGCTGTAGTTAATACTTATTTTAAGAAGAGGGAGGAGCACAGGGTGAC
>CM029390.1:7710645-8025434 GCA_017165825.1 Hepsetus odoe | reverse complement strand
ATATTATATATATATATATATATATATATATATAAAAATATAATTTCAGAAAGTAATGCTCAAACGGGCCAAAACATGTTCACTTGAGTGGAAATAGACATGGACATTTTCCAAATAATGCACCAGTGGGCTTGGTATTTATTTTTTGCTATTTGCTGTAAATACAAAAAAATCTAGGTTACATTTGTGTATTGTGTGCCTGCATGTAAAGGAAGATCTTGGAGCCATAAATGGGTTAGTAATGAAGTTGACCTTTCAAAGTGTAGATCGTAACCACATGCTAAGATAGCCCGCCAAACACTGCGAATGTCCTGTTTGGCACGGTCCACTGTAAACTTGTGGAAACCTTCCAGAGTTAAATACTTCTCTTCTGGGACTGAAACAGAAGGGAGAGAACAGTTAAAATTTTAAACTATACAGAAGATGACGGAACAGAACTGTGGGTCACAATACACAGTATTTACAAATGAATATTTATTTTCAGTCCTAAACCTGAATGGAAAGTAGAGAAACACAAAATTGTTTCAAAATGGATAAATTAATAAAATCTAGCATTAGCAACCATGAGTTCTGATGTAAAGGACAATTTCAATGACTGTGTGCGAATTTTCTTTTTCATGTTATGATTTTTGTTTTTGGTGTGCCTTTCTAGCACAAACTATGGTTACTAGTTCCTGTTTTAAAATCTTATGACTCTTATGGTCAAATTTATAAATATAAAATAATTGATTAGTTTTTTTTTGCCCATTGACACTGGTTCTTCCACACAGACGTCTTTTTTTTTTAATGTAAAATATTACATTCTAAATTTTCAGATCATAACATATACATGAAGTCATAAATAACCTTCTAGCTTTTTGGTAGGTGATTTGTCAGGGTCTTTTTCATCAGGTCGAGCTTTCTCTGGAGACTTGGGCTTTAGAATTGGTTTCTTCTCACTTAAAGCAGTGCTGTTAAAACAAAGGTTAGAAATCATTAACTGAACAACAGGAACAAGTGCTACACTGTAAGTATAGTGTCCCAAATACTAACAATATGCCACGAAACCATCCTGTATGGTTAAAAACACTAATAAGATCAAGGTTTTTCAACCAAGTACCTTAAAACCACAATTCCTCATTGTAGTGCTGTGTGCACCTATTTTAACATGTAGTGATCAGCAAGACAGCAGTTTATTCAGTTCATGTTATAGCAGAAAAAAAAATAATTTCTTTTCACTCTTCTCCACAAGCCATGAGTTGTCTGGGTGTGCAATAATACATACACTGTTTCTGCCATAGACAGCTGTAGATCTCTTTTGTGCCCAGGTACACAAGTGCAATAAATGTGCAAAAATGTAAAATACTTTTATTGTGTGTTTTCTGTTGCTAAGAAAAGGGCTTTGTAAAACAAACAAAACAAATGTTATAATGATAGTGTGTGAGGTGGCCTATTGTAGTGGCTCTAATGGTAGTCTTGCCACTCCTGAATTGCTCCCATAACTCCTATTCCCTGTTAATCTTGCTGGTACCCATTTGTCACAAATCACTTCAGCCACTCTTCTCCACCCATTCTGCACTGCCAGCACTTTCTTCTTCACCCCTCTTCCACACTCGCCATTACTCTAAACTGTTGATCCCAAGTATTTAAATTCCTCCACCTTTGTCACCTCTACTCCATGCATCCTAACCACTCCAGTTTCCTCCCTTTCATTCACACTCAATTCTGTCTTTGACCTACTCACTTTCATTCCTCTTCTCTCTAGAGCAGATCTCCATCTCTCCAGCTTCTCCTCAAGCTGCTCCCTACTCTCACTGTAGATCACAACATCAGCAAACATCATCATCCATAGAGACTCCTGTCTAACCTCGTCCGTCAATCTGTCCATTACTATTGCAAACAAGAATGGGTTCAGCGCTGATCCTTGATGTAATCAAACCTCTACCTTACATGCATCTGTCTCTCCCACTGCAGATCTCACCACTGTTACACTGCCATCATACATATCCTGAACTACTCTCACATACTTCTCTGCTACACCTGACATCCTCATACAAAACCACAACTCCTACTTCTTCTCACTTTCCAAGATTGTGTTAAACAACCTGAGAAACTCAACGGTCATCTCCCCAAAACACCTCCATGCTTCCACTGGTATATCATCCGGTCCAAAAGCCTTTCCATTCTTCATCCTCTTCATTGCTATCTCTCTCTCTCTCTCTCTCTCTCTCTCATTCTCTACATTCATCAGCCTCTCAAAGTACTCCTTCCATCTGCTCAACATGCTCTGTTCACCTGTGAGTACATTTCCATTTCTATCCTTAACAGCTCTGACCTGCTGCACATCTTTCCATGCTCTGTCTCTCTGTCTAACCAATCAATATAGGTCCAATTCTCTCTCCTTACTATTCAACTCCTGCTAACTCGTGCCTGAATTCCACCTTGCAGTCCTCCTTCTTCAGCTTCCACCACTTGATCCTCGACTCTGCCCTTACTTTCCTCCCCCTAAAGTCATCCTACAGACCACCATCCTTTGCTGCTTAGCTATAAAGTCCCCTGTCACTATTATGATTAGGATATTAGGATTATGATTAGGATATGGAAGTCTGCTAAATGCCGCTAATGTAATGTAATGTAAATGTCACTACTTTCTCCAGTCTCCAATCTCCCTCAGACTGACCATAGATGGTCAAAAATAGAATACTAGTGAAAACATCTTTAATAGAATTGTTATTTTTCAAGAAAAAAAAAAATATTGCATGAATTCTCTTGCACTTAAAATTTGGTAAGCAGTATGTAAAAAGACTCACCGAACATTGTTGAGTACAGATTTCTCTTTGATAGGGGGCTTAGTAATTGGCCTTTTGGTGCTGACCACTTTGCCCTGGTGCTGTTCCTTGCCTCCTTTGCTGTACTTGCATTTGCTGGGTTTAACAGTACCATATTTGCGAAGAATCTGCAAACAGAAAGTAAGCAAGCATTTCCTTTCATGCTACTATTCTTTGAAAATAGGTATCAAGAGCTAAAGACATTGAATTTTTATGTATTTATATGCTTTTATTTATATGTGCAGAACAACCCAAAGATGTGTAATCTGAATGCTATGTAAAAAGTATTTCACTGTGTGCACACAATTATTAGGCAAGAATTTTGACCATATTTTTTTTTTTTGCAGGTAATCCAACTCCAAGCTATATAAACTTGAATGCAAACTGGATTGAAGAATAACAGGTGATGTGCATTTGTGTAATGAATAAAGGCGTGCTTTCTGGTGCTGTAGCCTGCTGCTTCCTGCCATTCTGAAGCTGTAGCTTGCCTCTCGACTTCAGCAAAGTTTGTCTGACCAAGGACCAAACACAACAACATTGCTAAATTGCCACCCCGTTAATGTCTAGACACAAGCAACAGCGTGAGTATCAGTATGGCAAGTACTGAGTGTATTGTTTCCAAGTGCAGTATGTTTAGCTCTAGCTCTATTCCAGACTTTTGTCAGGGCTAGAGAGTAAGAGAGTAAGGGTTGCTAGCTGCTCCGGGTGCCTCAGGGAGAGTTAGCACGCACCTGACTGTAGAGCCCTTGCAGTGGCGTAAGTGAGTGACAGTGGCATAGCCGTAAAGCCAAAGCTAGTGCTGAGGCTTCCCCATGCGAGCACCACTCCCCCTCCAATGTTCATGTGTCAAACAGGTTAGCCCTACTCAGTGAAGCAGCAGCTGAGAAGCCGGTTATAAAAACGAGTTGTTGGAGACTCTATTATCCGGCATGTGAAAATGGCTGCTACTTTAGGTCATTGTAAATTACTTGTTTTTTTAGCAATAAGCTTTAAATTATTCCGCAAGAAATCCAAAACCAAATAATAAACCCACCACATCTACTGCCCAAGACATCTAGATATAGATCAAAACCTAATACCAATAGAGAGGTTAACCTACTTTAATCCAGTTCTGCAGATTGACTTTATCTCAGCTATTTCCTCTTCCAAATCTTCTACTTGCATCGATTCAGTCCCTACCAGACTACTTAAAGAGGTTATGCCAGTAATAATCAGGCCTTTATTAGTATATAGTATAATATATTAGTAAGTTCATCTCTCTATGAACTTTTAGCTATAAGCTAAAAGCATCCAAAATAGCATTTATTAAGCCTTTACTTAAGAAACCTAATCTTGATCCAGATCAATTATCAACCAATTTTTTACTTGCCATTTGCATCAAAGATTCTTGAGAAAGCTGTGGCTCAGCTGTGTTCATATCTGCATTAAAATAACATATTTTAGAAATTTCATTCTGGTTTTCAGCTGTTATTAGGTCCCTTACTTTTAGTAATTAATCTTCCTATTAGTTAAAAGGTGCAGATCCAGAGGTTCACAGGAATTACAGTAAACTGGGATGTTGGTGCTACCAGCCTACCACTCACACACAATCACTCAGGTTTTCTGATGGTGGTGGGGGACGCCAGTGTCTCAGGGTGTTCTTGTGTTTGTAAAATCCCTGGCTCTGTCCTTTTTAGTCAGGCTGTAATCGAGAGTTTGCAAGAGTCATAGTACTGCACTCTATAAATTCATGGTCTGCACAATGGGAGTTAAACAGAACTAATTTCTCTCTCTCCCTGTTTGAGATGGATGGCTGTCCACCACCTGTATGGTGGGCAGCTTAGGCATTTCTGGAAAGCAAAGGCTTCCCATCCAAATTCATCAATTACCATGAGGGTTTCCTGAACTTCATACCAGCTAATCCACCGTCGAGGAACCAACCATCACCAGATTTCACTCCCCATCTGAATTTCAGATTAACTACATCATACTGGATCATCTGCATGAGCAAATGCCACAAACTAAGACTAACAAAAGCTTCACCCACTCAAGCAGAACACTCATTAGCTCATCGACCTTCCAATTACACACTCTAACAGTAACTAAAACTTTCCCGAACTCATCGCTAAATCTATTAATTTTTAAAAAGCACTTTCCTTCTATATCTTCCATGTCGACCAGAGGAGGATAGTTTCCCTTTTGAGTCTTGGTTCCTCCCCTCCAGTTTTAGGGAGTTTTTCCTTGCCTCTATCAACTATGGCTAACTCAGCTGTAAAGCTGCTTTGTGACAACAGTTGAACACCACTGCACAAGACACAAGTTGAAACGTCAGGACTGGGCCAAGATATATGTCAGATTTGACAGATGTTAAAGGTTTTATGGAATGATGAGATGAGAGTGACTCATGACAGACCAGATGGATGCGTCTGTCACTGGATGACTCACATGTACAGTTGAGGCCAAAATTATTAGCTAATTATTAGCCCCCTTATGAAATTAGACAATACTCTTGATTTCTCCATGAAAATGACCATTAACATCAAGTGTTTGTTATTAATACACTATAAAAAACAATGTCCACTAAGTTTAATTAGGATATTTATTGATACACTGAGTTGAAACAAGAAAGGGCAAAAATAAGACATCCAAAATTATTAGCCCCCTGGCCATTAATAGTCAATAGTGTACCCTTTCTGAGCCACAACTGACAACAATCTCTTAGAGCAGTTCTTTACTTTACTACAGGTCTCCTGAGGGATTTTGGCCCATTCTTCCTTTGCAAATTGTTCTAGCTGGTCCAAATTGCATGTTTTCCGAGCATGGACATTCACTTTGAGCATCCGCCACAGATTCTCAATAGGACTGAGGTCTGGGCTCTGTGCGGGCCACTCCAGGATCTTGGTTTTGGTATCCTTGAGGAACTGTTGGACTAATTTCGATGTATGCTTTGGGTCATTATCTTGTTGGAAGACCCAGCAACGACCTAAGCCTAGACTATGAGGAGATTTCTGCATATTCTCCCTCAAAATGTCAACGTAATTTTCTTTTTTCATGATGCCATGCACCCAAACAAGGCTCCCTGTGCCTGAGGCTGCAAAACAGTTCCACAGCATGATGCTCCCACCACCATGTTTAATTGTGGGAACTGTGTTCCTAGGGTTGAAGGCCTCTCCCTTTCTTTATAAGCAAAATCCATTCCAGTTTAGTTTAGTTCCAGTTTAGTCTCATCAGACCAAAGCACAGACTTCCAAAACTCATCTTTACCTTTCAAATGTTCACGGGAAAACCTCAGTCGGGCTGTGGTGTGCTGCTCTTTGAGTAAAGGGGTTCTTCTGGGATGATGGCCCTGAAGCCCACCACGATGACGAGCCCTCACAACTGTGTTCCTTGAAACATCAACTCCAGAAGAGGCCAGGTCAGCAACAATCATCTTGGCAGATGTCCGGGGCTCCTTGCTGACATCTCTGACTATTTTCTCCTCCAGAGTTCTTGAAATCTAGCACTTACGGCCACAGCCAGGTTTGTTTCTTACAGAATTTGTCTCCTTGTACTTGGCAATGATGCAACGTACAGCAGTTCTAGACACTGTGAATCGCTTGGAAATGGCAGTGTAGCCATTCGCCCTTATCATGAGCCTCTACGAAAGACTGTTGGTCCGGATGACATGCAAGCATGCATCCGGACCAACATGAAGCATGGAGGTGTTAAGAAGAGATAGCAGTTGAGTTTCCGACCAGATTGTTTAATACAATCTTGGAAAATGAGCAGATACCTGAGGAGTAGAGATGAAGTGTACTGGTACCAATTTTTTATAATAAGGATGATGTACAGAGCTGTACTTACTATAGAGGGATAAAGTTGATCAGCCACAGCATTAAGTTATGGAAAAGAGAAGTGGAAGCAGGGTTAAGAAAAGAGGTGCGATTAGTGAACAGCAGTATGGTTTCATGCTGAGAAAGAGCACTACAGATGAAATGTTTGCTCTGAGAGTGCTGATGGAGAAGTACAAAGAAAGTAATGAGTTGCATTGTGGACTTGGAGAAAGCATGACAGGGTGCCTAGAGAAGAGTTGCGGTTTTGTATGAGGAAGTCAGGTCTGGGATGAGAATCAGCACCTCTAAATCTGAGGCCATGGTCCTCAGTCAGAAAAGGGTGGAGTGCCCTCTCAGTGTTGGGAGTGAGATCCTGCCCCAAGTAGAGGAGTTTAAGTATCTTGGGATCTTGTTCACGAGTGAGGGTAGAATGGAGCGGGAGGTCGACAGGCGGATCAGGGCAGCGTCTGCAGTGATGCAGGCTCTGCATCGGTCCGTCATGGTGAAGAAGGAGCTGAGCCAAAAGGCAAAGCTCTCAATTTACCAGTCGATCTACTTCCCCACCCTCACCTATGGTCACGAGTTGTGGGTAGTGACCGAAAGAACGAGATCGCAAATACAAGCAGCCGAAATTAGTTTCCTCCGCAGGGTGTCTGGGCTCTCCCTTAGGGATAGGGTGAGAAGCTCAGTCATCCGGGAGGGGCTCCGAATAGAACCGCTGCTCCTCCGCATCGAGAGGAGCCAGATGAGGTGGCTCGGGCATCTGATTAGGATGCCCCCTGGACGCCTCCCTGGTGAGGTGTTCCAGGCACGTCCCACTGGAAAGAGACCACGGGGAAGACCCGGGACACACTGGAAAGACTATGTCTCTTGGCTGGCCTGGGAACGCCTTGGGATCCGCCCGGAGGAGCTGGAAGAAGTGGCCGGAGAGAGGGAAGTCTGGGCATCCCTGTTGGAGCTGCTGTCCCCGCGACCCAACCTCGGATAAGCGGGAGAGAATGGATGGATGGGTACCAGCAAGAGTAAAAGGTCCTTTTTGTAGGATGTGACAAGGATGGACAGGATTAGTAACTAGTATATTAGAAGGACAGCTCAGGTTAGACGTTTCAGACACAAAGTTAGAGAACCAATGTTGTGTTGGTTTGGACATGTCCAGAGGAGAGGACAAGGATTATATTGAGAGAAGAATGTTGAAAATAGAACTGCCAGGAAAGAGGAAAAGAGGCAGACCAAAGAGGAGGTTTATGAACGTGATGAGAGAGGGCATGCAGGTGGTTAGTTTGAAGGAGGAAGATGCAGAAGACCAGAAGAAATGGAAACGGATGATCCGCTCTGGGTACCCCTAAAATGCAGGAGCCAAAAGTAGAATAAGATTTCTGCACACTAATAGTTGCCTAATAAATGTGCACACGTATTCTCTTGAGAATGTTCATACTCACATTTCCTTTGTAAAACATTCAGGTTCCAGGGTTATTAACATTTTGGATTTACTGATAGCACTGTATATTGTTCCACATTAAAATTAATCCTCGAAATACTTACTTGCCTAATAACTGTGCACACAGTGTATGTGTACCTGTATGCACATTCAAGCAAATGAGACTACTAACCTGTGTGAGTTGATCCTCAAGCGCTTTTTTTGGAGGTCGTATGTGGTTGAAGAAAATGTACAATAGGTTGCCAGGTGTCTGTGCATTAATCTGATCTTTGCTGAGATAAATTTCGGATGCTTTAACTGGTTTGGCTGGCGTAAGGCTTAGCAGCTGCTCAGAGTGCACACAACTTTTAAATATGTCTGTGAGCACATCCCGCGCCCCAGGTACCAGCTTGTCTCCTTCAGGATGAACACATGTTGATTAGAGGCATAAAGGAAGGGTTTCCACAACAGAAGTCCATGTGCATGACTTGAGTGAGATAACTAATTTTCAAACAATATTCTGTGTTAGACCTCATTATATCAACATCTTTTAAGAAAAAAAGCAGAAACCAACCTCTGACTGATTTGTAAAGAAAGTAGTCCTCAAGTGCAGAGCTTCCTTGTGTGTCAAATAGGCTTTGGTTTACACTGGAGGCAGTCAGGATCTCTTCATTTGTCATCTCCATTAGCTCCTCCTCACCTTCAAGGCTGGACAAGCCAATAAGATCACTGCTGTTAAAGAGACTAGCTCGAATCTTCTCTACTTTGGCCCTGGCCCGTACCTGTAACCCAAAGATATATTTTATAAAGTCTTCCATTTTACAAAAACCAAAATGGCATCCTTTTTGATTTAGAAGATTCTTTCCACCTACCTCAATAACAGCATAACCTTTAATGGGACGTGCCATGCTGGCATTGTGGTCTAGTGAGGGGACTGTGCACAAGGATCCCCCATCTGACACTGAGGCTGTCTCACCACCATCTAGCTGCTCACCAAGACTTCCAAGGCTACAAAAGCTCCCTGTACTGCAAAGAGAAATATCCAGGCTTTCCTGACTAGATACTGTGTGGGAGTCAAGAGGTCCCTGCAACTGAGCAAGGGATGCTTGTGGAGTGACAGGGGCTGTCAACACCTCCTGGTCCACAGAGAGCTCACTTGTAGTCCTGGACACCCCCTGAGAAGAGCTGCAGATGGAAGTCTGGCTGGTTGAGGCTGATGCACTCATACTGACAGCTGGGGTGGCACTGCTGGAACTATCTGGACTTTCCATTGTGCTTGGATGAGGCTTCTCTGCCTTAGCATCCAGTGCGGTGCTTGGAATTCTGACCACAGTTCCTTTATTCTTTTTTATGTCCTCTTCTTGAAGAGCTATAAAGATCTCATCCTTAAAAAGACCCCCATGTGCATTGCAAGCCTTTCGAATTGCGTTACGTACCACAATTTCTTCCAAATGAGTTGGAATGCCAGAAAGTACCAAGAGTCGTCCGTTGGCAGTTGGACCAACTAGGGCTTGGCATGCATCAGCTACTGCATCCCCAGTGACACCCAACCCCTGAGGATCTTTGTTTGTCAGGTGTCGTATAATCAGGAGTAATGTTAACCCACGGTGGAACCACAGCATATCTTCAGGTTTTCCCCCAGCAACATTGAGTAAAGCACTATCACTTTCTGATAGCCTAGTGCCACTACCAGAGCCCCGTTTTCCAGAAGCTACAGCTGCAGTAGCCACAGATGCTGCAGCTCTTTCACGCTTTAGCTTAACCTTCTTTCGCTTTGACAATAAACTTGGGCTTTGAGGAGTCTGGCCGGGTGAAGATGATGATGAAGAGGAAGAATCACTTAGGTTGGGTGCACTAGATGATGAAAGAGTGCCCACAGTTGTTCCACTACCCACACTGAGTGGCAAAGTGACCTCTGCTACAGCCAAGCACACTTCCATAAGGGCATGGAAATATGTAGAGAAGCGGCTTTGTTCAGCAGCTAGTGCCATAGCACCACTGCTCCCTGAAGTACAAGAGCTAGAACTAGGTATCCCCCAGTTCTGAGTCTCGCGATCATAAAGTTTTCGTAGCTCTGTCTGGAGTGCCATTAGCACTGCCAGGCATGGATTGAGAAGCAGTGCAATAGAGCTGGATAGGCCTGAAGGGCCTTTGCGCTGTTCCAAGTGATGGATCTTGCGAAAAAGTTCAGCAAGCAGGTGGAAAATCAGCTCCTTAATATAAGGTGCAAGATCAGTGGTCCAAAGAAGGCCACCTAATGGAAGAAAGTACATTTTATGAATTTAGAAATGTCATGTTTAATATGTAAATAACATTTATTGCAGAAGTAGGTTTGCATAGATACAAAAAATAAATAAATACAGATGCAAAAGAAGTTTTGACTTCTTACAGAGCAGCTCAGCGACCTGCAGAAGCACAGAAGGAGGAACAGTGTCTAGCTCTTCATCTGACCGCTCACTGCTGTCACCCAGTGTCCAAGTCAGTAACTGTTCAGCAAAAGCCATGGCTAGAGGAAATTCTAGAGGCAAAGAATGCAGCACCAGCACTGCCCCAGGAGGAGGAGATACTCCTGTGAAGAGAAACCAGAAAAAACTGAATTACTGCTGCTGCATATATTTTAAAACAAACTGAATTTCCCTCCACACCTAGGCCCTCTTTTCACTAAAAAGTACAAAAAAGGTGGGAAAATACTGAAAACATTTCACTTTTACATAACTTTTATTTAATTGCAGACGGTATGAACCCAAGATATGTAATTTTTGCATGGTCAACTTCATTTCACTGCATTTCAAGCTTGTAACACATTCCCAAAAAATGGATTTTGGAAATTTAGGGCTAGTAATAAGGTGAAAAATAAATAATGATGTGATTTCAAACAGGTAATAAACAGTTGACTGTAATCACAGATCAAAATGGTCACAAATTCGTACAAATCACAAGCAATCTCTACGAAAGTCTTTCAGGAGAAATGGGCAGATGACCTCCAGTAAATCTTTATTTGTTTATACTTAAAGCTTTACTCTGAAAAATAAGTTTGTATTATAGTGAAGATAAAGAAATGGTGTTTAGTGTGGCATCTGGAATAGACCATTAAACAGTGGAAATGTGTCATCAGTATTCAGAGCTTTTTTGGAAGAAAGGGACACAGTTCTCTGGTTATCCTTTTTTATCTTTGGTCAAGACTGTTATCAGCAACAAAGATTAAAAAAGGCAGGATTTGTTGGGTTGTGTCAGTTCCAAGAGACAAAGGTAAATTTCACATTTGTGATGGTAGCATTTATGCCTAAAAATAAAATGATAAGAAGCAGTAAGAAGCATGCTACCGTCAACATCTTTTTCTGGATTGTCCAGGCATATTTCAACAAGACAATACAAAATCACATTGTGCACACATTAAAAAGACAAGGCAAGAAGAGAGAGTACAGGTACTGGACTGCTCTGCCCTACCCCATAAAACAATTTGTAGAGAATTTTGAAAAAAAAAAAAAAAAAACAAAAAGTGACAACAACCCCATACTTTTTCCAACTTTAAGACATGTTTGCAGGAAGAAGGAGACAAAACATCTGAAATGGTATCCTCAGGGCCAAAGCACCTTTTAAGAGAACGGATGGCAACATTACTAATTATTAATGTTTTACCGCATCAACCCAAATCATTTCTATATACACTTAACAACAATAATAATAATAAAAAAAAAAAAAACTAATTCCAGCTTTTAATTAGCTGAAAGCAATTTGCCAAAAAAAAAAAAAAAGACTAAAGTTGGCTAAGGGCTTGCCAGGCATTTACATGCCTAAGATTAAAAATTCTCCATCCTTCTGTATCAATTAATCATATGACTTAAATCTCAATATCCAAGTCCAGGTGTAGATTAGTAAATGTATCTTTTTACATTTAAATTTACAGCATTTAGCATACGCTCTTATCCGAGCGACTTCCATGTCCTAATTACAAGGACAGCCTGGAGCAATTCAGGGTTAAGGGTCTTGCTCAGGAACCCAATGGTGGTAGTGCCAGAGGTGGGATTCGAACCTGGGACCTTTTCGGACCATAGGTACACAGGTAAGTACCCTACCACTAGACCACCGTCACCATCTTTTTCAGTCATGAGGTAGCCAATTCTAAGTTGAAATATTGAATGGTACTGAATTTTTAAACAAATATCATTACTGGTGGTGTTCTTATAATAGCAACAATAACTGTGCTACTATGCTGCCCCAAATCCATTTAAGGAAGACGATGTATTTCAGTTTACAACATACCTAGTTTGATTTGAACTTTGTCAGTGGGAATGACGATACTGGGGTACTGGTTGGTTGTAGGAGGTGGTGTCAGGCCGGTATTTGAGGGAGAAGCATCCAGAGGGTAACAAACAGCCTCCATTAGATTCAGCTGACCATTACGTCGTACCTTGTGTCCCAAGCCATACACCATGACCCGAGCCCAGGGAGCCTTATATAGAGAAGAGCTGAAAGACATTTCAGAAAGAATAATCGGAAAACAATGTGGTAATTAAATGATCTCTGTAAGTATTTAATGGTCTTTTATAAGATCTTTAATCAGCTGATCTTGGAATCACAGAACTCTACATGCTTATATAAAAAATTGATGGTAAACAAATCAATCTATTGAGAACTCACTCTTTCCGGCATCCAAGCTGACTCTCTTTACATGAGACAACCACAAATGTGGCACCTGGGAAGTTGATGTCCATGCTAATCTTCGACTCAGAGACAGGGAACTCCTCTGATGTAAACTGCTCTGGAGCATTCTTGATTTACAACAATAAGGACATATATTATATAAGTAATTGCCTGACACATTCAGTTACACATTTGAATTAGAATTACATGCGTAGAAGTATGGTTTAATTTTTTTCTTAAAAATTAATTAATTATTTTTTTTAACAAAGGAATGAGACTGAATGACTAATTAAACTAAATTGAAATGCATTTATATAGTTGTAAAGTGTAAAGTGACAAAGTGTCACACTGTTTCTAAACCATGTATAATGTATAAAAAACAACCACAAGTTTCATATTGTAGTTAGGGACGCAAAAAAAATTTTGACTACCCAAATCGACAATAAATAGATCAAATATTGAAATTGGAAGTACACTTACATAAGATTTTCCAAATTTTAATTACACCGAAAAAGTAATATACTTTCATAAGCACTGTTCCTCAATCCTACATAAGCCAGTTTTTAACAGATTCAAACAGCAGCAGAGAAACAGTGAAAAAATGTTTGTCTATACAGTTGAATACTGTCGCAATACACTCATCAGCCACAACAATAAAACCGCTAAGAGTTGTAGTGAATAATGTTGATAATCTTATTTCAACAGCACCTGTTAAGGCGTGGAATGCATCAGTTACCAGTCACTTGTTGAACTTAATGTGCAATGATAATGTGTCAGTGTGTGAAAAATGAACATTATTAGGCCTATTTGGATTGTGTGAGGAATGAGAGAAAAAAAAAGAAAAAAAAAAAGAGAATTTTAAAAGTAATACTTGGAGAAAGCAACAGATCTGTTTGGTGAGCTCCAGTAAGCTGTCCTCTCCCTGGTGCATGGCTCTGCTGATGGCCACAGTCAGCCACTCACGGATAGTCTGTGCATTACCCTGGTAAAAGAGCTCAGTTGGGGAGCAGCTCTGGCCTTGCAGGTTGTGGAGCAGTGACTGTGCCAGCAAGATGGAGCTTGAGCTGATGGAGCCATCTAAAGAAAAAAGATGGACATATTACAAATACAGTGATTAGGAAGGAATAATTTTATCTTTGATGTCATTATTCGATGGCAAGATACAACTTTTTACATGGTCTTGTACCTATTTGGTACAATTTTTAACAAATTGCTATTAACTCTGTATGGCCCAGTTTACAAATGTATGCATTTGTTTGTGTGTGTATGCATGCATATGTAAAACTTTAAATTATAATACTTTTTTTTTAGCAAATACCCTTTCTTTTACCTGGCAGTGGTGGAGCAAGGAGTTGATTAGACAGGAGCTGAAGATGCTCGAGTGTGATATCACGTACAGCAGGAATGTGGAAGAGGCGTGTGAAGGTGTGGGGGCTCTTAGGTGCAAAAATATTGAGCAATGCCATACGACAATACAGACGGGCCAAAGCACTCTCACAACGCAGTAACTCCCTGAAACACATCCAAAGCTAAACATTAACTGTGTTCACTAATGTGTCTTTTGTTGGAAAGCATACAAAAAGTAATTCAGCATTACAGCTGGAAAAATGACATCTATCTTTATGTAACTTTAAGACTTCATTTCATTCAGTGAAATAATTAAATAACATTATTTGTGGTCCTTAAAGGCAGTGCACCTCTGGTTCATCTATGTTACAAGCAGGCATTACATAGCTATGTATCAAATTACAGCCATTGCCAAAATATTTGAGAATGACAAATATTGGTTTGTACAAAGTTTGCTGCTTCAGTGATTTTAGAACTTTTTGTCAGATGTTTCTATGGTATACTGAAGTATAATTACAAGCATTTCAAAGGCTTAGATTGAAATTACCTCAAGTTTATGCAAAGAGTCACTATTTGCAGTGCTGCCCCTTCTTTTTCAAGGCCTCTGTAGTTCACACTGGCATGCTGTCAATCAGTTTCTGGGCCAAATCGTGACTGATGGCAATCCATTCTTGCATCATCAATGCTTGGAGTTTGTCAGAATTTGTGGGTTTTTGTTTGTCTACCCATCTCTTGAGGACTGACCACAAGTTCTTAAAGGAATTAAGACCTGGGGATTTTCCTGGCCATTGACCCAAATTTTTTATGTTTTGTTCCACTTAGATATCACTTTTACGTTATGGCATAGTGCTCCATCATGTTAGAAAAAGCATTGTTCTTCAACAAAGTGTTTTTGGATGGTTAGGAGAAGTTGCTCTTGGAGGATGTTATGGTACCATTCTTTATTCATGGCTATGTTATTCATGGCAAAATTTTGAGTGAGCCACTTCCTTGGTTGAGAAGCAACCCCACACATGAATGGTCTCAGGATGCTTTACCGTTGGCATGACACACGAATGATGGCAGCGCTCACCTTTTCTTCTCCGGACAATCTTTTTTCCCCAATGCCCAAACAATCAGAAAGAGGGAGAAAAAAAATGACTTTACCCCAGTTCTCAGCAGTCCAATTCCTGCACCTTTTGCATCAGTCTGTCTCTGATGTGCTTCTTGGAGAAAAGAGGCTTCTTGCTACCCCTTTTGACACCAGGCCTTCCTCTAAAAGTCTTTACCTCACTGTGTGTGCAGATGCACTCTCAGCTGTCTGCTGCCATTCCTGAGCAAGCCCCGATCCCAGAGCTGAATCAACTTCAGGAGATGGTCCTAGCACTTGCTGGAATATCTTGGGTGCACCGAAGCCTGCACAACAATGGAACCTCTCTCCTTCTTCAAGTTCTTGATGATTCGATAAATGGTTGATTTAGGTGCAATCTAAGCAGCAATATCCTTGCCTGTGAAACCCTTTTTTGTGCAAAGCCAAATCGTGACTGATAGCAATCCATTGCAGTTATCAAACTGCACACATTTCCTTGAAGATAACCATGGTTCACAGAGGAAGAACTATGATTTCAAGCACCACCCTACTTTTAATATCTGCTGTTCTTACTTAATCAGCATGACAGCGTAAGCTCCATTCTTTTGTGGCAGGGCTGAGATGCAGTGGAAATAGTTTTTTGGGATTAAATTCATTTTCATGGCAAAAAGGGACTTTGCAAACAATTGCAATTCATCTGAAATTCTTAATTTCTTAATTCTGGAGTATATACTAATTGCCATAATAAAAAAATGAGGCAGGAAACTTTGTGAAAATTAATAATATATGTACAATAAAAAAAAAAAACGTGTTTTTCTTCAACCTGTGAACCTGTATGTTGCTGCTGTCCAGAGATATTAAGCCATTGGCTGCAGTTCTGCGGGATCCTGTTGGTGGGCGCTCCAGCATCTCAATAGGATACCAGTACCTGACAAGCACACCTTCACTTCGTAGATATGTTTCCACCTGGACTAACTCATTTACCTGGGCACAAACAATATAACAGCACCTGTAAAATTTCTACAAACAAGTTAAACTATTTTTTGCATAATATTTTTATTTTGTAAAATAAAATAAGATGCAGATGCAGAGGATAGCTGGTCCTACAGAAGTGTAAAGGTTATCTCTTTGTAGTGTACATTTAAAAAAGTAAACTGAACTGGCTTGAAGACACTACACCAATACGGCAATATTATAATTAATTATCATAATCTAATTAAATTGAAAAAATTTGTCTTAAATAAGGCAAATATTTGACACCTTAAATCTGAAGTGTATGTTTAAAGAGATAATTCAGTTAGTCTGGAAAAGAGTGTCAACAGACAAACTAAAAATCATGTCAATATAAAGTATTGTATACTAACACTGTCAGCACTCACACTTGCTTTTGATTGGTTTACACGGCTTAAAAAGTCATATACAACGTCTGAAAAAATCCTCTCATTTTATCCTTTAGCTTAAGCACAAGTCTAGCCAACAAACTAATTATTATTATTTTTTAAAGAACTTACAGAGTCAACATCAAGCACCACTCCATGAAGGCCAAAGGTTTTGAGCATGCCTCGGATGGCAAACTTAGGCAAGGCCAATCCTCCTGTGCTGCTGCCAGTGTTGTTGCTGTCAGGGCAGCGTATAATCACGGTAAGTCCTGGAGATAATTTTAAGGGAGACCTTATAAGCCATCCAGAGCCATATGAAACTTGATTTTGTATACATGCATTTGATTTTGTGTGAGAGACTATGAAGCAGTGTAAATTTAAATAAAGCACAGTGCATACAAGAAGATTTGAGACTTTCCACATTTGTTAAGTTTAGCTAAAACTACAGCTGAAGATTAGTCTTAATGATGTTATTAATAGTTTATATTCTTATAAAGGAGGTTAACAGCTGTAGTTTCAAAAAAGAGCATCTATGTTCTGTGCAGACTTTATCGGATTTTTATAAATTTTTTTTTTCTAATTCTTATTCACTTCATAAAAGAGAGAATACTCATGTTATCAAGATATTACTTTTAAAATATAAAATAAAAAAATAAAAAAATAATAAAGTTTTGTTTCATTTCACATTCCACCCTGACACTTGTTCAAGAAAACTGACATGAAGCAAAGCATCACTTTAAGTAACTTACTAACAAATGCAGTACATTGTTCACTAATGTGTTACCTTTACAGGGAAAAACTAAACATCTCAAACATGATGATTCTTCTAGACAGAAAAATAAAACTGCAAATATAGATGCCAAAAAGTATTAAACTCACAGAAAATATTTCTGTGAAGAGGCACTGATTAAAGATGTAAAATATGTTGTAGATATTTTTTGACTAAATAGATTCAGGAAAGAGAGAGAGAGAGAGAGAGTTAGTATGTGTAGGTGAAGGTTTTTGTGAGTACCTTTGCGGACTTTGTCAACAGTAAATTTGTTAGCTTCATCTTTTATGTCCTCAATAGTGGGGAGGTAGAGGTCACGAGGAATGCCACCATTTTCTTCATACAGGAACTCGACTGTTTGACGTGCAATATCCACCATTCCTGGGAGTCAAAAACAAACAAATTTATAAACTCTATAATGAATGGAACATAATCCTGGAATGCAGAGGCAAGAAGATTCAAACATCTATTTCTAAATAAGCCATATATGCAAATGGGGGGTGGTGGTGGTCTAGTGGTAGGATACGCGTCTACAGACCAAGAGGTTGCAGGTTTGAATCCCACCTCCAGCCCTACTACCATTGGGTTCCTGAGTAAAACCCTTAACCCTGAGTTGTTCCAGGGGGACTGTCCCTGTAATCAGGAATTGGAAGTCGCTTTGGATAAGAGTGTCTGCTAAATGGTGCAAAATAAATAAATAAATAAACAAACAATTGGTTTTAAGATTTTCCTATATACACTGACTACAAAAATAAATGACAGACAGTTCTCACCAAGCTGCAGTGCTCCTTTGATCTGGTCCAGTCCCGATTTCCTTTCGGCTTCATTCCTAAAGCGACGGCGGATAGTAGGGAATACTCTGGTCTCCCATGCTTTAACTAGCAAAGCATAGTGATCCTCCTAAAAGAAAAGGAAGTATGGGTATGGTTAGGAGAGGGTCACACTAAAATGTGTGTATGTGGCAGCTTTTCTTACCCTTGGCACATCATCATCATCCTCATCCTCACTCTCATCATCTGCAACTGGTGGTGGATGTGTATCAGGACCTGAGGTCACCAGATTCTCATAGCTTAATTCAACTTTATAGTAGCAGGAAGCATCACTGTTATACTCTATGTAACAGAGAAGACAGAACATAGAAGAGGAGGATCATTAAGATGAGTAAGCAACTACAAAGAATTTCTCATAATTTACCTAATAGTTTCCTTACAAAACAAGAAAGACATGTTCCTCTTTTGCAGTGTATTGCGAAATTTGCCTCAATCGTAAAATTAGCTCATCTTTATAGTTAAAAAAAAAAAAAACAGGAATACATCACAAAAAGCATTAGATTACTGAATTACAATTACTGGGTCACTGTTATATACATTGTATGCACAATTAATAGGCAAATGAATATTTTGTGGATAATATGGAACAAATACAGTGCTATTAGTCAATTCAAAATATTAATAACCCTGAAACCTGAATGTTTTACAGAGGTGTAAAATATGAGTGTGAACATTCTCAGGGGAATACATATGTTTGCACTATTATTATTCTTAGTTTAGTGACAAAACCTTGTCATTGCGAGGTCACAGCACAGCAGACAGTGAACCACAACGAAATTGGACCTCTGCATTTAATCCATGCACACTCAAACACCGTGCAGCAGTGGGCAGCTATTGAAAGCTGCCCGGGGAGCAGTGACAGGGACAGCACCTTGCTCAAGGGTACCTCAGGGCAACCTATTGGGAAGGGGTTCGAACCCCCGATCCTCCGATCATGCGGCCAACGCCCTAACCACTAGGCGACCGCTGCCCCAACTGTTAGTGTGCAGAATTATTATGCAGTTAAATGAAAAACCCATTTCACTTTTTATCTGTTAAAGTGATAATAAGAAGACCTCAACAATTTTAAAGTAAACATTTCTGACATTTCAAATAAATAAATTAAAAAAATAAAATCAAATCAAATCAAAGGCCAATATAGCCACTTCTTTTCAATAACAATGATAAGCCTACCATTCATGGAGTCTGTCAGTTTCTTGATCTGTTGACAATCAACTTTTTGTGCAGCAGATATCCAGACACTGTTCAGAGAGGTATCGTTTTCTTCCCCGTAAATTTCCCGTTTT
Source organism: Hepsetus odoe (assembly GCA_017165825.1). Classification (NCBI taxonomy): domain Eukaryota; kingdom Metazoa; phylum Chordata; class Actinopteri; order Characiformes; family Hepsetidae; genus Hepsetus; species Hepsetus odoe. Next base: position 8,006,095 of record CM029390.1, on the reverse strand, counting down.
AAGTGATGTGAAAGTAACCATTTGTCATTGTAAAACACAGCACACAGTGAATCAACTGTATACAACTGCTGTTTTGCACGCATACACATGTGTAGTAGGGGGCAGGAATATAAAGAGCCCTGGGAGCAGTGATGGGGGCGGTACCTTGCTCAACGGTACCACAGGGCAACATACTGGTCTAGGATTTGAACCAACAACCTTCCAATCCTGTGGCAAGGAAAGCCCCACAAGTTCTCAACAGGGTTCATGTCAGTTGTGGAAGGGGGCCATTTCATTATTCTTTCATCTTTAGACCCTTAATGGCTAGCCACACAGTGGAGTACTTTCATGTATGCGATGGAGCATTGTCCTGCATAAAAATCTTGGTCTTCCTTCAACCAGTGCTACAGGAAAATGTCTGCATCTTTTCAGGAAGTGGCTTCTAAAATTTGGCAGCAGGTCTGGGAGTTGATTTTTAGTCCATCTTCAACCCGAAAAGGTCCAACTGGCTCATCTTTAATAATACCAGCCCAAACCAGTACCCCACCTCCACCTAACTGGCATCTGAGTTGAAGTGGAGCTCTGTGCCCATTACTCATTCAGCCACGGGCCCTTCCATCTGGTCCATCAAGAGTCACTCTCATTAACATCAGGCCATAAAACCTTTCATAAAAAAAAAAAAAAAACCCCAGTCTTGATGTTTCAACTGATGTGTCTTGTTCAGTGGTGGTTGGTTTTCAGCCTTCCTATTCCTAGCAATTTCAAATGTGCTGTATCCCTTGAAGACTTTTAACAATTTTGGACTTTGAGTCATTTCTCTCTCTTCTATTTCATATCCCATTTTGTCTGAGGAAAAAAACTGCCTAATAATTATACACACCTTGATATACGAGTGTTGATCTTCTTAGGCCAAACCCTCCATCATTACACCAATACACATCACCTGATATGCTTAAATCCAATAAGTTAATCAAAAAAAGCAATCAAAAGTATTCACTTGCCTAATAATTGTGCAAACAGTGTATGAGAGACAACAAGCCTTACGTTGCTGAGTGGTAGCAACAGCAGCAATGCGACATGGAGGCCCATGGGAGCCAGTGTCAGATGCAACACTAGCACCAGCATCATTGTCACTGTCTGAAGCCATAGCAAATGGCAGAGCCTCGAAGTTGGCACTGATTTCTTCTGAGAGGTCCATGCACAGATCAGCTGCATTTCTATGGGCCTGTCCCTCAGCATAGGCAAATGAACGGCGTCCAAAGTTTGCACGGATTTTCGTGTTCTAAAATAATTCAAAAAAACAAAGATATTGTTTCCTCTTGAAACTATACAAAACATTAGTACTACAAACAAAAGTAAATAAATTAAATTAAACCAAGCTCAAATCTATGGAACTGACATGAGTGAAACAATTTTAATTTACAAAAAAACACATTTCCTATAAAGTTTGCTCACCTTCTTTTGAATATGCACCAGGGGCCACATGCCACCAGCCACATCCTCCAAATAAGGGTTGAGTCGCTGGCCACAGTAGGTAAAGTATACCCTACCTTTTGGAGCTTGGCCAGTAGGAGGTGGGCTGCCCTCCAAACGCTCCCAGCCAATCCCAGCAACATCCCCTGAGTAGGTCAGGCCAAAGAAAAAGACAAGAAATGTCTTATACACATGACTATTCTTGTCATTGTGAAACACAGCACAGCACACAGTGAAACAACGCAGTTAGACCTTTGTGCTTTACCCATACACACTGTGCTGCAGGGGGCAGCTATTGAAGCACCTGGGGAACAATGACGGGGACAGTACCTTGCTCAAGGGTACCTCAGGGCAACTTACTGGTCTTGGATTTGAACCTATAACCTTCTGATCCTGGGGCCAACTCCCTAACCACTATGCCACCGCTGCCAATTTGAAAATGTAACTTTATAGTAATATGAAATTGCCGTTATGAAATGTAACTTTTAGTAATTTAAATACATAAAGAAATATACTTAGAAAAACGGACACTAGATATTAAAAGTAAAAGATAATTCCTAAGAAAAAAAAAATCCCCACTCACCAGGAAGTAGAGCTACATCTAGTCTCACACTCTTCCACTGGAGCAAACTAGAGCCATTGTAATGCACAGCCCTGCCATTGCTATGGAAAAGAGGAGAGAGAAGATGGAAGGAGAGGGTCAGAAACATGAACAGCAATCAGCAAGAACCAACTGGATCTTACTGGGAAAAGAGTTAAAGAGAATAAAAAGACTACTTGTGGAAAAGACAGGTGCCAACAGGATTGGTCCATGCGCCATCTCTCTTTTCTGCTTCTGTGGCAAAGCCAAAAGATACAATGGGACCGCTGTCATCCTCAGAGTCTCCGTAGGACACAATCTCTATTTCCCAGTAAAAGGATGGGGCCTGACACAGAGCATTTTATGTTACATGTAAAAAAGCTTTAATTCAAATGTGAAATGTTTCAACAGAGCAAATACAGCTCAAATAATCAACTTAGGAAAAATGGTTTAATCCAGTAATGCTATGTGTTAAATCTACCCAGTTGCATTGATGAATGTCAGTTTAGTTTTTTTTCTATGACATAGTAATTTGATATGGCTATATAAAACACCAGATAGTCTAACCAGTAAAGTAATATTCACTGCTGTTATCCTGATTAAATCCATTTAATAATTTGGTAATATGTTAATGTTAGACCCTACAGGATTTAACATCCTATGGAAAATAGCCACACTTGCTACCTGTACAGGAACTGGTGAAGTGGCATAGATGAAAGTGCCTCTTGGTAGCCCACCCCCAGCGCTTGGGTCAGCAAGAAAGTTCACAGAGGTCAAGTGGGACGAGAACAAACAGGCACGGACAGGTGGAAAGACACGTGATGCACACCATGTAATCTCCTTTGGCTGAGAGAGAAGACAAGGGAAATTTTTATTGAAATACACTGACACAATACCATTAATATCTAATAATTAATTAATATCATTAAATTGGTTAATTGTTGTCAAGCTTATATGGATGAATTAAAAATCAGCAAATACAGCAGAAACTAATCTACATGTATGAAGTACTAAATTCTTGTGTAGTGCAAAATCAACAGTGATCTAAATGATAATTTTTTCATTAAGTTCTGTTGTCTAAGCAACAAAAGTCTCTTCTCACCTGTCTTCTGTCATTCTGGAGAGGAGGAGGAGGGGGACGGGCGCAGTCACGATACAACATTCTCAATCTTTCACACTGAGCTTCAACTATGCCCAGTCGTTCACCTACAATTGTCAAAATCATATCACTACAAAGTCTCACTCTGACGTGTGCCAGATGGCCCAGATATAAGAATGTTTGCTAAAGTTCCACCCTGTTAAGTTATCTTTACCAGGACTGTGATGGCAACAGAGTGGAAAAGCATGTCTATAATAGGCTGAGAAGATCTCCATGTAAAAACAATTAAAGATTTCAACCTGGATTTCATATAGCGATATAACTGCGTTAATCATCATCTTTTTCTTTCTGATGCTCCCGTTTAGGGGTAGCCACAGCAGATCAATGGTCTCAATTTTTTCTGGTTCTCTGCATCGTCCTCCTTCAAACCAACCACGAGCATGTCCTCTCTCACCACTTCCATAAACCTCCTCTTTGAAGACGAAGCTGCCAGGAAAGAGGAGAAGAGGAAGACCAATGTCCTTCTCCCAATATAATCCTCGTCTCTCCTCTGGACATGTCCAAACCAACGCAACCTTGCTTCTCTAACTTTGTCTCAAAACGTCTAACCTGAGCTGTACTTTAATATGCTGATTTCTAATCCTGTCCATCCTCGTCACACCCAATGAAAATATCAGCATTTTTAATTCTGACACCATCATCAGTGCCGCCGTCACCAACCTGTACAACATAGCTGGCCTCTACTCCTTGCATGCTAACCAATCCACTTTCCTCCCTTTCATTCACAATCATGTATTCTGTCTTTGACCGAATCACTTTCATTTCTCTCCTCTCTAGAGCATATCTCTATTTCTCCTCAATCTGCTCCCTACTCTCACTGCAGATCACAATATCATCAGCAAACATCATCGTCCACAGAGACTCCTGTCTAACCCTGTCCATCAACCCGTCCACTACTATTGCAAACAAGCATGGGCTCAGCACTGATCCTTGATGTAATCCAACCTCTACCTTAAATGCATCCATCACTCCCACTGCAGATATCACCACTGTCACACACTGCCCTCATACTTCAACCTTGCTTCTCTAACCTTTTCTCCAAGGCATCTAACCTGAGCTGTCCAATATGCTCATTTCTAATCCTGTCCATCTGCATCACACCCAACGAAAATCTCAGCATCTTTTACTCTGACACCTCCAGCTCCACCTCCTGCCTTTTCGTCAGTGCTACCGTCTCCAACCCATACAACATAGCTGGTCTCACTGCTGTCCTGCAAACCTTCCCTGTTACTCTAGCTGGTATGCGTATGTCACAAATCACTCCAGCCACTCTTCTCCATCCATTCCAACCTGCCTGCACTCTCTTTTTCACCTCTCTTCCACACTTGCCAGTTACACTGTACTGTTGATCCCAAGTATTTAAACTCCTCCACCTTTGTCACCTCCACTCCCTGCATCCTAACCACTCCACTTTCCTCCCTTTCATTCACACTCGTGTATTCTGTCTTTGCTCAACTCACTTTCATTCCTCTCCTCTCTAGAGCCGATCTCCATCTCTCCAGGTTCTCCTCAAACCTCTCCCTACTCTCACTGCTGATCATCGTCCACGGAGCCTCCTGTCTAACCTCGACCGTCAACCTGTCCACTACTATTGCAAACAAGAATGGGCTCAGTGCTGATCCATGATGTAATCCAACCTCTACCTTAAATGAATCCGTCACTCACCACTGTCACACTGCCATCATACATATCCTGAACTACTCTCACATACTTCTCTGCCACTCCTGACTTCCTCATACAAATCCACAACTCCATATGCTTTCTCCAAGTCCACAAAGGCACAATGCAACTCCTTCTGACCTTTTCTGTACTCAGAACAAACATTGCATCTGTGGTGCTTTTTCTCAGAATGAAACCATATTGCTGTTCCCTAATCATAACCTCTTTTCTTAACCTAGCTTCCACTACTCTTTTCCGATATCTTCATGCTGAGGCTGATCAACTTTATCCCTCTGTAGTTACTACCACCCTTTACTCTTGAAAATTGGTACCAGCACACTTCGTCTCCACTCCTCAGGCATCTTCTCACTTTCTAAGATTGTGTTAAACAAAACTCAGAAACTCAACTGCCATCTCCCCAAAACACCTCCATGCATCCAGTGGTATATCATTCGGACCAACAAACTTTCCATTCTTCATCCTCTTCATTGCTGCCTGTACTTCCATCTTGCTTATTAGCTGCACTTCCTGGTTCACTCTCCTCACAGCATAAAATTTTCTCTCTCTCTCTCGCGCTCACATTTTCTTCATTCATCAGCCCCTCAAAGTACTCCTTCCATCCTTTATCGCCCTGACCTGCTGCACATCTTTCCCAGCTCTGTCTCTCTGTCTAGCCAATTGGTATGGGTCCTTTTCTCTCTCTCCTTACTGTCCAACCCCTCACACAATTCACCAAACACCTTTTCGCCATTTCTTTCTTTGCCCTGCAGTTCATCTCCTTGTACTCCTGTCTGCTTTATTCATCTCTGACTGTCCCACTTCTTTGCCTCCCTCTTCTGCTGTATGCACTCCTGGACCTCTCGGTTCCACCACCAGGTTTCCTTAACCTCCATTTTTCTTCCAGATGTCACACCAAGTACTTTTCTAGCTGTCTGCCTTACCACTTCTGCAGCAGTTTTCCAGCAATCCAGTAGCTCTTCAACACCTCCCAGTGCCCGTGTTAACTCCTGCTTGAATTCCACCTTGCAGTCCTCCTCCTTCAGCTTTCATCACTTGATCCTTGACACTCACCCTCACTTTCCTCCTCTTCTTGACCTCCAAGGTCATCCTACAGAACACCATCCTAAGCTGTTTAACTAAACTCTCCCCGGTCACTACTTTGCAGTCTCCAATCTCCTTTAGACTGACCCTCCTGCAAAGGATATAATCTACCTGTGTGCATTTTCCTCCACTCTTATACGTCACCCTGAGTTCCTCCCTCTTCTTGAAATAAGTATTAACTTAACTGCATTAATAACATATTTTGTCCTAAATAAACATTCAAGTTATTTGTAGATGTAAGGCAGTAAGAACTCAAATATTTACATTAACAGCCTTTAGCAAATGCTCTTATCCAGAGCGACTTCCATGTCCTAATTACAGGGACAGTTCCCCAGGAGCAATTCAGGGTTAAGGGTCTTGCTCAGGGACCCAGCGGTGGTAGTGCTAGAGGTGGGATTCGAACCTGGGACCTCTTGAGCCATAAGTCCATAGGCAAGAACCCTACCACCAGACCACCGCCACCCCTAGATCAACAGTCTAGTTTTTCCTCACCTCTAATGTAGTCCATCAGCCAAGAAATGCTTGGAGTTTGAAGTTCTTCATTTACGGCTTTTACATTTTTAAGGCATTTTAGCTGATGCTCTTATCCAGAGCAACTTATATTTCTTAGCTACTATTAGAGTAATACATTTCCATATAAATTATGAGGAATATGGTACACATTCTGCAATGATTTGTGTCTAACTAAAACCATTAACAACCAAATTAGTAAAAAGATCATGCTTTTGAAAGTAACTTATATTAGGCAGCAATTATAGGTTTGTGGAAGCTTGTCTTCTACTCACTTGCTTATTATTACACTATTAATTATTTTATATAAAAATATATATTATACTCATTTATTCTTTATCCTGAAAAAGGTGTATACTAAAAAATGCGAACAAATCAAAGTTTTACTAATCTATTCTCAGTTCTCATTCTATACTATATAGTAATATTTATAGTAAAAATCCCTTTACTTTTGTCCCTTTGCTTTTGCCCCTGTCTTACAGTATCCCGCACCATCGAATTCTAATGAAAAAGCAAACAGATACATTTCTAAAATGAACAATAGTGCTCATACATGGCCGGTAGCGAACAGTTACATTTCTAATCAAGCAGCTGCACTCACAATTGGGAACCTGGATGGGAAGAAACCTTGAAATGTTGGTGGAGGATAAGACAGGCAGTCATCAGTAAAAGGACCTTTGCACCTTTGGTGCAAAACTAGTAATGGGATGGATTTATGTAAATTTTTACGTGATTGAAAATGTATATAAAGTTCGATGTTGGGATGAGCGGGTTGGAGCTGCTCCCACTAGACCACACCTGCTGATACTCTTCAGTAAATTGGTTGTGCTGCATCTCTCTGACTCCGCCTGATTTTTTGACCACATTGGATTTCTGACTTGGAAAAAGTTTCGGATTTAGGATTACACTTCGATTTTCGACGACATATTCAAGTAGTACACTTACCAGGGCTGCATTCCTGAGCCACCAAATTAAGAACCTCCACAGCAGCAGGGCACTGCTGGATAAACTCTTCACAAAATGAACTGTCTTCCAGCAGCTGAGCCATTACCAAACATGCTCTGTGAGAGAATATAGGTGTATATTATAATATTAAATGTTTTATAAGACAGCAACAGTCAGATTTTTTGCACTAGTACTGCTTTCTAACCTAGTTCTTATCTCAGCCAGCAGACGCACAACAGCCATCACAGGGCTTGAACCATCTCCAGAGGCTGGTAGGGAGGTGTGGATAGAAAGACTGCCCTCTTGGGGCAGCAGCATGGACTGTACCGCCTGCACCACCTTCTCAGTTATGGACAGCTTATAAAGGGGTAATGCCTGGAATATGGAATAAAGTTGAATACAACAAAGTTTTTATTATGTATCTTTGCAGATTACAGTAAAAATGACCATGATCTTCCTGATTTAAAGGTAGGAATGCTGTGAGAGTATGAACACAAAAATATAGGAAACAAGTGAATTTAAAATTAGAAGTGATGATATTTCAGAATTTGGAAATTAATTTGGCAATTAATTTAAATCTTACCTCTGAGCGAGGCGTGCAGAGGCGAGAAATAGGTACAGTTAAAATGTCAGAGGCTTGACATGTGCGGCGATATTCATAAGAAGGAAATTTGACTGTGGCGATCCCTTCCTGTTCATTTATGGACATGACCACTCCAACACTTCCTAGTATCCCTTTTCCTACCACCTTTAAAAAAATAGGTTGACGCCAAAATAAAAAAAATAAAAAAATACAAATAAAGTCCAATGACTAATACAAGCATCCAGACTTTGTGTTGCTTTGACTTAATTTCACCTGGACTTCTGAACCAATCTTGATATTCTCCTTGAAGCCACCCAGAGCACACAAAGCTGCCACGGCCTGTCGACTGATTGCTTGTAGCTTTGCCAGCTTTCTGCCACTGCTGCTGCAACCTTCCAAAATGCTCTCTGCATATTTACCCAGCTGAGGAATGTACATCAATGCCCGGGACAATACCTGATGAATGTGACAGAGTGAGTGTAAGAGAGATTGAGAGTTCCTTTAAATGTCAACAGTCTTAATGCAAAATATGAAATAAAATGAATTAATTTAGGGAGAAAGATTAAAAATAAACTAAACGTAGTATGTAGAAATATGTTAAAATATTCCTTCTGATAAATGGTAATCATGAAGAAAGGTTTTTAAAAATGTTATATATTTTCTTTGTTCAGAACCCTGATTTCATATTTTTTGCGCACACTACATACAGTAAAATTTAAATTAAAAGTTTTTTGAGTGTTTTGTTGATTCATTAATAAATAAATGAAAGACATATCCAATAAAGATACAAATATTTTCAATCGATATGATGACTGACTGGTGTGAGTTACATTACATTATTTGTTTTAAAAAAAACAAAACAAAAAAACAATGATCTATTAAAGTAAAGTTTGTAAAATTGTACCATGGCATGAAGAAAGGAGCTTTATAAAGACCTAAGAAAGAATTGTTATGCTCATTAAGCTGCAAATCACTTTTGAGATCTGTGAATAGTCACTTTCAAATCATCTTTAAATAACAATGCTTCAAATACAAAGTCATAGTTTAATTACAAATGAAAAAGCATCATGCACCTCAGGACTAGTCAACCAACAAAGATCACATCAAGAGCAAGAAGTGTAATGTTGCCCATGAGGCCAAAAAGTACTAAACAAATGACTTCTTAGGTTAGGGGGTTTTGCTCAGGAATCCAATTGTGGTAGTGCTAGAGGTGGGATTCAAACCTGTGACCGCTTGCACAAACACAGCACCAACCCAATAGTCAGACATGCTGGTGGCAGCATTATGCTGTGGGGATATTTTCCTCTAACAGGGACTGGTGGGGATGTTTTTCTCAAACAGGGACTGGTGCTTACAAAGGTATTTTAACCAAGTACAGGAGGTTTAGTGGTTTTATGCTAAATGTAACAAAAAAGAACTTTTGCCAAGCACTGTAAATGCTTTTGGACTGCTGCTGTTGCTGCTGCAAAAAAAATATGTTCAATCATGTTTTAATGAAGCAGTATTCCAGTTCTTTTCTCTGATGCATTAAACTTTCTCTCATAAAATTACTGAAGAGTGTCAGATGCATTACAGCCAAAAATGTCATCCACGGCATTAATCCACATGTAAAGTGAACAACATTAAGCAGCAACTAAAAATCAGCTCTTGAAGGTGATACGTTAGAAGGAGAAAAATGGGAACACTAGGATCTGAGCAGTTATGTCAAGGGCAAAACTTGAAAAATGTACAAAATTGCAGGTCTAATCTTCTGATCCCTGTATGCAGTAGTAAGTATCTTCCAATCGGTTGAAGTAATATGGACATCCAGTTAACTGGAGTTAGTGTCATGGGCACCCAAGGCTTTTTAAATGTGTGTGGGAGTGAAGGCTAGCCTGTATGTTCTGACCCCACAAAGTTACCCAGCAGTTACTGTAGCACAAACTACTGAGAAAGTTAATACCGTTAATATTTTGACAGGTCAAGAATACCTTCAGCCTTCATCGTCAGACAAGGGGTGAGAACATGTAAACTCCACATAGAAAGGATCCAGCCTACCCTGCCTGGAAATCGAACCCAAAATGTACTCGCTCTGAGCGAATCCTATTAACTGTGCCACTATGACAACCCATTAGGACAGTAACACATCATAAGTTATTATTAGAATAAAGCTCAAAGGAAATCACTGCCAGTAAAATTAATAAACTTACTAATATATAGTTATATTTGTACAGGATTAGTTTTAATATGGTAGCGGAGGAAATGTAAACACTGGGCTAACAGTTTCTCATTTAGTCCTACCAGATCCTGCAATGTCGGTTTTGCATAAAATCATTTAGTGAGAGTCAGTTAAAAAATTTTCACTGTATATAACAGTCATTAAGAGCACCACAGCAGTTGTCATTTCCAGTACAGCAGTGGTAGCTGCTGGGACTACGTACTACTTGAACCCAAAGTTCAATACACATTAGTGTATATACATGTTTTCCCTCTTAATTCATCAATAAACAAACAAACAAACAAACAAACAAACAAAAACAATCTAACTAACCTTCTCTGCTGTAGTAGTCCAGATCTGGGCAGTATTTGACTCTGGAGCAGTAAGCAGACTGTGCAGCAGAGCAATGACTTCGGAAGCCATGCTGTTAGCAACGTGGCCACTGATGAATGGACGGACTGGGTCAGATCTGAGAAAATAAAACACATCATAAAGATGTTAGTAGATAGAATAAAGACAAAAAAGAAAAAGAAAATTAAATATTAAAGAAACAGATGTTTGCATCTGGCACAGCAAATTATTCTCTAAGCATGTTTTATACATTTGACAATGGAAAGTACAATAGTGTTATAAACTATTAACAAAAAATAAAGAGGTGAAATATATTAAGCAGCAAGGGAGAAAATGAGTAATTTAACAAATGCAGCAAATTGTTATGGCACAAAGACTAGGTCAGAGCAGTGGGTAAATTTTTGGTTTGCAGGCAAAAAGAGCTAATATAGCACAGTAGCACAATAAGACTGCTTATCCTGACTTCTGTCCACCAGTGAAAGCACCTACAATAGGCATGTGAGCGTCAGAACTGGACATAATGTAATCATAATGAAGATGTATAAACATTAAGAATGACAACCTGGTTTGATGAAAAGATATGCACTCAGGGTTAAAAAAAAAAAAAAATTAAAAGAAAAAAAAAAGAAAGCAAGCTATAGCTTGAGATACATAGGCTAAAATGCAGTGTTATGCTCTGGGAAAAATTTTCCCAGTACATCTTTGGTCCTGACATTTCTTTGAATATCTAAACAGATAGTCCCAGATTATCTTGCTGACCATTTTCACTTTATAGAAATAGTACTCACAAATAGCAGTGGGTTTTCAGCTCGGTAATGTGCCTTATTCAGAAATGATTTGAGGAACATGACAAAAAGATCAAGGTGACCACAGGGCCTCTAAATTTCTCAGATCGCAATCCAATTAAGAAGCTGTGGAATTTGCAACTTGAAAATCATTCACATTTTATACAAAGCACATATGGTATTTTCTGAGGCCTCTAAAGTCCAAAGCAAAATTGTCGTTCAACTAAAGTGACCTTTAATTAATCTAAAGTATATGACCATCAGTTAGTAGTCTAAATCTACAGATGCTTCAGCAAGAACATGAGTGACTGTAGAAGCAAACCATTTTCTCTTACCTTGCCAGTTCAGCATTTCTGTCTCTGCACACCACAGTCTGAGCACTTTTCTTCTTGTCAGTAGTGCTGGAACCTCCAGATGTCTCTTGGACAAGGGTGTCCACTGGGGGGCCTACACTCACTATGAGGCCAGACTGAGCCCATTTACTGGCCTTCCGCAGGGCTGCTGATGCCTCCTCTGTAATCACCTCACAACACCCAGTCTGTCAACAAATAAAGAAAGAAAAACCTTCAAGCCAGTTGTATCAGTGATGGAAACTACTATTCTGTTTTTTTCCATATTCGCCAATAAAATAAAGTATTATTTTATTATTTATAAAATAACCTGCTGAAAGTAACATACTGTGTTTAAACACCAGATTGATGAATCAGAAAACTAAACAATGTAAATAAATACAGACCTTGGTCATATCTCTGTCCATTTTCACCACTTTCTCCATGTTTGCTCCAGTACCAAGACGAAAAGGACGCCCTTCTGAGCTACTACAGATGGCATGAGAGATAGTAATAGATAGTAATGAAATGAACATCTTCAGTGGTCATCTAAAGCATCCCAAAAGTACTGTATGTGACTCCATCCTTCTAAAGAACACAATTAAATCTACAACACAGCTGGATGGAGATTATTACACCCCCCCCAGTGGACACCCTTGTCCAAGAGAGACATCTGGAGGTTCCAGCACTACTGACAAGAAGAAAAGTTAAGAGATTATTACACCTCTCTAACAGGCTTTAGGCCCATATGTGGCTGCTCTGGAGCAGAGATCTGCATAAGCATAAAAATTAAGGTCCAGGGTTGCTAGCTTATACTGCATATAACATCCTATTGCCAGTGACCCCGCCAAACAACATTTGGGCTTGGTGGTAATATGGGTTCACACATCCTTTCCATACATATGTAATACATCCCGGGGCAGTGGTGGCCTAGTGGTTAGGGCGTCGGCCACATGATTGGAGGATCGGGGGTTCGAACCCCTTCCCAATGGGTTGCCCTGAGATACGCTTGAGCAAGGTGACGTCCCTGTCCCGCTCCTCCCTGCGATGGGCTGGCTACCTGTCCAGGGTGCGTCCCCCGTCCTCGCCCTGTGTGCGCTGGGTTGGACGTCAGCACTCCCCCACGACCCCGTTTGGGACAAGCGGCAGAAAATGGATGGATGGATGAATGTAATACATCCCTTGACAAAAATTATGGAATCACTTGCAAGATATTCAATCATTTTTTTAAAACTTCATAGGTGACATCAACCTCATATCATAAATGAGTAGCTAAATGAATACATTCAGACAATGATCATTATAGTTTCATTAAAATGGCACAAGACAAAAGTTCCATCATCATCATTTTACTAGCCAATGCTATCTCAGATTAAACCCTAAATATAACTTTTCTCCAAACATCCACACTCCATGATAGCTTCTCTTTTGCCTATTTTAGCCCTGTATCCTTCTGTTTTTCAAGATCCTTTGACTTCTCTGGAAGAAACTGGACTGTACAATTTTTAAAGTTAGCACAGTAACATACAAGAGCAGCAAAATGTTGCCATAGAGCTGTCATAGGAGCAGAAATAGTGATTGGCCTACAAGAGACTGTTTAGATTAGAGCATTATTATTTTTGGCATCCACACCCTCTGCTTCCTTCCATTAAAATTATTATCTGTTATTATGCACTGTGACTGTGAAGCATAGCAGTATCATAACTAAGTGGCGTAAGCTCTGGTCACAAACAACCAAGCAGAGACAACATTTCTGCTGAAGGTGTATTGTAAATGTTTCAATAAAATCTTTACTTTCTATCAAAGATATCAGTCATTACTTGTTATCCTATCCTCTTTTCTCATGTATGTGCTCCTAAATGGAAGGATTTTTCTTATTTCTGAATGGCTGAAGCTGAAGCATAATGCTGGATTCTAAAGTCAGCAAATGACTGTATGTTATATACCTTATAGCTTTCTCCATGTTTAAGGTATTCAGAGAAGTAATAATCAGACACAATACTCTGACCTCTTCTTTCAGCTGCTCCCAAAAGAGGTTGCCACAGCAGATTAACTGTCTCCATTTCTTCCTTTCCTCTTCCTTCTTTCAAACCAACTGCCTGCATGTCCTCTCTCCCAACATCCATAAACCTCCTCTTTCCTTTCCTTTTTTCCTGGCAGCTCCATCCTCAGCATTCTCCTTTCAATATAACCCTTGTCTCTCCTTCATACATCTCCAAAAAACACAACCTTGTTTCTCTAGCTTTGTCTCCAAAATGTTCAACCTGAGCTGTCCCTCTTATACACTAATTTCTAATCCTGCCCATCCTTGTCAGTCCTAATGAAAATCTTAACATCTTCAACTCTGCAACCTTCAGCCCTGCTGCCTGTTTTTTTTTTTTGTCAGTGCCACTGTCTCCAACCCATAAAGCATGGCTGGTCTCACTACTGTCCTGTAAACCTTCCTTTTTACTCTTGCTGGTACCCATCTGTCACAGATCACTCCTGCCACTTCCAATCTGCCTACAGTCTTCTTCACATTTCTTTCACACTCCCTGAACTGCTGATCCCAAGTATTTAAACTCCTCCACCTTTGCCACCTCTGCTCCCTGCATCCTAACCTTTCCACTTTCCTCCCTTTGATTCACACCTGGGACTCCTATCTAAACTGCTCTGTCAACCTCTCCATTACAATTGCAACAAGAATGGGCTCAGCACTGATCCTTGATGTAATCCCCTTTCTACTTTAAATTCATCCCTCAATCCTACTGCAGAAGTACCTTTCTGGCTGTCTCCCTTACCACTTTTACAGCAGTTGCCCAGCAATGTGGTAACTCTTCACAACCCCCCAGTGCACATGTTAACTCCTGCCTGAATTCCACCTTGCTGTTTGCTTGTTACAGCTTCCACCATTTGATCCTCCAATCTGTTCTCACTTTCCTTCTCTTCATGATCTCCAAGGTCATTCTACAGACCACCAGCAGCACTCTCCCCTGTTACTCCTTTGCAGTCTCCAATCTCCTTCAGACATACCCTCCTGCAAAGGATATAACTCAAACCTTTGTGTATCTTCCTCCACTTGTATCACCCTGTGCTACTCGCCCTTTTTAAAATGAATATTTACTACAGCCATTTCCATAATTTTAGTAAAATCTACAACCATCTTATCTTCTTCATTAAAGTCTGCACCAATCACCACTCTCTCTCCCCTGGGTACACTCTCTATGATTTAATCGAACTCATTCCAGAATTATCTTTCTCCTCCATCTCACACCAACATGTGTGGAATATGCACATTCAAGATGCACCTTCAACTTCCCACTTCAAACTTATCACCCTGACACTCTTTTCACCTCTTTCAGAATAACGCCTACTCCAATTCTCCTTCCATCCACACCATAGCAAAACAATTTAAACCCTCCTCAAATACACCTTGTCTAACTACCCTTTCTTTTCTCCACCATATCAGTTCTCCCCTTTACCAGTCATGCTGCCAACATTCTAAGTTCCTACCCTGATTTCCACTCGCCTACTCTTCCATCTCTCCTCCTGCACCCAGACATGCCTTCCTCTTCTTCTTCTCCTGTGGTCAACAGTAGCTGTGGTCAACCCTGTTGGCTAGCGGTACAGGTGGGGGTTGTTGGGCCTCGACCAATCCAGTATGAAAATCTCATTGTCTGCATATTGATTTGGCAAAAGTTTTACACTGGATGCCCGTCCTGACGTAACCCTCCCCATTTACCTGGGTTAGGGATCGGCATGAAGCAAGACACTGGCATGTGCATCCCTAGCGACTGGGTTAAAGACATCGCACTCTGAACAATGAAATGTTGGGTTATTGTGTAGAATTCTCTTCTGTGCTGTGTGATATCTATAAACAAGAAAGGTGATTGGGTCAACCCTTGATCTGAAACTGGGAGACTGGACTGTTAAAGGATCTGCAAATGTCCAGTTTGCAAAGAGGTAAGGACAGCTCTTGGTCAGAAATATATGTCATTCAGGTCACCGCTGACACTAGTTGTGTTCATTCCGTAGGCACCTTTTTGCTGGATTTAAATAAAAAATCCATTTAAAAAACTCATGTATCATAGTACATAACGGTAAGGTTTAATATTTTAACTATCGTTAGTTAACTGGCTGTGACCCAGACTCCGTCCTACTACAACAAATATTGTGTACAACAAAAGTTCACAACTCCTATAGGTGCAACATTGTTGTAAAAATATGACTAAAAAAAGGAGTCATTAAAATTCTTCAGCTTATCTTTGATTAAATTTTCACTGCAAATATGTAAAAACTGTGAGGTGAAAGATATATCTTATGCAATTTTTTTTAACCCCTTTTACTTGTGAATTCAGTGAAGTCTTTGCAAATAACATAGGATTAGCAGCAACATTTGAGAGTGTACATTTAACTGTTCACTATATTTACCTGAGCAATGGCTGAAGTACTTCATGGGAAGATTGATCATCTCTCTTGTGAATAAAAATGGAAAGTTTGCCATCAATGGCTTCTCCCTCCTCTCCAGCATCTTTGTCTGTCTTGAGGCTGCTCTTGGGACTGGCCCATGTAAGGCTTGTATCTGGCTCAGATGATGCAGGTGAAAGAAGAGTCTGACAGCCTAAAGTAGAAGCAGTAAGACAGTTGGCATTTCATGCTTGGACAATTGTGTGCGTGTGGCGTATGTGAGTGTACACACTTGGGACTTTCACACTGGTGAATCTGGACAGTAATAGTGTTCTGACATTCTCCTGGGAAAAGCGTTTGTCTCTTAGACAAATCTCATGTCTCATCGCTTAGGAGGCTTTAATGCTACCTTTTCACACAACCCAGGGTAAAGGCTATAAAATGTATTATATTTATATTAGGGTATTATATTTTATCCGTATATAAAAGTAACGTTGTGCATATGCCCCAGAAGTAGGTTGTGAGATAGAGGAGAAAAAAAGAATTCTGGAGTGACTTGATGGTGAGTATACCCAGATGAAATGATGGGCTGTGTACCCTATGGAGAGATGTGATGATGCTAAAAGGACGGCAACGGCAGTAGTGAATACTTATTTTAAGTAGACCAAGGAGAACAGAGTAACAAGAGTGAAGGAAGAAGCACACAATCTTTCACAGGAGGGTCAGTCTGAGGGACAGAGCTGGGAAAGATGTTCAGCAGGTTAGGGTGATAAGATAGCAATGGAAACATACAAGTGAGCAGAGCATGTTGAGCAAATGGAAGGAAAACTGAGGGGCTGATGAATTAAGAAAATGAAAGAAAGAGAAGATTGGATGATGTGAGGATAATGAACCAGGACATGCAGTCAATTAGCAAGGTGGAAGTTATCCAAAAGACTTGTGGAAACAAGGTTAAAAGGTTAATTAATGAAAAGCAGAATGGTTTCATGCCAAGAAAGAGCAGTACAAATATTTGCTCTAAGGGAGTTGATGGAGACATATAGAGAAAAGAGCATTGTGCCTTTATGGTTAGGCATTTGACAGACGTTGTGATATGCATGAGGAAGTTAGACGTGGCAAAGAAGGATGTCAGAGTAGTACAGGATATGTATGAGGGCAGTGTAAGTGGTGAGGTCTGCAGTAGAGTGACAAATGTATTTTAAGTATAGGTGGGATTACATGAAGGATCAGTGCTAAGCCCATTCTTTTTTGCAATTGCCAAGGACAGGTTGACAAATGAAATAACACAGTGGATGAGGATGCTTGCTGAATGTGGTCTGTAGTAAGAGTAGGAAGCAGCTTAAAGAGACACTAGGGAGGTGAAGATATGCTCTAGAGAGAACAATCAAAGTCAACAGGACTGAGGCAAAATACACGAGTGTACATGAAAACAAGGACAGTGGAATGGTTAGGATGCATTGAATAGAGGGCTACAGTGGAGGAGTTTAAATACTTGAGCAACAGTTTATAGTAATGGGAAGCGTGGATGAGAGGTGAAGAAGAGAGTGCAAACAGGTTGGAAATTTGGAGAAGAGTGATAGGAGTAATCTATGGCAGACATGTACCAGTAAGAGTGAAAACAAAAATTTTCAGGATGGTAGTGAGACCAGCTATGTTATATGGGTTGGAGATGGTGATGCTGATGAAAAGACAAGGCTCAAAAGGTTGAGCTAGAGGTGGCAGAGTTACAGATGCTGAGATTAGCATAGGGAGTGACAGCTCAGGCTGGATGAATTGAAGACAGTCAGAGAGGTGAGATTGCATTGGTTTGGGCATGTACAAAGGAGAGACGAGGAGTGTGTTGGTAGAAGGATGTTGAGTGTAGAGAAAGACCAAAAGAAAGGCCAAAGAGGAGGTTTATGGATATGGTGAGAGATAGCTGGAGTGAAAGAGGAAGATGCAGAGGACCAGAAAACAAACCCACTGTGGCAACCTCTAATTAGGAGCAGTTAAAAGAAATAGAAAAATCACACACACACACATACATACATACATACACACACGTGTGTGTATATATGTGTATATATATATATATATATATATATATATATATATATATATATATATATACACACACACACACACACACACACACACACACAATATATATTTTTTATGTGTGTGTGTGTGTGTGTGTGTGTGTGTGTGTGTATATGGCAAGCCATTTAGGAAAAAAATAATATATGTAATGACAAACATATGAATATATGGAATGAAGTCTCAATAAATACAAGTCTGACATCATCAAAGTTATAGCTCAACCATAATATTCATCCATACTGAAGCAGAAACATGTGGCTTGAAACCTAGTCTAATCTTTAGAAATGATATTATGAACACCCTGGAAAGTGGTTGTTGGTCAGTGAGACAAAATAACAGTAAACAAACTGAATATGCTTCTACCAGAAAAATGTTATTTATGACTATATGCGGCCATGCTGTTTATCATTTGTTATTCGGAGTGTCCCGTGTAATGGCGAATTGAACCAGGAGCACTTTGATTTCACAAAGCACAGGAGAACTGAAACTGTGAGAAGCTATCACTCATTCATTCGGACTCATTCATCACTCTGACAAAGAAAGTACCACAAAATGAACATTTAAGCCTCCAAAAGGAGAGAAGTCCAAATCCTTTTGACCTCTATGCAGATCAATATGCAAAATCCTTTTCATGTGTCAGTAAGCAGTGAAAAAATTTCAGGCGGTCACCTCTACCTGACAACGTTAACACCTTAACAAATTAAATTAAAAAAAAAATTCACACCATGTTATAAGGTTTCCCAGCTTTTGCACAGGTTTCCTCAGCTTAGCATTCAATTCTGTGCTGTAATGGCCAAGTGCTTTTAGGGACTAGGCCCCTTAATCAGAAGGTTGTGAGTTCAAGTCCAAGACCAGTAGGAGACACCGTCCCCACACACCAACTCAGGACCCCTGCTGCACTGTGTGCATGATTTAAATAAATAAAAAAAGTTCACTTTCACACTCTCACCTGGTACCACATAGTCAGCGAGCTTGGCTAGCAAAAGTGCTGCAATGCGGGAAGCAGGGTCACTTGTGTCTTGTTGCTCTGCATCCAAAGTGTTAATGGAGTAGCTCCAAGATGGCAACACAACATTTCCACAGTCCTCCACACTCATGAGGGGCAAGGCAGCACGACACAGCTGTAAGATGATCAGCACTAACTTGGGAGACGGTCGCTGATCCAGGAGCAGCGAAAGAAGCTTAGAGACACAGGCTGGCTGACTCAGGATTGCCTTGCCTATGTGACTCCTTAAAGAAGGAGAAGAGATAGATGTTTTTACAAATTAATTTAATATGTTCTTTTGGCACTTATTACACCCAACTATTTATTTGGGAGAAAAATATGTATACCATGAAAACCGAAAGTGATCTCTTCATGCTGCAATTGTGTAAAGACCAGGTGCCTGATTTATATAACATTTCTTTTCAAATTTGATATTTGACAATTTGAAAAGTTTTCTGAATAGCTGGCATTATAAAAAGAATGTTTCTGAAACAATTTATGTAGTGGCTATTAAAAACACCCATAATTTTAATTTGTACATCAGGTTAAAAAGCTGTGCCCATCTATGTAACTTTCATGCAAAACATTTTATAAATATTTCATGTAAAAATTAATGTAAAATTATGTGAAACTAATTAATTCAAATCTGCAATTATGCCTGCTCTATAAATGACCTTTTGCATGCAAGAAACCTTCATTTGCAGTTGTTACCTGGACAAATCATTTAGCAGGCTGAGCACATCCTGTAAGGCATCATTTCCTGCTGCTTGGTTACCACAGCATTCTGTCGCTCTTGCCAGGTGGTTGGTCAACAGGCTAGACACTTGTCGTGCTAATCCAGAGTGCACTCCATCTGTAGAACCACCTATGACAGATAAACAGATAGCAAAGGCTACTAATTAAGTGAAGGCTTTGTTTATCACTGCAATAAAATTAACATCTGGTCCACATTTTCAACAAAAAAATGTGAAGCTTGATTGTCGAGATGCAGTTGGTAGCGCGTCAGTCTCATAATCTAAATGTCGTGAGTTTGATCCTAACACGGGGCAATCGTCTAGGGTGGTGGTGGTCTAGTGGTAGGGTACTTGCCTACGGACCTATGGATTCACAGGTTCCCGGTTCAAATCCCACCTCCAGCACTACCACCACTGAGTTCCTGAGCAAGACCCTTAACCCTGAGTTGCTCCAGGGGGACTGTCCCTGTAATTAGGACATGGAAGTCGCTCTGGATAAGAGCGTCTGCTAAATGCCGTAAATGTAAGTGGTTGCCAAGTTTTGCCGGATGGTTGCTTTTGCCTGGAATAGCGCCAAATATGTGATACTGCTGATGATTGCTAAGGTGTGGTTAGCGGGTTGCTAAAGTATCTCTTATTATTCTTAAGGTGTTGCTATTCTGTTGTTAGGTGGTAGGTGGTTGCAGTGCTGCTCTAAATGGTATTATATGGTGTTGCATAGTGGTTTCTGATATCATGCAGAAGGTTGCTAAAGTGTGGCCATTTGCTTTAGTATCATAAGTGGTTGATAGGGTGTTGGTAAGCAGTTGCAATAGTGTTGCTAGGTGGCTAGAAAGATAATGCAGGTGGCTGCATAGTTGTAGTTAAACAATTGTAATAGTATCTATAAAAGTTGCTAAGGTGTTCCTAGCCAGTTGCTAGCATGCTGCTAGGTGGTAGCCATGGTATTGCAGGTAGTTGCTTGGGTAAGGCTAGCTGGCTGCTATGGTTTCTCTGGTGGTTGCTAGGGTATTGCCAAGTGGTTGCCATGATGTTTCAGTTGTTCAGCAGAACAAATCTTGTTGAAATGTGTTTAAAGTATGTGTGAGTGTCCGTGTTAGAGAGAGAATTATTAAAAGAGATTCCAAAACCTTTCATTCGGATTGATTCAAACGAATTAATCCTCTGTCTCAGATCCTAATGTACTAATGAGATTTAATACATTTAATGAGTTATTAAAATGTGAATCCCAAACTTCACGTCTAGCTGGAAAACACAAGTACCAGTAAAGGTCTGAATAACAATATTTTGTAAAATTAATAGATTTTTAGAATAAAAAGAAGGGCACTCATGTTCAGTCAAGTGCACACTGGCAAGATATAAAAGCAAATTTCAAAGAATTAAATGTAAATCTCACATAAATGAGACAACAAATTTGGAATTGGTTAACAGTAAAATGAGGCTTAATTTATGGTAATACATTTAATAAGGTGGAGATGTTTTGTGGTTTGTTATGTTTCCTTAGCATTCATGTTATGCGCATTTACATCAATGTACCGTCTCGCATAATACCGGATTGAATATTAACTGGACTGCATATGAACTGCATAACATCAGACAGTACCTTCTACCTTCTCCCACTCAATGCAGCGGTTGGCCAATACTTGAAAGGCAGCCCAAGCCATTGTTGCCACTTTCTGTTTCTTTGTCTGTTTCTCAGTTGAACTGCAGTCTCTTTGGCTGCTCAGACTACATAGCTGATCCATGAGCTGAACCAAACCACTGCGCACTAGGCATTGTTCCTCACTCCTGAAGAAACAAAAAAATGTAAAAAAAAAACAGAAGCGTAATTACATAAGAAGTTCACAATGTTATTTTTTGGGCCAACCTGGACAACAGGCTATCTGTAAAATATACAAATTCTGAGAAGGCAATGTAATATATATTGTCTAATTTATATAACGTACATAGTTATAAAACTATATAACTTTAGAAATGTCAAACTGTGATAAAATGATTAGTTTCGTAAATATATATTCTGCCTAAAGTCATATAAAATATTAAGTCTACAATGTGCACCCTTAGTACATACTGCTTCAATGTACTGATGTATAAATTCAGGCAAAGCTACTCTAGTAACAGCTCTATTTATAATATAAAGTGGTGTCGTGTGCTTGCCTGGTATAAGGGATGATACAGAGAAGGCCAATGCTGTTGGCACAGGCAATAGGATACCGAGCACACAGAGATACTACAGAAGTCATAGTCTCTCCAAAAGCCTCTTGGACCTGTTGCACCATGCCGCCGCAGGTCAACTCCTCAATCCTACAAGCAATTATCAGAGTTCGACATATTTTTAAAATTATTTTTAAAATGAGAACCTGTAACATTCATAGATGCAGTCTGGTACCAGAGTGTTAGTTAAAAGCATTAAAAAAAACACAAAGAAATATGTATTTAATTGTTGGAACTGTTGTCATCGATTTTTATGAGAGGTTCTTATAGTCCATCTCCTTTTTCTAATTTGACCCTTCATTTGTACCTGCTTTTGTTGTTTGCCTCTCTTTACACTTAAATATAGAAAGCACAACTTGTGCAGTCAAAAATATTTGCTATATCTAACATTGTGTATGCAAAGGAATAAAGTAATACGGTTAAATAACAGTGATCATCTTCCAGAAGTGCACACTGTGAGAATACAGCAGTATGGAGGTTTTTCCAGATTAAAACATTTGCAAAAACTTTGTTTGATTAATACATTCCTTAAAAAGAGATTTAAATATAATTTTGAACAGCTGAGTATTTCATTATAGCTTGTTTTTATATGTTATTCATAATCTATGGAATGATGAAGTTCAGGTTGGGTGGAGTAGGGTTATTCACACTCCTTAACCCTGACAAAAGCCCATGACCATTATTTTTCCTCCACCAAACCATACCACATTAATAGTGTAATCCACTAATAACTTCATTAATGAATGCTGCAATTTTTGTATGCAGAAGCATACAAACATTGAGTGTTATACACACAGCACTAGTCAATTTATACAGAAGTCCCCTAGTTGTATTTATTCTTTTCTTGGAATTCTCTAAACAAATAGCTTTAGGCAATTGTGTATTTCTGCACCAGGAACTGAGAGATGGCACATTTTGATCCTCTGTATTTCCTGTACAGGTGGCAGAATTGACACAAAAACAAAAACTTTTTACTTTGACTTTCAAAATGACAGCATTTACAATTAACCAGGAAGAAAAAATTACAATCTATCTTCTGACAAAGGTTGCAACCCAAGACATTGCTATGTGTTAAGTAATGATGTTTAAAGTATGGGCTGTTCTCAGTGTTTATCTATGGGGATTGCAAGGCTATGTGCTTAATTTCATGCACCTGCTATGAGAATGTATGTGACAATTAAATAAAAATGTTCACATTTGTTTGGCTACATAGTGAACAGATGCCTGTTAAGACATACCTGGGCCCACCCTGCAACACCATGGTGACTGGGCCTACTAGGTGGGTCACTCCACCTACTCGAACAGCAGCAGTGAGAAGTTCCCTCATGTGGACCAGAGCCTGCTTCCTGGTGCTGCCCCTCCTCCAGCGTGTCTGAGCTGCTGCCAGAAAACTACTACTGGACACCTGCACAATCACGACCAAATTTATTACAGTTTTAGCTGCTATGCATCACTTATAGCATGGAATTGGCGTGGCGGTGGTCTAGTGGTAGGGTGCTTGCCTATGGACCTATGACTCAAGAGGTCCCAGGTTCGACTCCCACCTCTAGCACTACCACCACTGGGTCCCTGAGCAAGACCCTTAACCCTGAATTGCTCTGTAATTAGGACATGTAAGTCGCTCTGGATAAGAGTGTATGCTAAATGCTGTAATGTAAATGTAATTAAATCCTGATGCTGCTTATAACCATATTCCAATACATTTCCTCACAGTGCTTAGTAAAGCTAATGATAAAACAGCATGAAAATCTGTCTCTTTAGCTTTGTAAATTACCACACTGGTCCGAATGAAAATAGTCCAAGATAATGTAAAGAAATAAATAGATTTTTTGTTCGAGAGTAAATAAGTTTTGACCAATGTTTCTTACTGAACAGGACATTATTTGGTGTCCAGTAACAACCATTATTCTTTTCTTACTGTCTAATTCTGTTCTGTCTAAAACCTGGCAAGACTATTAAGAACAAGGGTGATGCACAGAGCTATATTAATTAGGAGTTCAGCCACAGCATGTAGTTATGGGAAAGAGTAGTTGAAGCCAGGTTAAGAAAAGAGGCCATGATTAGTAAGCAGCAGTATGGTTTCATGCTGAGAAAGAGCACTGTAGTGCTCAATGTTTGCTCGAAGGGTGTTAAAGGAACAGTACAGAAAATGACCGAAGGAGCCACATGGTGCCTTACTGGACAGAAAGCATGTCCTTAGAGAGGAGTTATGGTTTTGTATGAGGAAGTCAGGAGTGGCAGAGAAGTATATCAGCGTAGTACAGGATATGTATGAGGGCAGTGTGACAACGAGGTCTGCTGTAAGAGTGACAAACGTGTTTAAAGTAGAGGTGGGAATACACAGAGCCCTTTTTTGTTTGCAATTGTGATGGCAATTGACCATTTGATAGGTTTTCAGAGCGAACAGGTTCACAGATGAGATTTACACTTGAGTCCTCATAGACTCATAGATTTGGAGACAAAGTCAGAGAGTTAAGGTTGCATAGGTTTAGACATGTGCAGAGGAGAGATGAAGCATATATTGATAGAAGAAGGAAAGTTGAGGATAGAGCTGCCAGGCAAGCAGGGAAGAAGGCAAAAGAGTTTTATGATGTGGTGAGAGAGGACTTGATCGGTCAAAGCAAAAAAGGAAGATGCAGAGGACAGGAAGACAGAGACATATGATCCACTGTGGCAACTCCTAATGGGAGCAGCCTAAAGGAGAAGAAGACATCTCTCTAAAGCAAAACCAATGTTTAATTATAAGTGAGAGATTAGAAAATACTCCTGTAAATTACGTTTTGGCATTTACATATGTAATGTGAGCAAAGACAGGATATGGACTTATTACGCAAATCATCAAGACTAATCAAACAGGAGCAGGTTTACTTAAAATATCTCCTTTGTAAAACACTCCCCAGTTTCTTTCAAAATATGTACTTAAAAGGCAAACATATAGGCAGGAAATTTTTATTATTTTTAAAATGTATTAATTTTTTTACAGCAACACAATCACAAAGTATACTCACTGCTTGATCAGGTGTAGTGCCTATAAAAGCAAACAACTGTCCCAGCAGCACACTGTAGGTAGGTTTGTCTCTGCTGTCTTCAATTGCCAATGACTGCAGCAGTGTAAAAGAGCTGCTTCTGTGACTGGTGGGGAGATGGCGCCTCCTATACAGGGTGCAGAAAAGTTAAAAAAAAAAAAAGTAAAGAAAATAAATAAATAAATACAAATGCAGAAAAGTTGCATATTTCTTCTTGCCAGTGGTCATTGTTAACTATATTCTTAAAGTAAAGGCATCTAACCTCGTTGTTCCATGTGTGAACTCGAGGTCTTGGTTGGCAATCATTTCCAGGTCAGAAGGAGCAGACATACTTCGCAGGAAAACTGGTTGTTTTACCACAGAAACCATGGTCTTGGTGTCCGACACAGACTTACAGGCTGACAGCAAAAAAAAACCCAAAACAAAGCAAAACAACAAAAAAAAACAACCAAGATTTTATTTATCTGGAGCAAAGTGAAGATAGCATATGGAGATATGGAGCTAAGAATACATAGCATAGTTCTGTGAGTTTATATTCTGTGCTTGTGCCATTCACTGTTGCCACAAATAGTGAGGTGTCATGGCAAGGCATATTGCCAGTGAAAGAATGAATTTATTATGTTTATAGGAGTCTTAAATAATGTATTATTTGTTTATAAAAAATACCTGGTGTGCTTGTGGGTGTAGTGGTGAGGCTCCTGCACTGTGGGGCAATAGTTACATGAAGAAGTAGCTCTGAGCGATTCATTAAGCTCTTTACTAAGGCTTTGGTTTTTGCCAGAGGAACAGCATTTCTAGACTGTTGCATGGAGTTGACTTCCTGGAAAAATTTCTCTCTACAAAACAAAAAACACACACACACATATATCCTATTTAGTGTAAGTGAGAAGTGTTCCCACTTTAGAAACACTAAATTTGACTGTACAAACATTAAATGTAACCTAACTAACAAGAAAAACGTTACAGGATCCACAGGAATCTAATTCAAACAGTGATTTAAGATAGGATGAAACAACTATTTTGCCTACCAAAGTGTAGTCCCATCTATCTACACTTAAATTATTAAGTGTGTTTCTGTTGGACTTGTTTTTCAGTTAGATTTCAGTTTGAAATGAGTTAGCCAAAACATTCAGATTACTGCAGAATTCTGAGAATTAGGGCAGCGGTGGCCTAGTGGTTAGGCCACATCGGAAGATTGTGGGTTCGATTCCCTCACCGCCCTCACCGCCCTGAGTTGCCCTGAGGTACCCTTGAGCAAGGTACCGTCCCCATCACTGGCGCTTTCAATAGCTGCCCACTGCTGCACGGTGTTCGAGTGCATGGGTTTAATGCAGAGGTCCAATTTCATTGTGGTTCACTGTGCGCTGTGCTGTGACCTCGCAATGACAAGGGTTGTCACTTTCACTTTACTTGATTCTGAGGTTAAATTTGCAACATGTACGTCAACTGGGTGTGATATAATTGCAGAGTAACTCTTTTTAAGCATTTGCACAGCCAGGCAAGCTGAAATTTTGGATTTTTATGCTAACTTAAGAGACTAAAATTAAATACCTTATAAGTTATTATGCCTAATATTTATGTATGTCTGTAAAAACTATATATGTTTTCAACAGTAAAATAAAGTATTTTTTACTTTTATATTTAGATATTATATATATATATATATATATATATATATTATATATACATACATACACATATATACACACACACACACACACACATTTACATTTGTATTAACCCAGGTTCGAATCCCACCTCTGGCACTACCACCACTGGGTCCCTGAGCAAGACCCTTAACCCTGAATTGCTCCAGGGGGACTGTCCCTGTAATTAGACATGGAAGTCGCTCTGGAGAAGAGCACCTGCTAAAATGCCGTAAAAGGTAAACGTAAAATAAAGCAAGCTTAACATGTTAATGAACAATGATACATCAAGATCTATATGTGGCTACTTAGGATGCAAAATATCTTGGCACAATGGTTGGCAAAAAGCAATTAAAATTGAAATAAGAACTGATAGTGTTCATTGTCTAAATAACTGACATTTTTGTTGATAGCATTCTGTTTACATTCAATACAACTTGGTTATTATAAATTGCTTTTACAGAGAATATCTGATTATCAATCTTGAGACTGATTTAAAAGGCTTACTTGTCCAATATGAATTTGTGAAAATTTTGATACTGAGATTGTCAAAGCTAAGTTATCCTGAATCCATGAAAGCTTTCCAGTTCCCCATTAGAATAGTAAAAAGTTGGCAGCCCACTAAACAACAACAGAAATGTACACATTATCACTTAAGAGTTTAAAACTAACCTTAAAGTCATCACAGCATTCTCCAAGTCACTCCAGTCAAGAGGAATCTCTTTTAGGGAACAAAGAAGTTCAAGCTCCTTCATTTTGCTCTGTTCAGAAACACAAAACCTTTTTTCACAATCTTCTTGATTACATTCCGTAATAATGACAAACACTGCCTGCCAAGTGCTTTACTCAGCAGACCTTGGTCCCCCCCCCAAAAAAAATTTACCAGAATTTAGCTATGGCTTTAATAATTAAGATTTATGATTATTGTTTAACCGTCAACCTTTACTTACCTCAAAAAAGTGGTAATCATAAAAGAAGGGTGTGTTGTTCTCTAGCTTGCCTTGCTGAGCCTCATCTATTTCACTCTGCCACTTCTGTTCTAGCTCAGCAACACTCTGAAACATCAAGTCCATTTGACATCAGGGGGGGATAAAAATTCTTCTGCATGATTGCTCTTACACCAATCTAGACACAAAGTTGGAGGGTACCTGTAACTGTCTTTCTATAGCATTGATCTTCTTAAAAGTCTCAGCCATGATTTTGCATAGCAGCTCATGCTCTTCTCCATGTTCCTCTCTGTACTGGAAGTTCACCAGAGACTGAAGTGCATCTATAAGACCCAAGTGCTTTATAACACAAGACACAATCACCTCCTCCATTACATCTGGCCTGATAACCTCTCTGTAAAGAGTAATAAAATAAGAAAAATTCAGGGCAACAGTAAATAGGCATGTATGACACAAACCTTTGGACTAATGAAAAAGAGAAAAAGTGAAAAATGCCTTAATAAGAGTTGATATGATATATATAAATGATATTAATTTATTTCTGGTTTAGCTAAGCACAGTTTGGGGGTATCATTCTCAAACATTCAATTTCAATGCCAGGTTTAGCATGTATGTAGCAAAAACTGACTACACTAAACATACAGGACTGAAATTTAATTCCTCTGTTCCAGTGTGTTTATTTCATGTCATGGCAGTTAAGCACTAAGCAATATATCCATGATACATTAATATATTTGATACTGTGTTTTTATGGGGGTTTTCTGTCTGAGGAAAATCTGGAAAAATACTTGCAAATGAATGCATAATTTACTTCACACATTAAGAAAATTCAAGCAAAACATTACACGACTTTAGACAGTATTTGCATAAACTCATAAAATATGAGCAGTTTGTTTCATTCCTGGTCTAAGTGAAAAAAAACAAAAATGTTGAAAATGTTTGTCTGCATTTATGATTAAAATAACCTTTTTATAATATGAAACATCAATGGCTTTCAATGATACATCAACAAGCTGGCACAGAACCTAACCTGAGAAGAAACGATAGAAAATCATCTCTCAAGTCCCTGGGAACCTAATGTCATTAATATGTACTCGTCTGTAGCCCAACAGCTACCTTGTTATTACGTCTGTTATGGAGTTTATTCACAGATATGGTCACATGTATCTTTTTTTTTTTGTATCTTTTAAAATTTCGTATCATGGTGATGCACAGATCTTTAAATAATTGCATCTTTAAACAAACCTCTAGTTTCCAGACAACCTGAATTAAAAGTTATCTATAATGTATGCTTAACTGAGAACTGCTGAAGAATGAGAAACACTACAAAATACACTATTTGCTTTGATCATTCTAGAGATGTTGGTTATTGAAAGCATTTAACATCACTGGCAACACGGACATGTTAAATGCACCAATTGTATTTTTGCACAGCTGTGACAGCAGAGTCAATGGAGGGGAGAGGGGGAGAGAAAAAAAAAAAAACACAAAAAAAAAAAACACAATTCATAAGCATCACTTCTTTTGGCATAGTCATTCTTTTAAACTTACTTGATGCTGGGGCGGAACTGAGGGCGGGCCCTGCCAGAGAGCTCCCTCAGGCGACCCATTATGCCTGGAGGCAGGCGGATACGTGGCAGATCACAGCAGACACCAGACATTAGTCCTGGTGGGGGCATGAGGACATCGGTGGGGTAAATGAACTCCCGATCCTCATCAATGGTGAGTGGAAGGGGAGAAGGAGAAGGGGTAAGAGCAGGAGAGATTGCACCATTGGCTTCCACCTGCCACTGGCATCTGAGATTGAGGGTCAAATAAACCAAACCAAAAACAATAAAGTTCAAATAATAATAATTAAAAAAAAAAAAAAAAAAAAAAAAAAAAAAAAGCACACAAAGTAAGTAAATACATTTACAATTATTTGGAGATGAAAAAAGCATTCTCAGGTCAGTCTACCTTTGCAGAAGTTTTGAGCAAAGCAGGTCATGGCAAGCTTCTTCCTCCCGTGTGATATCAGGGCCATTGTAAAGAATGCGCAACATGGAGCATGCCAGAACAGACAAGCCCAAAGCAAGGTCAGCCAGAAATGGCAGACCCCCAGAGACATCCTCTGAAGACTCCTAAATTAAATGTATTAATCAATAACAACAAGCAAATTAACACATACATTTCAGAAAAAGAAAAAAGGAATTTTGGTTTGTAATACTTAACGTAAACACCAAAGCTATTGAAATACGAAAGCAAAATAAACAGTTTATTTGCTCTAAATACATGGTTTAAAGTAATGCATGGATGTAGATATTATTTTAGACGCTCAATGCACTTTGAATCACATGCTTATATTTTAGGTAAACTCACTCTAATTCATGTCTCATTCAAAGACAATTATGAAGAAGATGGATGATAACTGTAGAACTACCAAACCCAAAGACATGGTAATAAGACCTGTTAAAATTGTGTAAATACAGCCAGTAAATGTATTTACTTGGTCTGGTATATGACTGTGTGTGTAGAGGTTACGCAACTAAAACAGTAATCCTTTACTGTGTTACATTATTACTTACCTATGTATAACATCAGCCTGAAGGCTAAAACTTAGTCATTAATTAAAGAAATAGCAATAATACAATTTAAGAGTTTTCCCAGTCATGGACAGCTTGATAATTATATTATTATTAAACATTTATATTAAATGTCTACATTTGCTAAAATGCTTTTTCAATCTTGTTGTACCTTCCAAATATACAAACTAATCAAGGGATAGAACATGAGGATGTCAGTGGCAGGCACATGGTTACAATGGAGTTAAATTTAGAATTCTGAGGGAAGTTATTAAAAAATAAGCTTATTGAACAGTAACCAAAAAAAAGGGGCAAGATCTGATGTTTAATCAGTCATTACATTTACATTTACGGCATTTAGCAGACACTCTTATCCAGAGCGACTTCCATGTCCTAATTTCAGAGACAGTCCCCCTGGAGCAATTCAGGGTTAAGGGTCTTGCTCAGGGACCCAGTGGTGGGATTTGAACCTGGGAACTCATGAGCCATAGGTCCATAGGGAAGCACCCAACCACTAGACCACTACCACCCCATTAACTAAATAAGCTTTTTTCAACTGTAAAAGCTTTTTAAATTGTGAAAGTGTTCTTGCCTGTGCTCTGACAGTACAGGAAAAGCCCCACATTGCCTTGTCTGGAGTGTTGTGTTCACGGCCACTTCTCATTTCAAAGGAGAAGGTCACGGTGTCTCCCTCTACCTAAGAGACAAAAAGAAAGCAACAGTGGGATGTAACAGTCATGAAATTGTGTTTCACTTGCCATACTTTAGTTTATGTACAACACGTCATAGGATAATAGCCAATAATTTTTTTATGAGTATGTGGGTTTAAACATATGCACAAATCAGACATACTGAGGTTTGGGTCCGTGATATCTATTTACTTATACATATACAATGTGTAGTATATCAAAACAAGAATGCTTGCCTAGAAAGTTTGAATACAGACATGAATCATTGGGTAGTCAAGATGCTAGACTTTAGAAAGCCTAGAGTGAAAAATACAGGCCATAAATTCAGTGAAACAGTAGGACTGTAAAGTGTTTTTGTTTAATTTAGTAATATATATTAATAGGCAAAAGATATTTTCAAATTGCAAAGACAATAAAACAGAAAGCACTGCACAGTCCTAGTGTGTAGTTTCTGTACAAATTGCGATACAATTGTATTGGTTATAATTTATTAGACTGTAGCCTTTTTTTTTTTTTTGTGCAACTAATTAATCAGTGCATGTTTATTTCCTTCACCTTGACTAGATCTTTTGGCCAGCCAGTACCCAGGACACTACGGCTGCCATATCCCAGAGTGTTGCCACCATACTCAGCCACTTTGCGGCTGTTTGTGTTTGGCCCAGCATAGATAACAAGCTTCAAGCATAAAATGAGAGGACACAATATTAAAACATATTTCACAAAAAAAACCAAAAAAAACATTTTAAGTACTAAACAACAACAGAAACTGCAATTACAGAATCTGGCATATAAAGCCATTTTTCAAGTCATTAATTAGTAAAAAAAAAAAAACTGAATGCATGAGATTCTAACATGAATAGTCATAGTTATAGATATGTAAGTAATTAGTACAATGAATATGTCAGCCATGTATGCAAGTTGGGATACATACCTTATCATAATCATACTGTGAAGAGCAGCGAGGGTCAAAGCGCAAATAAAGACAACGAGCACCAGGGATGTGGACTGTCTCTTTAAACTTGTAATTATCACGCACTGGATGAACAGTCTCCACGGTTTTCCCAGCAGCCCAGGGGGCAGGGATCTTAAGACCAGTCAGGAAGCCTGGTTCCTCCTTTTCATCAAGAATCTGGAAACTGAGTATAATAACAATATTAATATAATAAAATTACAACAACAATAACAATAATAACAATTATAATAGAGATACAATAATATTATTAGTGGTTGTTATTATTGTTGCCATAAATAAATATGTACTGTTAAAAACAGTACCTGTCATCATTACTAGCCATCTTCACTCCATGACTTAATGATCCGCTCATTGGTAGACAGCCTTCAACAAATAATGCAGACTGGGTCTTCAAAAGTAGAGCAGTCTAATTAAATAGACAAAAGCATGAACATTTAATTCAGGTCAAAGTGTTTATCACACTAAGAAATATTCTATAAAACATACTTACCTGACTGGTATAGAGGACAAGCTGGACAAGTTGAGGCATGAGAGCATCAGCAAGTGACAATGTTTGCAGGTTTGGGTGCATCAGAGAGGTCAAGAGAACTGGCAGCAAGTGGCCCAGCATGGTAGCTTTTGTCACTTGCTCAAGTCCTTTCAGTCTAGAGAGTAAACACAATGATACAGTGTGTAAAATAGATAGAAAGGACATTAAACAATCCCTAGAAAATAAATAAGTAGGTCTTTAATGAAAATGTTTTTTACCCCCTTTCCCCAGGTCGCCAGTATGTGGTCTGAAAATGCAGTGCCAGATAATGCAGAATTAAAAACGCACTGTAAGTTTATTGCAATGTTTTTGTGCTTCCTTTTACATTTGTAAATAAATATATAGCTGTGGGTGTAGTGTTTGGCTGCACTCCTAAGCATAATGGAGTTGATCCCATGTTTGTTTATGCCCTCTCTCAATATGACTCCTTGGGGAAAACATTCAATGTGGTGAAGACTTGTACAGATTTTCTAAATACATTTAACTGGTCTGTTATTGCTTATTTAGATTATATTTACCTATGACTGCATACTGTTAAAAAAGAACAAGAACAATTAACAACCTTTTAACTTGAAAAATCAACTAAAACTGAGGTATCAAATGCAATTACCAGGCTTTTCCCATAAAATGACATATTAAAACGTTCTTCACATTAGCCCAAAAATACTTTAGTACATGAAATTGCTGAAACAAATGTATGTTTTCTTTTCTAACCACTGAAAAAGCAAGATTATTCATTAAATACAGCATAAGCAACACTGAGGGACAAGAATCATTCTTGATCATGTTAAGAATATTGCTGTCAGTACTGATGATGAGTTTAATGTCAAGTGATCAAAGATTTAAAAATATTATGACCTTGCTTCCAGTTTGGTAGCTATGCTGCTTAATTTACTGAGAACTGGTTGTCTGAAGAATCTACCAGATAACTTTGATGAGACACATTCTGATAATCATCTGTTGAGCAAATACCTTTGTTCTTTGTGAAAACTTCAAGATGATAAATGTATTAGAAATGTATGCAATCCAAGGACTCTTGATTCCTTGGCCCAGTTATAAAAAATAAGGTGCTGTTGGAGTCCTTGGATTGCATACATTTCTAATACATTTATCATGTACCTTATTTTTTATAACTGGGCCAAGGAATCAAGTTACTTGTGTAAATTTTGCACAGGATTAGAAATGAGTATGTTAGAGGGATAGCTCAGGTTGGACGTCTCGGAGACAAAGTGAGAGAAGCAAGGCTGCACTGGTTTGGAGATAACGCGAGTGTGGAAGAGAGTGCAGGCAGGTTGGAATTGGTGGAGAACAGTGGCTGGAGTGATGTGTGACAGACAGGTACCAGCAAGAGTAAAAGGGAAGGTTTACAGGACAGTAGTGAAACCAGCTATGTTGTATGGGTTGGAGGTGATGGAGCTGGAGGTGTCGGACATCAGGTGTCAAAGATGCTGAGATTTTCGTTTGGGTGTGAGGAGGATGAACAGGATTAGAAATGAGTATGCTAGAGGGACAGCTCAGTTTGGACGTCTCGGAGACAAAGTGAGAGAAGCAAGGCTGCACTGGTTTGGACATGTACAGAGGAGAGACAAGGATTATTTTGGGAGGAGGATATTGAAGATGGGGCTGCCAGGAAAGAGGAAAAGAGGAAGACCAAAGAGGAGGTTTATAGACTGAAGGAGGCAGATGCCGAGGCCCAGAAGAAATGGAAACGGATGATCCACTGTGGCAACCCCTAAACTCTAGCAGACGGAAGAAGAAAAGAGACTTTCCCATAATTCTGCAAGCTTTTCATAAAATGGTTCTATGGGTTGATATAGCCACCCTAGGAAAACAGAAGGGGGGGGGGGGACTAAACTACTTAGAATACCAAAATCATAGTCCAAGCAAATATCAGCATCTTTAACTTTTCCATTTCCTGCTTCCTGTCTTTTTATCATTGTCACTATCTCCAACCCTTTTTAACACAGCTTGGTCTCACTACCGTTCAGTAACTGGTATCTGTTTGCCACAGATCACTCCTGCAACACTTCTCCATTCATTCAAAGCTGCCTGCACTCCCTTTTGTCACCACTCTTCCACACTCCCCATTGCTCTGAACCGCTGACTCCAAATATTTAAACTCCTCCACCTTTGCCTCCCCTACTCTCTGCACCAAGCTATTTATGTTAATTGACGCTGATGTATTCTGTCCTAGTCCTACTGACATTCATTCTTCTCCTTTATAGAGCATATCTCCAGGGTTACCTTAAGCTGGTCCCTACTCTCACCACAGATCTGCAAACTTCATAGTCCACAGGGATTCCTGTCTAATCTTGTCTGTCAATTTGTCCATCACCACTGCAAACAAGAAAGAGCTCACCGCTGATCCTTAATGTAATCCAAGCTCTACTTTAAACACATATCATTCTTACTACAGTCCTCACCACTGTCACATTTCATACATATCCTGTACCACTATGACATACTTCCCCACCACTCCTGACTACCTACAATACCACAACTCCTTTATACCACATAACCTGGTGAATGCAACTCCTTCTGACCTTCTTTATGAGTCTCCATCAATACCACACAGATCAAACATCTGTAGTGGTCATTCTTGATTTGAAAACATAAGGCTGATCATGGCCTATTTTCTTAACCTAGCTTTCATTACTCCTTCCCATCACTTCATGTTAGGGAGTTGGCCCCAGGATCAGAAGGTCAGGGGTTCAAATCCCAGACCAGTAGGTCACTCAGAGGTACCCTTGAGCAAGTTATTGTGCCCATCACTGCTCCCCGTGCGGTGCATGTGTGCACGTATGGGTAAATTGCAGCGGCGGAATTTCATTGGGTCTCACTGTGTGCTGTGCTATATTTCACAATGACTTTCACTAGTTCTTCTTACTCTGACTATGCCAGCCTGTATAAGTCTTTATACACTCCTAACTCCCACGTTCCACCATCAGGTTTCCTTATCCTCCCGTTTCACATGGTCATACCATGTACCATTCTAGCAGTCACACTTACCACTTCTACAGTAGTTGCAAATTGGTAACTCTTCATGATCCCTCACTACCCGTCTTTACTCCTGCCTGCATTCTACTTTACAGTCTTTTCCCCCATCAATTCTACCCTCATTCTATGCATCATTCTTTGCTATTTGGCTACTATCTCTCCTGTCACAACTTTGCGGTCCGCAATCTCCTTCAGATTGACCCTCGTGCAAAAGATATTGCATTTGTGTGCATCTTCCTCCACTCTTTTACATCACTGAGTGTTCCTCCTTCTTCTTAAAAGAAGTATAGCCATTTCCAACCTTTTAGCAAAATCCACTACCATCTGATCTAGCTCTCCTTGACATCATATCCATCAATCACCTCTTCACCCCTTCTGTTCCTGCATCAACATGCCCATTAAAGTCTGCACTAATGACCAATCTCTCTCCCCTGGTCCACACTCTACCCATGAAATGCAAAGTGAAAGTGACAACTTGTCATTGTGAATACACATCACAACACACAGTGAACCACAACAAAATGCAGCCTCTACACAACCCTTACACACCGTACAGCAGGGGGCATCTATTGAAAGCATCCAAAGAGCAGTGATGGGGACAGTACCGTGGCAACCTACTGGTAAGGGATTTGAACCCAAGATCTTCCTAACCACAAGGCCACCACTGACCCTTCACCATCACTGGTTCATCTAACTTATTCCAGAATTTTTCTTTCTCTTGCGGCTCACAACCAACCTGCGGGGCATTAGCACAAAAAACATGGCTGGTGTGTTCAGAAGAAGAAAAAGTGGGACAGTCAGAGATAAAGAAAGTAGACAGGAATACAAGGAGATGAAGCACAGGGCAAAGAAATTGGTGAAGCCTAAAGGTAAGTTGTATTAAGTAAGTTGTAAGTAAGTTGTTATGGTGCATTGTATGAGAGGTTATATACTCAAGAGGTTAGCTAGTAAGAGGGGCAGAGCTGGTAAATATGTGCAAAATAGGGTCTCCCGTGACCCTGATTAAGACAAGTGACTATGAAAATGACTGATAAGTGTGCAGCGGTATGGTTTCATGCAGAGAAAGGGCACTAAAGGGCATTTAAATGTAAATGTACAGGTGAAAATAAAAGTGACTTTTCTTGTAATTGTAAAACACAACACAGCACACAATGAACCACAACGAAATTACACCTCTGACTGTAACCCATGTGCAGCAGGGGGCAGCTATACAGACTTCTATACAGGCTGGCATAGTCAGAGTAAGAAGAACTGGTGAAAGACATTGTGAAACATAGCACAGCACACAGTGAGACACGATGAAATTCAGCCTCTGCATCTTACTCATACACACACACACATGCAGCAGGGGGGCAGCGATTGAAACTGCACGGGGAGCAGTGATGGGCACGATAACTTGCTCAAGGGTACCTGTGGGCAACCTACTGGTCTGGGATTCAAACCCACGACCTTCTGATCCTGTGGGTGACACCCTAACCACTAGGCCACCACTGCTCAATGTTTGCTCTCAGGGTGTTGATGGAGAAGTACAGAGAATGACAGAAGGAGTTGCATTGTGCCTTTGTGAACTTTGTGGACAGGGTGCCTAGAAAAGAGATGTAATATTGTTTGAGGAAGCAGAGAAGTATGTGAGAGTTCTTTTTATTTTGGCTGCTCCATTAAGGGGTCGCCACAGCGGATCAACCTTCTCCATTTCTTCCGGTCCTCTGCATTCTCCTCCTTCAAACCAACTGCCTGCATGTCCTCTCTCACCACATCCATAAACCTCCCCTTTGGTCTTCCTCTTTTCCACTTTCCTGGCAGCTCCATCTTCAACATCCTCCTCCCAAAATTATCCTCATCTCTCCTTTGGACATGTCCAAACCAACGCAACCTTGCTTCTCTAACTTTGTCTCCAAAACGTCTAACCTGAGCTGTCCCTCTAACATATTCATTTCTAATCCCCTCCATCCTCGTCACACCCAATGAAAATCTCAGCATCTTTAACTCTGACACCTCCAGCTCTGCCTCCTGTCTTTTTCATCAGTGCCACCATCTCCAACCCACACAACATAGCTAGTCTCACTGTCCTACTGCCCTTTAAACCTTCCCTTTCAGCTGGTACCTGTCTGTCACAAATCACTCCAGCCACTCTTCTCCACCCATTCCAACCTGCCTGTACTCTCTTCTTCTTCTACTACTGAACTGTCAACAGCAAAGCATTTAAGCATCTCAAGCATTTAAACGTTTGTCAACTCTACTCCCTGCACCCTAATCATGCCACTTTCCTCCGTTTCATTCACACTCATGTATACTGTGTTTGACCGACACACTTTCATTCCTCTCCTCTCTAGAGCATATCACCATCTCTCCAGGTTCTCCTGAAGCTGTTCCCTACTCTCACTGCAGATCAGAATATCATCAGCAAACATCATCTACAGAGACTCCTGTCTAACCTCGTACGTCAACCTGTCCATTACTATTGCAAACAAGAATGGGCTCACTGTTGATCCTTGATGTAATCCAACCTTAAATGCATCCATCACTCTCAGTACAGATCTCACCACTGTTACACTGCCATCATACATATCCTGAACTACTCTCACATACTTCTCTGTAACACCAGACTTCAAACAAAACCACAACTCCTCTCTAGGCACCCTGTCATATGCTTTCTCCAAGTCCACAGAGGCACAATGCAACTCCTTCTGACTTTCTCTGTACTTCTCCATCAACACCCTCAGAGCAAACACTGCATCCGTAGTGCTCTTCTCAGCATAACACCATACTGTTTTTCACTAATCCTCACCTCTTTTCTTAACCTAGCTTCCACTAATCTTTCCTATAACTTCATGGTGTGGCTGATCAACTTTATCCCTCTGTAGTTACTAAAGTTACATCACCCTTATTCTTGAAAATCAGTACCCGTAAACCTCATCTCCACTCCTCAGGCATCTTCTTACTTTCCAAGATTATGTTAAACAATTTGGTCAGAAACTGCCATCTCCCCTAAACTCCTCCATGCTTCCACTGGTATGTCATCTGCTCCTTTCCATTCTTCATATTGTTCATCGCTTCATACTGTTCATCGCTGCCCTTACTTCCATCTTGCTTTTTTGCTGCACTTCCTTGTTCACTATCTTCACATCATCCATTCTCTCTCTCTTTATCTTCATTCATCAGCCCCTCAAAGTACTCTTTCCATCTCTCAACACGCTCTGTTCACCTGTGAGTATGTTTCCATCTGTGAGTACATTTCCATCTTCTTTGCCCCTCTAGAACAGTATGTAAGAGTAGTACAGGATATGTATGAGGGAAGTGTGACAGTGGGGAAGTATGCAGTTGGTGTGACAGATACATTTTAAAAGTAGAGATGGGATTACATCAAGAATCAGCAGTGAGCCTGTTCTTGTTTGCCATGGTAATGAACAGGTTAATGGATGTTAGACAGGAGTTCCTGTGGACTATGATGTTTGCTGATGATATTGTGATCTGTGGCAAGAGTAAAAAACAGGCAGCAGAGCTGGAGGTGGCAGTTAAAGATGCTAGGATTTTCATAGGGTGTGATGAGAATGGACAGGTTTAGAAATTAGATTATTGGAGGGACAGCTCAGGTCAGACGTTTTGGAGACAAAGTGCGAGAAGCAAGGTTGCATTAGTTTGGAAATATACAGAGGAGAGATGAGGATTATATTTGGAGAACGATGCTGAGGATGAAACTGCCAGGAAAAAGGGAAATAAGAAGGCCAAAGAAGAGGTTTATAAATGCTGTGAGAGAGCACATGCAGGCAGTTGGTTTGAAAGAGGAAAATGCAAAGGGCAGGAAGATGGCATTCTGAAGAACATCTTTTGTTTCTGGCTTTATCTTGGCTTATTTTCAGTTTTCATGAAGAAATCCTCTATTTTATTCTTTTTCCTAAATCCCCTTGAAGATATTAGATGATATCAATATTGATAACTATTTAAAGACAGATAACTGAAAAACTTCTGAAATGTAGAAGAGACTAAACACTTATGTAATATTCAACTAAGACTGCTCAAGACAAAGTTAAGCTATCTGTGGAAGGAAATTATTTAAGACTCACACTGACTACAAATAACTATATCCAGACAAAGTGAATAATAAAAAAAAATCTATACGTTTTTCCAATGTGGACACAAAAGGATTAAAATGTTCATGCTCACCTGCTTTCACGATCGCTAATGTCACTGTGGATAAGAGCAGTGGTTACTTGCTGAAGAGTCTCAAGCACTTCATCACAGCCCACAAGGATTTTAGTGGCTAGTGACAGGATGCTTGTCTGCAGTTCCTGAGAAGAACACATAGACCCACAACCACACACATCGATTCACTCAAAGAACTAATAAAGACACTAAATTGCTGTGCATAAGGGAATAAAGAAAGGACAAATGAACAGACAAATGTTTAAACAAACTTAAACTTGCTCATTTACTTTTAAATACAGGAGTGGACCTAGTCTAAGTTTTTGATTTTGAAAATGAATAAATTGTGATGGCTGGATCAGATTATCTCCAAATGCTCATGTGTTATTTACAAAAATCGACCAACACAAACATGCAGTTCAAGTCATTGTGCATGGAAAAAAAAAGCTAAATGATCTTCTCTATTTCATGCATATGAATGCTGTGAAAAACAAATAATAAACAATATTTATTTAAATGTCTGTTGTTCTTTTTCTTTCGGCTGCTCCTGTTTAGGGGTCGCCATAGCGGAACAACCGTCTCCATTTTAAATGTCTGTTACAGGCTACATACATTGTATATCACTGCTAGTCTGGTGCATTTAGACTAAATGTAGTGAAGTGTTGCTTACTTTAAAGGGAAAGAGCTCTCTGAGGGAAATGAACTAAATAAAATTTTTTTTTTTGGTTTGTTTTTGGGCTACATGTAGGAGCTGGCAATTTTCCAAACTGGGCTGCAGAGATGCAAGATTGTATACACAGGCAAATGTGAGGACTCACTTCACTGCACTAAACATTTTAAGATTATTTGTATTACCACTAGGTGCAGTCTGCCTCACGATATACAGACGCAGACATTTAGGGGTATTAAAAGGGGATGTTTACCTGTACCTTCATTGTTTCCCCTTGAAGGGAGCTGTCACTGTCGTCGCTGTCATCAGGGTGGATCAGGACTGTGTTACTGAGCAGATGGTTCTGCACAGCCATAAGGTAACGCAAACTTGGTGAAGCAACCTAAAATACATAGTTTTGTTTTAGATTCCATTTTCTACTTTTAAGTTCATGCACAGAAGCAGCAACCCCCCCCCCCAAAAAAAACCCCCAAAAAAACCACACATTTCCATCAATTGTTTAATTGGTTTCTTCCAGTTTTAGGGAGATCTTCCTTGCCTCTTTTGCCTTTGACTTATTCTCTCTTGGCTTGGACCTGGATTCTGTAAAGCTGCTTAGTGACAATGACAGTTGTAAAACTACATAAATATATTAAACTTGACTTAACTAAAGAGTTTCAAAAATGATACATCAGAAGAATGTCTTTCACACACTGATCACAAGATGGGTTAACCTCTGATGGAATAACCTCACAATACAGATGAACTTTCTCATCTTATACATTTTCTGTCTTGTGTCTTTGGAGCTCTTCTCTCTCACTCTCTCAACACATTTCCAAATGGTACCAACATTGCACATTTAAAGGCCTATTCCTGGGTTTTGAAGGCGCAGAAGTCTAAAAAGTCTAAAATTTTGTGTTTCATGCACTTCTCTTTTTATAGAGGGTGGAGCAGCTGCTCCATTTTCTAAGTAAATTAAATCAACAATACAGTCATTTTTAAAATGTGTCCCTACAGCGGGCAGCAGTGGCCTAGCGATTAGGGTGTTAGCAGCATGATCGGAGGATCGGGGGTTCAAACCCCTTCCCAATAGGTTGCCCTGAGGTACTCTTGAGCAAGGTACCATCCCAGTCACTGCTCCCCGGGCGCTTTCAATAGCTGCCCACTGCTGCACGGGTTTGAGTGTGCATGGGTTAAATGCAGAGGTCCAATTTCGCGACCTCGCAATGACAAGGGTTGTCACTTTCACTTTTTTTTTTTTTTTTTTTTTTTTTTTTCTGTGCTGCTGGTGGTGATTCGCCACCCCACCCGCTATATGGGGTTGGCAAGGAAAGGACACGTTACCTAGTCTTAATTCTTCCCAGGGTTTCCTCTTCCAGCTTTAGGGAGTTTTTCCTAGTCTCTGTCAACCTTGCTTTGCAAAACAGCTATGATTTATTTATAGTTTTTTTTAACCATATAGTAACACTCACCATCCTTAAAAGTCGGTGTCTGTGAAAAAAAAAGCTTCTAAATACTTAATCAAATTCAATAAACTTGGTGTAGTAGATTAAACTACATCAAAGTGTAACATGCTCAAAAAGATGCACTTTTCTTTAAAATAGTTTTCTGCTGCTCTGCTTTTCTACCAGGTGTGTGGGAATCAATATTGCATTTTGCACAGAATATTTTATTTTTTTTGCTGCTCAAAGAATCAAGAAGGAGGACAAAATTGGTTTAGCAAATTCATTTTTTTTCTTTTTCAACTTTTACATTAATACTCTGAAAGCCCTTTTCAGAGGTTTATATGTGTATTACACTATTGTGTAAATTATAGTATAGTAAAAATGTCGTGGTAGATTTAGAGCTTATCATATTGAGGAAATAAAGCATTTTAAAATCATTAAAAAAATATATGGAAATTGGAATTGTGAAATTTCATTTTAATTAGACATACAGGTACTGTAGAGAGAAGCTTCTGGAAATCTTCCTTGGCAACTGTTTGGCATTTGGTGATGAGGAGGCAAGATTCACGCACTACTGTCTTCAGTATGCAATGCAACAGCTCATCACTCAGCCTGCAGCGAGTTAAACACAACAATCACTTAAACTTTAAACGATTAGGGATGACGGCCTATTTCATAAACATGGTGGGGGTTCCAAGGCTTCCTAACAAACGAACATTATGATGGTTAAAGAATTAAAATGAAAAAAAAAAAGCATAACTTAAAACATTAACTTCATTGGCCTTTCTTATGGTGGCCATAGAGGAAACTGGTTCACTCAGTTAAAAAAAACCAGATTAAAAGCTTAAAACTTTATAGTAAAAATAACAGCAACAGTTTCCCCCCCTTTTTTTCCTTAGCTAAAGACAAAACTGTAGTACCTACCTATAATGGTCATCATCCTCACTTCCAAAACGGTTCTTCTGTAACTGGTCAGCAAGGTTGTTAAGAATAGTGTCACGTAACTGGGACAAGCCACTATTTCTTTCACCTATTGGTTATTAAAATAAAACAAACTAATTCAAAAATCTTTACATGGGAAGGAGTTACATGGATAAAATAATCCATCATAAGAAACCTTACTTGTTATTATCACACTCCAACCAACCAGCTTAACATTTATAACATTAAGATGTATTAGATATATTATGGTATAAATGCATCGCAGCAGTACAATTTACTAAGCTAGTCAGATTTAGATTTTGAAAGCCTGCAGAGCGGCACCAAAAATGTTCATGTTTAAAGTATGCAAAAAACTGTTTAGAGGAATTTTAATTATGTCTAACACAAATTAACATTATGTATATTATTTGTAGCATTATAAATATCATTTATGAACAATGTTAAGCAAGAGGTTGCAAGTTTCTCTAGAATCTAAAATGTCCTATAATTATATACAAATAGGACATCATCCAAAATGTAGACGATGCCCAATTAGACAAATGAGAAAAATACTATATACATTTCTTTAGATGGGGAGGCGTGCAAGGACTATTTTGCAAATGGTCATTGCAAACTTTTGCTTAATTACTTTGCACAGTAACATGCTGTTAAATTGACAGGGATTAAGTAATTGTGTATATTAAGTCACAAAAAACATTGAATCTTACCTTCAGTCAGAACCAGTTTTAATAAGTTGTTTAGTTCAGACTCTCCCTGATATAACACATTCAATCCAGAGCTGAAAGTCATGAGGTTTGGTAGATAGAAAAAGAGGTTTAGTAATTAGGTCACAAATGAAACCTTTCAACATTTTGATATTAAATAAATGACCATCTATAACCAATGCATTATGTAACAAACAATATTAAAACAAGTAAAACTGTTTCGTAAATAAAATGGTAAGCATTAATGAAAAACACTAAAAGGAAAGAGTTTGTTATGACCCTAACACACTGAAGTAAAATTTAATACAGCAGTCTTCAGCCTGGCTCCTTTACATTCAAACTAATCATACAAATATCAGTAACGATTTGTAGCAGAGGAGGGCAACAAAGGCAAAGGCCATTTAACAATTAGCAATGCAGAACTTGCCAACACGGTCTGTGTTCTCATTTTGTTTTTTCCCCACAAGCTTGCTGATGTGTCTATTGTGGTGCATTTTAAATTGTGTGCCTCATGAGTGTTGGTGGACAGGTCTAAGTGCAATTGCATGATAAGTTGTAGTCTAGGTAAGTCAAAGATTAAATATGGGTGCATTGTGAGTGCGAGTTGCGGTTGGATTCAGGCATGTTTAGCCTTAACCTTTGATAAGAATATTTGACCCTTTTACTCAGTTGACTTTGAATTGTTGGGTTTATGCTGTCCTGCAGCACACATTTATGTCTCACCTGATGGCCATACAGACTTCTCTTTGGATTTCTGGCCCCAAGTGATCAACAGGAGCCATGAGCAGTTGCCATAATAGCAAACCAGAATGCTTCACGCTTTCTTGGTTCTGTTCTGACTGGGGGTTGAAGAACCGAAACACCACCTAAGAATCACCAAATGTCAGTTAACATTATTTAGTTTGCTGTAAGACTGCTAGCAAAAGATGCACCTGTCTTGGCCAGGAAGATCCTTCTTACAAGTCTTTTAAGAGAAAATTTGTTTTCACCCTACCTGGAAAACCATGAGAATGCAGCGAATTATGCATGTGTCCGAATTAGCCATAGCCTTCTCCATTATGTCACAGATATAGCTAAAGTGGCGGGCCTCCATTGGTTGCAGCTTGCCCAG
The DNA here is from genome assembly GCA_017165825.1 of Hepsetus odoe. NCBI lineage: Eukaryota > Metazoa > Chordata > Actinopteri > Characiformes > Hepsetidae > Hepsetus > Hepsetus odoe. Next base: position 7,961,684 of record CM029390.1, on the reverse strand, counting down.
AAAAGGGCCAAGAGGTAGGCTGCTGCTACTAGCAGCTAGCAGGTTTAGCTGGTGGATACACATTGCACCAATGTGATGTAGCAGTTGACTGATCACTTCACCAGTTGGCACCATGTCTTCTGTAAGTAGAAGAGTAATTTTTATTATTATTGTTAGTAGCAGTAATAGTATTCTAATGATCAAGTAAATAGCAAACTAAAACAAAAAAACTTCACAAGTAAGCAAAGCTTTTAGGAACCTAGTCAAAACACAATATCTCTTGTGCAGCATCACAGGTTTTTTTTTTACCCCTTTAAAGTACACTTGTTGTGGAAGTATGTAATTGTGTGTAACTTGCAGAGGATAATAGCTTCCAAGGCTTCTAATTTACATTACATTTACAGCATTTAGCTTATCCAGAGCAACTTCCATATCCAAATTACAGGGACAGTCCCCCTGGAGCAATTCTGGGTTAAGGATCTTGCTCAGGGACCCAGTGGTGGTAGTGAGGTGGGATTTGAACCTGGGACCTCTTGAGCCATAGGTCCATAGACAAGTACGTTACCACTAGACCACCACCACCCCAATGACAATATAATTCTAACAACAAAGTTGTTGCTGTGTACATCAAAGGCAAGATTTATTTAACACTGTGTGTGGGTGTTAGCTTTATTTCCATTTTAAACTAATAAAGCTGACATTATTATAATTAACCAGTTAAAATGTAATTTGATTATTGGTATCTAAAAAAACTTTCCAATGGATGAAATTAATCAATCAAGTCAAAAGGGAAAATAACTGTTTCTATAAATCTTCTGGGATTTCCAATTTAGATAAAGCTGACCCAAATGAAATTTATATTTGCTTAGCCTAACCAGGAAATGGGCCGGGAAAATACTAACAGATTCATCAAACCCTGGAGACTTTTTTAACGCCAACTAAACATCCAGACACAAAAGAGATTTCTTCCCTCAAACCCTCATTGGCTGATCAATAGCACTATTTGACAAGTCATAGCCTCTCCTGTTTGTATAATTGGCAGTGGCAGGTGGTATGAACATCATAAATGTTTATATCTGTGGCTGCTGTTTTACATAATTTTGTTTGAAATTTAATATTAATTAAGACATGGCATCTCAGCAAAAAAGGTATAATAGCTAAAGATTTACACTACTCTGTAAGGTGTGGGCAAAGATGCTGCTGCTGTGGTAAAGGCAATTTTATTTTATGGCACATGAAAATTGCTTCTTTAGGGGCACCAGCAGATGTAAGTGTTGTATATAGTTTCAGGGCAAGAGACCTTAGAGGCAACCAGAAGAAGGTAACTAACTGTAGGTTTCCTAGGTTATTTATAAGGTGCTTATTATAAACATCTAATAACAAGTAGGACCACGGGGGCAGCAGTGGCCCAGTGGTTAGGGAGTAGGCCCCAGGATCGGGAGATAGTAGGCTCGAATCCCTTACCAGTCTGCCCTGAGGTACCCCAAGGTACCGTCCCATCAATGCTCCTCCAGGAGCTTTCAATAGCTGCCCCCCTGCTGTACTTGTGTGAGTGTATGGGTAAAATGCAGAGGTGTAATTTCAATGTTTCACTGTGTTTCACAATGACAAGAATGGTTACTTTCCCTTGTTGTGAATCCTTGCCTTAAATAAAACTTTTTTAAAGTGCTTTTCTTCTTTTCTTAAACTTTTTCTCGAGTGCAATGAATGTGTACAGATTGAAATAAATCAAATCATTAATCAAAACATGTGCCAGATGTGAATCCTTACATGGAAGTCTTCAATGGAAAAACATTATAATCAGTATTTGTTTATATAAATGTCAGTATAATTAAAGTAATGAACCTTTTAACAGTAAGTCCCTGAGAATGTGCTCACTATCCAAAATATTAAATCTGTTAGGCTCAGTGGAAGTAGTGTCATGGCTTGAACATGGCTAATTCTAGAACAGGCTAAATAATCTTTGTTGATGAACTCATAAATCCATGGAAATTATTTGCATGCAAACACATTCAAACTTATCTATAGGAACTAGTAGCAAGATTTTTGTTAACACTGTTAACAGACTTCATCTGGGGAAAAAGTGGAAAGTTTGGGCTTTCCAAGTCAACCAACTGAACTTTATCTAAATGAACATAGAATTACATTTAATTACATTTAATAAAAATACATTTAATTTTCAAATAATCTTAATAATAATCAAAATAATCTTACCTTTGGGCTCCCTGATGACATGACTGACACCAAGCCGCTGGCACACATGGTGAAAGGCTTGGTTGCCAGGGTTTGACCACTGGTCCATGTAGTCACTAGAGCATGTCCATATCAAGTTGTTGAGAGAATCATAGCAGGCCCCTGATACATAACAAGGAAAGACCACTGCAAATTATAAAGCAGTTACAGAATAAACTTTTGTCACTATTGTTAAAACATACAATTGATTTTTTTTCAACCAAATTAATGAGCAAAATATTTTCCAAGCATAATTAGATATTTGACAGTAACTTATAAATGTTAGCACCTAGTCCTGCTACTTGAGCCCCACGACCTAGAGAGCTGCCAGGAGCATCAATGAGGTCTGCGCGGCTGCTGAACTGGCCATCAGCCAGATTAAACACCAAACTAGAGGCCAGAACTAAGAAATCAAGAAGATAAAGTTTAAAATGACTGAATATATTGGTTTGTCATTTAAATTAGAAATAATCAGATGAGATTTTTAAGCATCTTACCCTTAAGTGAGGAAAGGCTACTGGAACCACCAAAGAGTGAGCGAGTAGCAGAACTACCAGCTACACCAGGAGGAGAGGCCAGCATCACTAAGTGGGTTCCACAAATATACATTGGAGTTTTCCGTAGAGTCTTTAGAGGAAGACCACAGCTCGCATTTACTGCTAGGAAATAAATAAATAAGAACAATGATGGTCATATCAAAAAAAGAGGGCACTTCCAGCAGTTGCACTTTCCCCACCCAGACATATTTCCCCTTAACATGCATGTCTGTTACTACCTTTTCCTCATGTTTTAACTCTTTTTAAGCTTATTTTTGAAAAAGATAAAATGCAAGGACTAGGCCCCATAACTGAAAGTTCTTGGGTTCAAGTCTCAGGACAATAGGTTGCCCAGAGATAGACTTAAGCAAAGTACCTTCCCCAACACTCCAGATGTGTTAGATGTGTGGCTGCCCCTTGCTGTATGATGTATATGAGCTAAATGCAGAGAAGTATTTTGCTGTGGTTCACGTTACATTATAACAACTACAAATTAAACTTGATTTAATGATTTTTCTTAAGAAAGCCCAGCATGTGTAGTTTTCATGTCTATACTTTATGACTGAGAGCTATTTAAACACTGTAAGCTGCTGGACCAAAGTCAAAATGTGTTTACCTTAATATTCTATTTTTAAAGTCCATTTCATTGATTCTTCATTGGTTCACTGATTTTCTTCTTGATCATAAACAACAGATCTCAAAAGTACATGCCACAGAAATGGTATATAATGCTTGCAAGAAACTTTTTATTTTGCTGGCATTGTCACAGAAAATTGTTGTTAGGTTTGTATGTGGTCCCTCCAGAGTCGTCAATTCTATTGGCAAAGTGTCTCTATGTTGATTATATAAAGTGACTATATAATGTTTTTCAGAGCACAATTGAAGAACTATATCAGCAATAGGTGAACATTAAAGTAGCTGAATTCAGTAATTAAAAAGTGTGTCTGGATACTTTTGGACCTGCTTGTCTGTCTGACTCTCTGTATGTATTTACCAGACTGCTCCTCTTTAACAGGGTTGGTGATGGCAGTGCCAGTGAGTGCAGCAAGGGTGGCAGAGTGTGAGGAGCGAAAGCGGGACATGCGGCTCATTAGCAATTCATTTAAACACTTGGATGGCTCTCCCTCTTTCCGCAACAAGATTACCCGCTCCCGCAAAGGAATGACCCCGCACAGCCCAGACTCAATCTAGCAATCAAAGACAGGGGAAAGAAAAGCAAAACTTAATTATAATTGTCAGTCAACAATATATCTCCAGTACAAACATATACATGTTTTTTTGATGTCTGAAATGTAATACGTGACATGAGAATGTCCTCAAATGTACGCCATAACAGAACTAACATTTTAAGCAGTCTTGATATCTGCACTTTGGGATAGAGTGCCCCAACAAGAAAATTGCTTCATTCCAGGAATGTGGATTTTCTCAAGCACTTTAACTAAGGATCATTTCTGGTATAGAAAAAAGTTACAATGATTTTGACTAGGGTTGGGCAATATGTGTCATTTCTGGTCATATATTGTGGGCATCATTAGTACTTAAAAACAGTAAACAAGTAAATGTTTTCCTGCAAAGACAACATAGTTGATCCTGTTTAACAATGCTTAGTACAGCTCAGTGTGAAAAACATTAGATTAAATTTTGTACTTAAATACAGTGCATTGCAAAAGTATTTACCCCCCCACCCCCTTGGCTTTTTACCTATTTTGTTACATTACAACCTGTAATTTAAATGTTTCTTAACCTTCTTTTATGTGTTGGATCTGCACAAAACAGTCTTGTGGTGGTGAAGTGAAATGAGAAAAAAAATTAAAAAACAAATAAAAAACTGAAAATTTGCATGTGCATATGCATTCAACCCCTTTGCCATGAAGCCCCTAAAAGGTCCTGGTGCAACCAATTACCTTCAAAAGTCACATAATTTGTGAAATGAAGTCAACCTGTGTGCAATTTAAGTGTCACATGATCTGTCGGTATAAACACACCTTTTCTGAAAGGCCCCAGAGGCTGCAACACCACTAAGCAAGAGGTATCAAACCATGAAGACCAAGGAGCTCTCTAAACAAGTCAGGGACAAAGTTATTGTGAAGTACACGTCAGGATTGGGTTATAAAAAAATATCCAAATCTTTGATGATCCCCAGGAGAACCATCAATTCCATCATCTTCAAATGGAAAGAACATGGTACCACAACAAACCTGCCAAGAGAGGGCCACCCACCAACACTCACAGACTGGGCAAGGAGGGCATTAATCAGCGAGGCAGCACAGAGACAAAAGGTAACCCTGAAGAGTACCACAGCAGAGACTGGAGTATAATAAGCCATACACTCCATAGAGCTGGGCTTTATGGAAGAGTGGCCATTACTTAACGTTAAAAATAAGAAGACATGCTTAGAGTTTGCCAAAAGGCATGTGGGCGACTCCCCAAATGTATGGAGGAAGGTGCTCTGATCACATTGAATGTTTTTCAGCCACCAAGGAAAATGCTATGTCTGGCACAAACCCAACACATCCCATCACCCCAAGAACACCATCGCCACATCATCGCTGTGGAATTGTTTTTCAGCAGCAGGGACTGGGAAACTGATCAGAGTTGAGGAAAAGATGGATGGTGCTTAATACAGGGATATTCTTGAGCAAAACCTGTCAGTCTGCCTGTGATTTGAGACTGGGATGGAGGTTCACGTTCCAGCAGGAAAATGACCCAAAGCATGCTAAAGCAAGACTTGAGTGGTTTAAGGGGAAATGTGTTAGAATGGCCTAGTCAATGTCCAGACCTCAATCCAACTAAGAATCTGTGGTCAGACTTGTAGATTGCTGTTCACAAGCGAAAACCATCCAATATGAAGGGGCTGGAGCAGTTTTGCCTTGAGGAATGGGCAAAAATCCCAGTGGCAAGATGTGGCAAGCTCATAGAGACTTATCCAAAGTTGCTTGCAGCTGTAATTGCCACAAAAGGTGGCTCTACAAAGTACTGACTTTAGAATAGTGAATAGTTATGTACGCTGAAGTTTTCTGTTATTTTGTTCTATTTGTTACTTGCTTCACAAAAAAAAAAAAAAAAAACTCTTCAAAGTTGTAGGCATGTTCTATAAATGAAATGGTGCAAACTCTGAAACAATCCATTTTAATTCCAGGTTGTGAGGCAACAAAACATGAAAAATGCCAAGGGGGGGTGAATACTCCTGCAAGGCACTGTATTTGACAGCATCTCTAAATGTGACCCCACTGGTCTTATTTGAGACCTTCCACCTTTCAGGCCTCTTCAGACCTACCCATTAGAAAAACCTAAATATTGTTCATGTATTGAGAACATTTCTTAACACATCGTTTTCTTTTCTTACAGATGCACTGAAATATGAAAAGAGAAAAAAAAAGGACAAGTAAGGGGGACAAAAAAAATCTGTTTTTTGAGAAGTACATACAGTGGTTTATACAGTCACTCCAATATCCCCCACGTTTTATGAATACTTTCTAAAGATGTTACTATGAATTTATTCAACTTAAAGTAATGTAATGGGGCTATTTAAATCCTTACCTCTAACTGGAAGACATCCATGAAAACAGAATGGCCTTTTTGGGTCTTTTCATTGAGGCTGACTGGTGACCACACCCAGTAGAGATAGGTACCATCTGAACACAGGTGCAGCGTGGTCAAACTACTTCCCATAGGGAAGTGATGAGCAGGCATGGACATAATCTGGCTCACCTTCATACAGAAATTGAGTAAATTAATAGAGATGAAGAGTGATGCATCAAGGTAAATTAAAGTCAATTTCTATACCATTTTACTGCAACGCTAGATAAGAGAGACCAGACATAAAACCTAGAGGTAAAAATCCAACAATGATTTTTATTTGAACTATGACTGGAACTATGTTTATTCTGATGATCAATTAATCAGACTTTTGTCATGGAATAGGCTCCAGGAGCCTCGTAGCCTTTTAATTCAATATGCAGAAAGTTTGCAATAACAAAAATGATAAAAAGAGAATCCTAACAAAAATAGTTAGAAAATAGTGTCATGTCTGCTTATAATGCCTTGGCAGGTTTTCATAATTTGTTATAAGCAATTATATTGTTGCATCTCTACTCTGAATTTTTACAAATGTCAAAGTGTTAAACACCTACCTGTAGTGTGAATGGGTCTATGACCTGGCAAAGCTGCTGGGGTTTAGAGTCAAAGGAGGCTGGGCGGTGGAGCAGTCGACCACTGCTGTGCACTACCCAGCCAGCTTCTAGTTCTTCATTTCGACAGTACACAAAACCCCTGAAAGATGTAATACAATTTTTTTAAATTTTTTTTATTTTTATTAATGTACAGAATAATGACACGGGAAAAAAAAAGGCTCATATTTTTAAGAGCAACTGAAAGAGAGACTGTAAACATGGCAATATACCAATACCAAAGAACATATGTGCCTTTCTGGAGGTCACAGAAGTACAGAAACTGGAGGTTGATGTGAATACAGCTGGGTTTCTAATTTGGCTGGGTTTGCTCTCATATGCAAGGTTCTCATGTTACCTTAGTGTCCCATGAAGGCCTGAGCCTAGCTTACTCAAGCCTCTCCCAAAGGAATTAGTTGTGTAGAGATATAGGCCATCTGTAGCCAAGCAGCGGCCCAGGTCTGTGTCTTAGAGAGAGTGAGAGAGAAATTAGCAAAAACACTTAAAATAATTAGAAAATGTTGAAAGAAAAAAAAAAAAAAAAAAAGTAAATGGTAGTTGTTGCTAGTTTAGATAATTCTGCAAGATACAATCCTTCAAAAGTATTAAAAACACCATAGCGAATGAATACATTTACTATGCCATTTCTAGAAGCAGCCATGCCAGCCAAAGCCATGACACTACTTTCACCATATTTCACAGATTAGCTTGTATGTTTTGGACCATGTATAAAATGTATTTTTCCCAGTCTGGTCTTTCAATTACCTTTGTAGAGATTAACATTTGTCCAATAAAACTTTGTGATTCATCTCTATATCTTTAAAATTGCATGCTTTTCAACTTATTTACACTTAAACAAACAACCTAAAAGGACATAAATGTGTAACAGCAAACAATTAGTAGGCTTGCTTTAAAAACTGGGTGCTTAGGCACAAAAGGTGCTAATTCTCTATGAGATTTAATACATCCTGAAGCCAGAAATCTAATCTTTCTATTTCATAGCAATCATTTGATTTCAAACCAAATTGTTTTTGAACAATTTTAAAGAAAAAAAAAGTATATTTAGATCATATATATATATATATATATATATATATATATATATTATATATATATATAGCATACTGATTTGTAATTTTTTTTGTTTGCCTCAGCAATCCTGTTGCAGAATATGCAAATAATAAATTTTTTCATTGATAGTAAACCAATAAATGTCGAAAATCGAGGGGGGAACTCTGCTAAGGAGTTAAAATGCTGGACATTTGAATGATCTTATATATGCAATATAGAAATTCTGCATCCATGACCTGAATTGTCAGTACTTACTTTTGGCTTTTAATTTGGCTTTTTAATTTAATTTGCGCGAGTGTGAACAAGTTTATCACGGTCACTAGTTTTGCTTGTTGCCAAATGAAATCAGCTCCTCACATCAATGTTCCAATATCTAGTATGCAGCATAAGCAGCAGGGGGACAAACTACGTATTAACACATTTGATTTTAATATCAAGTGACAAGCAATAGCCTGTTTAACACTTTAAGTAGCCAGTCTATTGGTTTTATACTCTGCATAATCTGGAAAATCTTTTGTAATTAGTTTAAAGTGGTTGTTGTACTTTTTTAAGACAAATTTCTTCAGACTAAACAGTTTGAGTTCTGCTGATCTAACTTATTTATTTTTATGTGACCATGAATACATTATAGCACATTGAAATGCAATAACATGATCTGCCATCCTTGACAGGACAACATCTGAGACTAACAATCAACCATGCTCACACCTTTAGTCTCCGCTCCTGCGCTGTCCTGGTTGAGCATATCCTCAAAACCCCATGAGACACTGTGCTTTCCCCCTAGTAAGCAAGATGGGGAGCCTGGACCCCCTTCAAGAAGAAGAAGTCTAAAAGAAAAAAAGAATAATAATTGTAATAAAGAAAGAATAAATGAGCAACATATAATTTGCCCAGTTGTTGTTGGCATAAATCTGAGCACTATCAAATTCACAAAAACACATCAAAACTGTTTAAAACAATTAAAATTTTGCAAAAATAAAAACATATTGTATAGCCTGACCTATAAAGGACATCTGCCACAGGAAGCTGCCCAAGGTCTGTTTGCTTCTGCAGCAGATGAACTGTGTGGACAAACGTCTTCAGAGATCCCCTGGACATACATGTGCAGAAGAATTTTAGAGGAATTTTAGTGCTCGTTTTCAAATCGTAAAGCTATAAAGCACACAACAGATTTTACACATTGATTGAAATGGAATAAAAACTGTCATAAGATCAACTGTCAGTGAACAATGCAATTTCAGGTCATGTGCAAGTGATGTTTACCTTGTCATGATAAAACAGCTCTGAATATATTTCCTAGGCTTATGCTTGTTGAGAGTAAACCATGTCAACAGCATCCCCAATGGTAAAAGCCTACTGACCACTGAAAAACCTTTTTAGCAAACCACCAAGTTAACTGTACACAATCCAACTGATTCAGTTCAAGCTTTGCTTAGACTTAAAGATACAGTTGGAAATATACTGAGGAAAAACATTTATTTTAAATAAGGTCACATTATCAGTTATTAATAAGAATACAAATAAACATACTAAACAATACAATCTAACATTGCTTAATAAATATCAAACGTATAGCCTTTACTGAGTTTAGAACAGGTGAAAATGTTGTAGCTATTGTGAAGCTTTGGCTGCAGTGGCTAAACATACTCAATGTTGATGGCAGATATACAAATAACATGGCCATGGTATGATGTACATTTTAAAAGGGTCCTATTAATTTGTTTAAATTTTGCCTTTTGAATACTGTTACACAGGGTTTTTGGGTTTTTTTGTGACAACCCTTGTCATTGTGAGTCACTGCACAGCACACAGTGAACCACAATAAATTGGACCTCTGCATTTAACCCATGCAAACACCGTGCAGCAGTGGGCAGCTATTGCAAGCGCCCAGGGAGAAGTGATGGGGACAGTACCTTGCTCAAGGGTACCTCAGGGCAACCTACTGGTAAGGGGTTTGAACCTGCAATCTTCCGATCCTGTGGCCAACTCCCTAACCACTAGGCCACCGTTGCCCACTGCTGTTTTTGTATATGAAAGTGAGCAAAGGTAGCACACTCCAACTGCCCTTAAAAGTGAGAAGGTTCGTTAGAATCTAGGTTACTCCTCCTGTGTCACTGTACTTGCTGTGTAAACATGTGACGACTGTACATGGTCAAATAAAAGACATCAACACATGTCGCTCTTTCGAGAAATATTAAGCTCCAAAAAAACAAGCAAAAAAAACAAAAAGAACAAAAAAAAAAAAACTGTGCATACAACGTCAGAGTGAGGGAATGTTTAAAATTAAAAGGATTGCTGCCATTATTATTAGTAGTAGTTGCTTTGGTAGTAGTAGTAGTAATATTGATATTGCTAACAACAACAAAAACATTGTGCAGAGATTGTCCCTAACCCCTGCAACATACCTAGTTAAACCATGACTGTTCTGTTGTAACCAGACTTTATGATTTTGCATTTCCAGGGGAACACACGACCAACCAAAAAAAAAAAAAAAAAAACAGCTGGCTGCATATTATGTATTCTATTAAATGGCGTAAAGACCACTAATATAGCTTCGGCAAACCCATATTTCACCAAAAACATTAAAACACATAACAAATGCTACCCCATGTGAAATACGTTAACTTGGTGATGTTAAAACCCAAAAGACCTATGCTACATTGTCACAAATTAGCAAAATGAATAACAAAAATAATACCTCTACGACAGGTACATTAAAGGCCATTTCAACCAATAATGCTAGCACAGCTAACTATCATAAAATTTTGCATTCAGGATTGTCAAGCTAGGTTCAATCTCTGGTATGTTAATACTGTTAACTTTGTGAACAGCTTTATTAACTGCAGATGCATCCTTAATTAAAATTAATATTGCACAAACCTGGCACAAGCCAATGCTAAGTGCAGCAGCTGCATTCTCCCTTTGCCTTTGGGTCAACAATGGCCTATCCTGTGCCAAAACTGCCCCTCCTTGTCCATCCCCCTGCTCGAGCCAGGAGCAGAGCAGTCCTTCCAAGCCATTGAGGCAATCAGCCGGCTCCTTTCCTAAACTAAGCGGTTGGCAGTCACGCAGACAGGCTAGCAGTACTTCATGACACCGCTAAGCGCTGGGTCATGGCTGGTCTGTGACTGCAGCAGAGGGAAGACAAGCAATAACCCTACACGGGAAGTGAATGGGGCTTGGTCTATGCCAGGAGGCAGTGGCGGGTGATGGTGGTGGGTAGGTGGTGCTGCTGCTGCAGGCCTTAGCTGGGAGGGGCCAGCGCTTCCTCATCAGTTGCTGCTCCAGTGCTAGCAGCTGATGCCACACCCTCCCGCTCCTGTTGTTCCTCCAGTGCCAGCTGCCGCTGTGCCCCCCATAGGCCGCGAAGAGCATTAAGCCTATACTCCAGTAGCCGGGCGTAGGCATTGCTCTGGTTTCCACAAACAGCACGCAGTCGTTCAGCTAGCTCCACTGGGTTTTTGGTCTCGAAGGACAGTATCTAGAAGTGGAATAAGAAAGTATACAAAACTTAAATTTGTGTAATAAATTCTTAAATTTGTGTAATAAAAAAAAAACATTAACAAAGGTTAATTATGTAAAATGGGCAATCACATGTCACATGGCATGATTAATGTTCAGTTACATGCATTCTGGGAGTGGAAGGAAAAAAAAATACTCTGGGTTACTCTGGGGAACTTTAGCTATTCTCAGATATTCTAATTACACTGTTTTCTAAGTCACAACAGCAATGCATGTATATAAAGACGCATGCACATTCATATGTGTACATCAATTCTGTTGTATATGAAACTAATTTGTGTCTAACATTATGCTATGCCAAAAATAATTGCACTCTGAGAGAAGGAACACATTTAAGAAGAAGTTTACAGAAACACATCTATCGGTTACAGAAAGCCCGGCAGGGCTGTATTATCATCTATTATGCCTTTTAGCTGCTGTATTTCATATTGATTCCAAGCACAAATATGCTGGTGCAACTTAGATTATATTTTACAGGGGACTTTGAAAATAGAAATATCAAAACTATACATCACATTTTTCAATGGTCTGAAATACAAGGTTCATGACCTTAATAAAAAAATGTCTTCATTAACATAATATTACCTTGAAATACTAAAATATGTAAATATTAAAATTAAATTTAGAATTTCCATGTCTCTGATTGACAAGTAAATCCAGCTCAGGACTGTCTTTAACTGAAAGCATAAGCCTGGAAAAAACACCTTTTTTGTACAAGGCCCTATACATACAATGTCACAAAAGCTGTTTAAATTTTAAAAGTGGCAAAGACATATTACAGCATCTTGAATACACCATTTCCATTTTTCTTAATCCTAGAAAGTTTTTGCTTTAATAAAGAAAATAACAGAGCATGGCTGAACAACAAGGACAAAATAGTAGCATTGCAAGTGTGCTGCTACACATTGTAGTGCCTTTTAATATATTAAAGGGTCAATATTACCACTTATTTTGAATTAAAAAGAACTTTAAATTGGAAAAATATTGTAAAAGCATAAAATATCCAGACAATCACAGTCAATATATTTGCACTAACAATCCATTTTCAGAATTTTCATGAATTCATTCAGGTTCAACTGAAATTTGCCATGAAGCAAGTTACTGTCCCCATCATTGATCCCTAGGTGCTAGATATGGCTGCCCACTGCTACACATTTGGTGTAAGGGTTAAATACATTCTGTTGTGGTTCACTGTACGCTATGCTTTATTCTCACAATGACAAATAGTCCCTTTCACGTACATATACACACATACGTGGTCACTTTCACATACATATACAACATATGTGTAAAAGTGATATTTGATAATAATGTGTGTGTGTCTATTGTGTAATATATTGATGTGTATTATATATATATATATATATATATATATATATATATATAATATATATATATATATATATATATATATATATATATATATATATATATTTATTCATTCATTCATTCTTTTATATGTGTATATGTATGTAAAAAAAAAAATTATATAATGTCTTTTTGCAGTGTCCAATCTATGCTAATTTTTGTGACCTATCTAGGTTCTCTAGTGAGGCATTAATTTTGTAAATATTACATGCCCATAGCTGGGATTTTCATTCTGTGACAAAAGCTGATGTGGGCCCCTTTGAGTGGGGAGCTTTGGAAAGGTTAAATCCTAACAACAGAGAGTGTTGTGAAACGCTCCAACTCTGCTAGCATGCCAGGGCAATGTTGGTAGCAAAAGTTTTTGTTTCAACAACAGGAGTCATTAAATTTGTTTAATTCACTCCAGTTGTCATTTTATGTGGACAAGAATAACATTACAAAATTTGTGCATGCAGGTACTTTTAAAATGTTAAAATATGTACTTTTTCATCTCAGATATGTGGTCTTTTACAGGCTTTCCAATTTTTCTATTAAGAGTACACCCATAATATTGATATTAAGAAAGATCAATAAAAGCAGAGGTGCTTTGCTTCACTTGGAAACTTCTGTGTGCAAAACAACACTTCTATCAAACAGTGTAAAATATTAACAATGTCTTTTCACTTTCTGTGTCCTTCTGAATGCCACTTCTTCACTTTCCTTCTATGGTCAACTCACTATGGATGGGCTTGGATTGGGTTAGCTTAGTCCTTAGGAGGCTCGGGTTTCAAATCACTGCAGACTCTGCCATGCACAAACTGCAGTAAGGTTATACAGAGGAAAACACCCAGCTGGGCACGATCACAAAGAAACTGTCCAGAATTAACAGGACTAACGTGTAAATAGAATTAATGATTAAAAAGATACTTCTAGGAGGGGAGTGTGTATGTGTGTTTTTTGTCTGAATATCCAGGGTATCCCCCACCTTAACTGATAAACACACGGGTGTCATGTTTTGTTGTTTTTTCCCCCTAAAGTCATTTGCTGCAAAACATCATTGAAACAAATGAAGCAATAATCCATGCACCTGATGTAGCTGCATTTGGAATAAAACTCTTTTGGAGTCCTGATATTAAAAGAAGGAGCAGGTGGGTATAGGTTGTAACTCTGGTGTCAGCCAGTGCATATTTTTGCGCTCCTTGCACGGCCTAGATAGCGTTTATCTTTGACAAAAACAGACACTGATAATTGCCTGCTCTTTCTGCACCGAGCGACCCCGCATTGCCGACAGGGTCTGCACAAACAGCTCCTGCAAAACCTAAGAAGTTAGTTGACAATTTTCCCATTGGTATTTTTAGCACCTGATTTAGTGTTGATTTCATTCACTTAGTACTGTTATCTGCTATTCCCCGAACTACAATGTCATGTCAAGTGTCAACATCCCACCTGTAATTCCTGAAAAATGAAGAATTAATGTAACCTAATAAGCATACATCATCAGCTACACGCACCTAGCTAGCTAACAACTGGCTATCCAATTTAGCATAGCATTAGCTACAAGGGCTGGGCAGCTTGACCCAAAGGAGGCGCTTACAATATTAGCATTTTAATACATCATCATGTATATGTCAAGCATCTGCGTCCTCGATACCAACTGAATCACATACGTTTATGAATGTGTGTTCATTCTAATGAAGATATTCCAACCGGTCTCGTCCCACTGGCCTAAATCACCACAATACGGGTGGGTTAACGGTTAACGGAGATGTAGCCCCTTCACGTTACCTCCTGCTCGGCGTCGCCCTGCTCGGAGACTCCAATCTCGCTGGGTAATTCAGCGAGGTCTGTGACCCGAATCAGCCCATCGTGGAGAAAAATAGTCTCCTCCTTTACGGACAACCACTGGGACGAATCCATTTCAGTCCCATCTCTCCCCCGAGTTGACGCACATTAAATGGAGCATCCGACGATGAAGGTCCACGCGGTGGCCTACATCATACGGTCAGCAAAAACGCGACAGAAGTGGGAGTTGCTGCCGGTATCAGCTGAGCGAGGCCCGTTCAGCTGGACAGAGAGGCTACAGTAGACGGTCGCTACTTTTACCCTGGCGCTGCAGACCGGCTAACCTCTCTGATTCAGCTTCGCTCTCGTATTTTCCGAAAGGTGGGCGTGACACACAGACCTAATGAACAACATTGCCTACAGTTATGCAAAAACAATCCTCATGCCAGCCAGATCTCAGCTGGAACAAACCGGACGCACCAAGCACAACGGCAGCACGCCTTGACTTACGCCCAGGTAGATAAAGTTAAATCTGAAACCTGCACAGCTCTCAGTGAGACGCCATGTTTTCCTAAAACAAGCTTTCCCAGTGTACACCGCGGTTTGGTATAAACACAACAAACCGCACCAATGAATACTTTCAGATTTCCCAGACTTGTGCGCGTCCGTGAGTATGGTCATATACACAAATCTTATTCATGTGTAATATTCGCTGCATCACCCATTTATTTGACATGACACTTTTTAAAGAGTCCCTATTTCTGTTATGAAATGGCAAACATGAGTGTTTATAGTGTAATAGCGCCACCATGTGGATGCATATTACATCCACATAGTGCAACATTCAATACTTAAATCCTAGGACGTTCAACAACAAATCGTAGCAATGAGAAATGGTAAAGAATGGGATATTAATAAGCCAAAGGATTTCACCTTAAGAGATATAACATATGCAGAGCATGTGTATGGCCATCTACTGTTATTAAAGTGTAACAATCGCTGTCTCGCCCATTTAACAGCGTGGGATGCTTTTAAATAGTCCCTGTCCTGTCATGAAATGTCAAACAGCATGAATGTTTCTAGTATAAGACAGTAGCTCTACTATGTGGTCGATTATTGTATTATGCTGTACTTCATTCATAGGATATTGAAAGAAATCTCAGTAATCAACATCAAAAAGACTAATAGTCTATCAACTGTATGCAGGATGGTGAAAGTGTGGTCTAGTGGTAAGGTTCTTGCCTGCGGACATCTGGATCCAGAGGTCCCAGGTTTGAATCCCACCTCTAGCACTACCACCTCTGGGTCCTAAGCAAGACCCTTAACCCTGAGTTGCTCCAGGGGGACTGTCCCTGTAATTAGGATGTGGAAGTCGGATAAGAGCTAAATGCCGTAAATGAATATAAAAATCAGTTTTCCTAGCATACATATCTAGAAATTGACATTGGATGATTGCTTTGCTTCAAACATTACCACTGAAAATTAAAAATTCAATAATAATAGGGGTAGTGGTGGCCCTGAGTGGATTTGAGAAAGCAGTTGGCCCTGGATCGGAAGATTGTGGGTTCGATTCCCTCACCAGTAGGTTGAATGTGGTACCCTTGATACCGTCCCCGTCGCTGCTTTCATAGTTGCCCACTGCTGCATGGTGTTTGCATGGGTTAAATGCAGAGGTCCAATTTCGTTGTGGTACACTGTGTGCTGTGCTGTGACCTTGCAATGACAAGAATAGTCACTTTCACTCTCACTTTACACTTCACCTTAGGTAAAATATAGGTTATAGGATATTTCCTATAACTAGTAATAGTTTAGTAGTTTACCAGTAATAATTTATCTTCAGCATTCTTCAGCAAAAGGTGTAAATTGGTGTTTCAAGAACAGTGATCCACCAAAGTCTGATCTTCACAAAGTGTTTCATGACACAAACCAAAAAGATTTCTAAGGACACAGGGTTGTTGATCAGACGGTAAAAGATCACTATACAATCTCTAGAGAGTTTGGGCTTTACCAATTCCTACTCAGAGACTGTGTCCAAATGTAAGAATTTCAAGACCCCTGTTACCCTCCCCAGGAGTGGTCAACCAACAAAAATGACTCCAAAAGTGTCATTAGGGTAGTTACATAAGTTGGGTTGTTATAAACATTTGCAATGTTAATATCATGAGGAGAACACTGAACAACAATGGTAAGGTTGCAAGTAGATAGCCACTGCACTATCAAAAAAGCTTCTCTGAAAATGTTTTGTGGATGGATGAGACCAAACTAGACCAAACATTTTGGTTACAATGAAAAGTTTGATCTTTTGTGGAAGGAAAGCACTGCATTTCAACACAAAAACCTTATGCAATCTGTGAAAGACAGTTTGTTGTGGTAAACTGAACTGAATCTTAAGAGAAATTGGGTCATAAAGTAAGGCAGTTGTTTTAACCAAGAATGGCTAATGAAAAATAAAGTTGTTTATTTATTAATACATGCATTTACTTATTTTTATCATTTTAGTGTATCATGTAAAAATGAAATATGTATTTCTTTGTTTTTCTTTGCAGTTTAATTTTATAATTAACCTTTGTTTACTATGACTTAAAGTGCTTATTAAACAAATCAGAAAAAGGAAAAGGACTTTTAAACTTGCTTGTCTTTACATGCTTTAATTTCTGGTTTTAAAATCCTAAGGCAGTGTTTATAAAGCTGGCCAGGTGCTCTTTTGTTTCTTAATTGTTTGTTACTTTTTGCTGCAACTTGTTTTTTTTCCATTTCCATATTTGTCAGAAAAGAATCTTGACGTTTGTTCTTAGAAATGACTGCAGGACACCTGCAGGACACAGAAAAATACAAAGAAACAATGGAACATTACACCCTTTTATTATATATATATATATATATATATATATATATATATATGAAATACTATTACCAAAAGTTTTAAAGGCAGGTATGGCAAATGCTGTAAACAAGAATGCTTTCAAAAATGGAAGTGTTAATCATTTATTTTCATCAATCAACAAAATGCAGTAAATGAACAAAGGAGAAATCTAAATCAAATCAATATTTGGTGTGATCACCGTTTGCCTTCAAAACACCATCAATCAAAATCCCTTGTCATTGCAAGGTCACAGCACAGCACACGTGAACCACAATGAAATTGGACCTCTGCATTTTAACCCATGCACTCAAACACCGTGCAGCAGTGGGCAGCTATTGAAAGTGCCTGGGGAGCAGTGATGGGGATGGTACCTTGCTCAAAAGGGTACCTCAGGGCAGCTTACCAGGTGAGGGAGTGGTGATGCTGGTGATGCTGGTGATGCAGGGCAACTCCCTAACCACTAGGTCACCGCTGCCCAAATATTGATTTTATTTAGATTTTTCTTTTGTTCACTCTTTGCATTTTGTAAATTGATTATTTATATATAAATACACACACACATATATATATATATATATATATATATATATATATATATATATATACATATATACACACATATACATATATATATATACACACATATATATATATATATATATATATATATATATGTGTGTGTGTATGTATATATATATATATATATATATATATATATATATATACTATCTATATATATATACACATACATACATACACAGTAAGAATGAGCATTATTTTATAATTTAAAGTGCAAACCCAGTAGCTCTGTTGCGTTCTTTGAGTTTTGGTATTTCAACGCAGGAGAGAGAGACAAATTTTCCTAGAACAAACTCCAGTGTATTTTTTCTTTCTTGATCAAGTTGTTTTAAATGATGTGTCAACCTAAAGGGAGGAAAAAGGTGAGATAATTATTCAGTTGAAGAAGGAACAAATCATCAGCAGAACAGATTAAAAACATATCACTAACATTTTACATCTAAGAATAAGAAAAAAATGAAAAAATAGAGATAAACAAATTATTGTGATTTTGGGAAAATCTGGGTGTGAGACCTGGGCATTTATTGACCTGTTTAAGCAATCGCAATGGTAGACTGTAGTTGAATCATTGTTGTGATGTCCATATATCTTTCATTGGTCTGATTCTGTGCTTGCAGTCATCCAAGTATCTTACTGCACTGCATATTGACAGGGATCCTAGATAACAAAGTAAGTCAACCTTTTAGAATTTCTCAATAAAGGAAAAGCATAGACTGAAATTATAGTTGAAATGACAGTGCAAGGTACTTTAGAGGTTTAAAGGTTAAAATCATGTGTGATCAATTCCAAAGATGACTGTCTGTAGCAGAGATCTTTGACTCTGTCACGGTGTAGTGTTGAGAGCTTCGTACTGAACTTTAATGACGTATAACGTGTACAGAACTCAAAGCTATACATAACAAATATTCACAAAGTGCGCACACAGAATGACCAGCACCTGCTCCTGATTCACTGGGGCCTGTCGCCAGCCCCGATGAGGCACACCTGTGCCTTCATGAGCCCAGGTGTGCACAATCAGAGCAGGGCGCCCTCTACTAGTGCCGGATCGTCACAGACTCTAAACCTCAAATCCAGTTTTGGGTCCTGGATTTTAAAAGTGTACACTAAGTGCAACATTATATTCCAATTGGGTTCATCAACATTTCAGGCCAGGCATCCTAAAGACATTTGCTTTATAAAACAGATAAATGTTTGTTAATCATTCATGATTCTTTGTTATCATGATTCTTTGTTTGTAATCATACCCTCTAGTTGCCCTGACACTTCAGTGGCATCTTAGGTATGTTAAGATATATGGGTACTGTGGAATGTAGCTTCAGGTCACAGCAGTTGCAAACTAAGTAGCTAAAAAAATTGTCAACTTTCAATCAGAAAATGATGTTTAAGGAAAATAAGAGTATTTATTTTATTTAAAAAAAGACATATAACACGTCATTGTCTGGTTAGTGTCAAATTGAAATTATATTAGATTCAGTGCTGCTTTTAAAATAATGTATAAAGAAAATACTAATATAGAGACTGTTTTGCTCTGTGCAAACATTATCATGATAACCCATCTTCATTAGATATGATTCATTATTAAATATTATTTTGATTGATTCATTTAATGTGTTTCTTAGCATAAATGAATAATTTGACTTATTTAATGATCATTGTTAAAAGTTATTGATACATAACTACAGTAATATACTTGTAACATCTCTATATATGTGATTTTTGTAGTTGGAAACCAAGGTCTGGAAGTGTTGTTTGAATGTGTATTATTAAAGAATTACAAGAATACAGAAGATAAATAGGAAAAAGCAAAAGTTTGCCTTTTGTTTCTTCACGATAGATTTGGTTTTCATTCCAAAGAGAAGAACAGAGAGTTTTGCTTGTCTTATATGAAGATGCTGTCTTTTGTTTCCTAACAGATGTAGATTTCTGCTTCGGAGTTATAGATGAGGATGTTGTAGTCATGCTTTCAAAGGCAATATTTACTATGGAAGAATGATTTTGCATTCTAAACTTTTTCTTTACATAGATGTTTTCCATGCTTGGTAGAGCTGAGTTATTCTTAAACCTAACACTTAACCAAGATGTTAGCTTAGGGGGTAAAATGTCTTCCCTGAAAGTCCTTTTAGGTTCTGTAGTTGACACAAGTTGTAATGGAGCTGGGGTCCTGGTCTTAGGTCCTTTAGTGATGTTAGTCAATTTTTTTTTTGAATGTTTGCAGTTGAGTTTTTGCTTAGGAGTGATATGATTAAGAAACTCAGACTGGTGAACTGATGCCCTCAGGCTTTTTTGGGTTTTGATTTTCTGGTGAAAAAATGTAGAGTTGAACTGGACTGGACTGCGCTGGGCTGTGGTTTTCCATAGTGGTGGAAGAATGGTAGTTTTGGTTTTATCATATTGTCGCTGCTTCTTTACATTCAACAAAAAGTCATCCCCTCTTGCAAGGGCTAGAGTATTATTGTTTCCTTGACCTTTTGAATTATATCTTCTTTGTTTAGTTTTGTTTTTTTTCCCCTTTGCATTAGGTGATGGTTGCATCTCAGAATCTGGTGGTTTAGAGATGACATTGGTCCCTGGATCTGAGTTGTGTGAGTTAAATGATATAGGATTTTTGAGTATTGCAAGAGGGGCGACCTTAACTGAAGTACACCTGTTAAGAGAACATTAAAAACTTGAGGAAAAAATATTGAAGATGACAAAGCAAAAATCACAATGCAGGGACACTGCTGTGCTACAACAAGAACAGGAAAAGTTTGCTGGTCGTCAGAGACATGCAAAACAGGCAAGGGAGTCAGACAAGTCAACACATGTGCATACAACTAAAGATGCTTCAATTTAAGGTCTTCACTAGTCTTGTTCTAGATGGTGTAGGCCTGCAGACCTGATTAAAAAAGTTTGACCAAAGACCAATTATACAATTACACCTTTTTTTCTTTACTTCTTTTCTTTTTTTTTTTTTTTACTTAAGTACCATGGGACATGTTTGGTGTCTGAATTTTGCTTCCTGTGGTTTGAGCTAGACATCAGTGAATCCAGGACATTTGAATATACTCATGTTTGCAGCTGATTTATTTTAGAAGAATGAACAGTTATTTAGACACATAAATCATAAAATGCTTAGTTTCAAATAAATGCACTGCAAATGTGGCTAAACATAACATGATAATTGCCATAGGGTAATTATCAGAGTTTATGAACAGTAGTTATTTTGTTTTAAACAGGCCAAGCACTGAAAACATATCACTGGCCAGTAACACGGATATTTACAGTATATCGCAAATAGATGCTAGTTCCTGGACAAGCAGGAGGGTGTTTCTTAGTGGTTTGATAAAAACCTTTGCACAAAAGTGTGAAAACATACAAGCCTAGATAGTCAGCATAGCTGTTAAGTCTCATTGTTTAGCATTAAGAATCATATTTTTGCTGCTGCCTTATGGCTGTGAATATGAATCTCACAAATTATTCCACTCTTTGTCATGCAGTCCACTACTGCTTGTGTACACAAGGATGGGTAACAAGACTTATTTCTTATTTTGAAACTCAAAGTAGTGGTCACATTTACCCTCAATTGCAGTCTTTGGTGTAAATACTGCAGCAACCATAAGAATTAATGGAACTATTAGAAATTATAATTCAATAGTTGTATTAAACATGGCTCAGTTGTTATAAAATGGGTTTTCCTTAGTTTGATAGTTCTAGCTCTCTAATCCAAAAAGAAAAGACTACAGACACTGAACATGCCATGATTAATAAAAGAAAGCAGTAATTAAGCTATAATAATAATGCATTATAATACCTACATTCCAAACCAGTTGAGCTGAGTGCAGCGTTTCTTCTGGATAATATCAAAGCATTGAAGTTTGAGGATGTTAAAGAAAGTGTATCCCACCATACTTGAAACAGAGTCATTAACACTGAGAAGACATTGTTTGAACCTAAGGGCATAGTAGACAGAGAAAGTAAGAGAAAAAACATAACATACAAAAACAAAGACCGTAAGCGGTAGACATTAGACAGGTGTTTTAGAAGATTTTTATATAATGTTGCAGACATTATATAAATAGACATAGTAACTGTAACATAATTCTAGGATTCAATATTATTGTAATGTACATGAGTCAGTAAATTAAGTATAACCATGAGATTTAGCAAGTTGAAAAAATGTGACTTCTGCAAATATATATTTAAAAATGTTATGTTTTACATTGTTTTCGGTATGTCAAATTTAGTAAATAACTACAAAAATGTATTTTAATCTGCAATATGGCGCCACGTGAGAGGCAGCCAGTTACAGGAGCTCTGACCACTTTCTGTTCTTTTTATTTATTTAATCTATTTTCTTTATTTATTACTTCTTTCACTTCCTTTTCTAATCTGTCACAAGTACAGCAGTCTGAGAACTTGTTAACTTTTTTCTGTTTTTAATTGTGGTGGACTGTTTACCCATACGCGGTGAGACACCAGGCAATGGGTTCATTGTTTACACCGGGACCAGCTGCTGGCGGCAACAGCCAGCCACTACAGCCCAGCGAGCGAGGAGATCTGAGAACTACAGCGGAGAGAGCGGGGCTGCAGGCTAAGAATGAAACACTGGGAGGAAAGCAGTACAAACCATCTGTACCCTCGGTCATCATGGGATGTCTGATCTCTCCTAACAAGATTGATGAGCTACGGCGCTCACCAGGCTCAGAGAGAGAGTACAGGAGTCAGCATGATGTGCTGCAGAGTCCTGGCTGGCCTACACCTCACTCCAGACTCTCTCGCTGCTGTACGGGATTCCACCTGGTGGCGGACTGGGCGTGAATGAACCGGTAAGGAAAGCGGAGAGTTGTGATGTATGTGAACGAAGATGGTGTAACCAGGGCACATCTCTAAGATTAAAGAGCAGTGCTGCACCAGGGCGATGGAGGCTGCTAGCAGTCAGCATCCGACATTACTATCTGCGCGTAGTTTACGCAGAGTCACTCAGCGATAACTTTGTTTACATCCCGCCCGGCGGCGAGCGCGGCAGCAGCTTGTGAAACCATACACAGTTGTGTCTCAATTGCAGAAAACACATCCCCAAGCCTTCTTCCTGTTCTGGTGATTTTAATCGCATGTCTCCTTGTCCTCCATGCTACTCTCACCAGTGTGTGGACTGCTGCACCGGGACAACAGGACATTGGTTTTGCTGTGTCTAAGCGCTAAGGATGCATGCAAAGCATCACCCCCTCCCCCTCCACTGGGACACTCAGGCCATAACCCTGGTCCATCTGGTTCCCTCTTACATACCCTCCTAGTATACACAATCCAACCCACCCCTCACGAGAGTATGTGGGGATGGTCTGATGAGTCTAGCATGGCCTCAAGGAACTGTTTGAAACCACAGACTGGGAGGGTGCTGTGCAGCCACATGGAAGGACATGCGACAGCAACAGTCTGCATAACTGACTACATCACCTTCTGTGTGGAGAACTTTGTGCCGACCAGTGCGGTGTTACTCAATAATAAACCATAATGACCCCTGATCTGAGCTCTGCTGAAGCGAGGAGTCAAGGCAACTTCAGATCAGGGAGATAAGGAAGGCAATGAGAACAGCTCAGAAGGAGCTGAAAGAGAAATAAGGAGGTGGAAGGACAGATACAGGAGGAGGCTGGAGGAACGCTCCAAACTAAACAACATCAGGAGTGTGTGGAGAGGACTGAACACCATTACTGGTAGAAGACAGTGGAGGCTCACTCTCTCTCACCACACTGATGTACTCTCCATCACAATGACCAGGTGCGATTGTCAGCTGAGGAGAGTTGAAGCTGGGAAAGCCACAGGTCCAGATGGCATCAGCTCCAGCCTGTTGAGGACTGTGCAGATCAGCTCACTAATGAGGTTGACCACCCCACCATCTTTAACCTCAGCCTCAGCCTGGGCGTGTCCCATTCTATGGAAGCCCTCATGCCTCGTTCCAGTCCCCAAGGCATTAAGCACCCCAAAGAACCAAACCACTCCAGACCTGTTGCCCTCACTTCTAACCTGATGAAGGCTATGGAGAGGATCATCCTCCATCACCTTCGGCCACTGGTCAGGAGAAGGGACCTGGACCAGCTACCAGTTTGCTTACCAGCCGCTTTGCTCCGGTGGATGGCGCTGTCATCTACCTGCTGCATCGGGCCTCTCACCTGGAGAGTGCAAAGGCACTGTAAGAGTCATGTTCTTGGCTTTTCAGTGCTTTCAACGATCCGACCTTCAGTTCTGAGAAGCTAGAGGGGGTAAGTTGTGGACCATCACATGTCACTGGAGTGGATTATTGACTACCTCACCAATAGACCCCAGTATGTGAGACTCCAGGACTGTGTGTCTGAGGTGGGAGTGTGGTCTGTGAGGTGGCGGTGGTCAGTGGTGGGATGCGTCCTATGTCCAAAGAGGTCCCAGTTCCAAATCCCTCTAGCACTACACCAACTGGGTCCCTGAGCAAACCATAACCTGAGTTGCTCCAGGACTGTCCCTGTAATTAGGACATGTAATTAAGCTCTGGATAAACGTCTGCTAATGCCCCGTGGTAAATGTAAATGTAAATGTCTGCCAGCTGGAGCCCCCTGAGAACAGTCTCGCCCTTCCTCTTCACCCTGTACCCGACAGACTTCAAAGCTGCTCCCGGACACCTGTCACCTGCAGAAGTTCTGCGACGACACTGCTGGTGTTGGTCGTAATCGGAGGGAATGAAACTGAAGAGAATATAGAGGTCTCATCAGTGACTTAAGATCAGTTAGTGCGATCAAAATCATCTGCGCATCAATGCCAGCAAGGCGAAGAGATTGACTTTTGCGAGAAGTACCCCCATCACACCGATGAACATCAGGGTTTTGTACACATTGAAGCGGTGAAGTACAAATACCTGGGTATCATCAACAATAAACTGGACTGGTCACCTAACACTCTGCTCTTTAAAAGGGCCTCAGTCGTATACACCTGCTAAGGCGGCTGGGAATCGCACAAGGGTAAACAAACATCATGAGGACATTCTATGACATGGCGTCGGTTGTTTTTCACCTTCAATGATGCTGCTGGTGTGGAAAAGTCATGTGAAGACAGAGAGGAAACCCAAACAAACTGGTCAAAGGCCCAGCTCTGTCATAAGACTGCCGCTCAAGTCCATAGAGCAGAGTGAGGAGAGAGGATGTTGTCCAAACTAACATCCATCATGGACAACACCTCACCTACACAAGACTGTTAGGAGCACCTGAAACGCTCGTTCAGCAGCCAGACTCTTACACCACTTAGTGTGAAAAACATACCGCAGGTCATATTCTGGTGCAATAAGACTCACAACTCATCATAACATTACATTGCTTGTTTATTATTATTATATATTATAAATATATATATATTACTATTATTGTTGTATATTATTATTATTATTATTATTACTGTATTGTATATTATTATTATTATTACATTATTACATTATTACATTTATTATTTATTATTACATTTATATTCATATTTTTGCTATATTTATATTTGCTGCTTGTTTATATGTATAATTCATTCAAAACTTATTACATTGTATATTACTCTTGTAGATATGTATATGTATATACTTATATATAGATATATATATAGATAGATAATTAGTATTATTTATAACTCCTCTACTTTTCTCTGTACTTGTTCCTGTTCTCTCTCTATATCTTTATATATTTTCACTTCTTTCTGTACCTGTCTTTTTTTATAGAGCCTATGCTTAAATTTCCCATTGTGGGTTAATAAGACACACTGATGATCATTAGCACCTGTCTGGTAAAACTGGTTGATCACCCCTACAAAATACCTGACTTTGTGCAAGTGTACCTATAAGAATTGATACTGGTTTGAAGGCAAAAGGTAGTAACACCAAAATTGATTTTATTTAGATTTTTCTTTTGTTCGCTCACTTTGCATTTTATGAAAGGATAAAAATAAAAAATCATTATTTATATTTCTGAAAGCATTCTTTGTTTACAGCATTTTCTCACACCTGCCTAAAACTTTTGCACAGTACTGTTTATATATAGAAAAATAATTTTATAATATTAGTCTGTCAATAAAAGAACTATGTAGTGTTAAGAGGATAAGTTATGACTCCTAGGCGTCTTCCTCTAGGCTACAAACATGTCTTATATGCAAGGAATGTAAATCCATTCCCAGCAGCACTCACCTGCGGTCACAGTCACAGTGTGAAATGGTGAAGAGGCTTGGGTTAAACACACGAGGGATTCTGATGAAGGGGCAGATTACATGGCTGCAGTGGTCATGCTCCCGGCAGCATCCATCTACATGCTCAAACATCCCTAAACATGACAATCACAAATGACACAACAATTTAACTTACTGTTCCTGGAATCATTTAACAGAAGTAATGTTTCACTTTATTGAAAGGAACTTTAATGCCGTTAGTTATAAAAAATGTTTAGTTGCACCTCTGAAAAGTGATTATTTGAAACACTGGAATTGAAATCTATTGACTTTGCTTCTTATGGGAACTGGCATTACGGTTACCAATGGAAAGTATCTGCATGAACTGCATCTTCCCATCAATATCCATTTATGATAAGTGTCATTTTGCTGAAGAGTCGCAAACACATCTGTTCTTGTTCTGCCTGGTTTTAACCAAATTTTGGACAGCAATTTCTGGGTAGCTCTCAGTGTCCCACTCTAGCAATATTACTCCCAACTATGCTGAGGATTTTTGGATGCTCTTCTTTTGAACTTTGGAACAGTTGTGGAAAAGAACCTTATTCTCTTGACCAAGCCACTCAACTAGCTTTGCATTAACCATTACTGTTGTCTGTCATACAAATGGAGAAACTGTATTCGTACAAGCCTAACAGACAGGACAATTTTGACAGAATGTGGGGACATTTTCAAATTACGTGCGGTATCACCCCACCTACATTGCCTCGTCACTCTAACAATATGGGCGTCAATACCAACTTGTCTGTACATGGGTGCACCCCCCAACCACCCTGCCCCACAATGTGACTGTTCCATCATTGTGATACCTGTTGCCTTTTCCTCTTTTTTTCATATTCTCTAAGTATTATGTATTGCTCCTTTCTGCAGGATGATTTTTTAAAATCGCTCACCCAATTGCTCGTAATCCCCAGCATTGGTTCCTTGGCCGCACCAGAGCGTGCCAGGTAAAACCCAGGAGCGCTTCTTGCGAATTTTGGCTCCTGGTTCAAAGTTCGATGTAGGCTGCAACCCGTTACCAATTTCACTTGGTCGAAAATCACATGTATTCCCAGATTCCAATAGGAGACTGATATTCAGACGCGCCTGACCTGAATGCCTGCACGCTCCTCACGACATGATTTCACTTGGGCTTTAATCAGTGCTGAATCTGCGCTTATCGAACACTCCTCCACCTGGTTATCTGCGGTCCAAACGCTCCAGTAAAAGAGAGAGTTCCCCGTTGCCGTAGATCTTCGAATGAAACTACACTGAGTACGCCCAAAAGCTGATGTCGTGTAAACACAGAATGGCTGGTTGTATTGCTTCCCAGGGTCCAAAAGTTGGGTTCTGGAAGAACAGAACATCATCATGAGCGACAGTTGACAAAGAATTCTGAGTTTCATATCGCCTGATAAAAAAATACAGCTACGACTTGACTAAAAGAAGATGTGGCTCCTTATTGATATTTTAGTCACACCTTTTTGGGAAGTAAGGGCTGGACACAGGTTTGAGCCCAGTTTTCCTATTCTGCTGCTAAATAAATGGTTGGTTATGGCTGGAAGATGAAGGTATAACGATATGTAAATGAACCAAAGGTTCTATTGCATTGGACAGATTTTAACACGCCCCCAACACAGGCTCTAGGGGCGGGGCAGGGGCTCTACTTATGCAATATATAATAAAGGAGGGAAGAATCTTTCTGTCAATATTATGTGTCTCAGAATTTCTTTCTTGTTTAGACATGATTCATAAATTGCATGTAAAACTGGATGCAGACTATGACATTAGTTTTAGCAGCAAACAGGGTGAAAATATGTATAAATTTTGCTGCTTTATTGTTTTTTATTGAGAAGATTGTTGAGATCGGGGTTAAGTTTGACTAGAGGTGCAGATACAGACTTTAAGTATAATGGCTGGTTATGGCTGACAGTTGTGCTTACAAATGTAAATATTAAGGTAGGCCAAAGCTTGATGTATGGACAAGATTTTGTCTTTTTTTAAGTCTATTTTAATTCAATTTTAAGTGAGATGGAGAAGAAAGAAGAATTCTCAAGTGAGTTACATGAAGTGAAGGGGAGAGTACCCAGAGGAGAGAGAGTGGTGACTTTAATGGGCATGCTGGTGAAGTGAACAAAGGTGATGTGGAGGTGATGGGTAAGGGTGATGGTGTGAAGGAGAAAAATGCAGGTCACATGGTGCAAAAAAGGAGTGAAGTGGCTGTATGCTTGTTTGAAGAACTGAAAGTGACCTGCCTGTCCCACCTGGGTTTAACAAAGCAAATGATGAATCCTCCATTGGATGAGCACTGGATGATTATGTTTCAGCTTGCAACAAGTTATTTAACCCTAACTGATGCAGTGAGTAACTTCTCATTACTTAAACAATCATATTGAAAGACACATCCTGCAGTCGTGGAAAATATGTTAATCTATTTCAGAAGGGAAATTATTGAAATTATTATTGGCATGCATCAAGCAAAGAAAAAAAGAAAACATCTAAGGAGATGGCTGAAACTACTAATATTGGGTTAAGAACTGTCCATTGCATTATAAAGAAAAAACTAGAAGGACAGTGGGAATAAGAAAGATGAAAGTAAGAGCAGCAATGAAGAGGATGAAGAATAGAAAGGCTGTTAGTCAAGATGACATACCCGTGGAAGCATGGAGAAGCATAGAGAAGGTCATAAGAAGTTGCATTGCACTTTTGTGGAGAAAGGATATGACAGAGTTCATAGAGAGGAGTTGTGGTCTTTATAAGACAGTCAGAAATTGTGAAGTATGTCAAAAGTGGTACAGGATATGTTTGAGGCAGTGTGACAGTGGTGAGGTATGTAGTAGGAGTGAGAGATGCATTTAGAATGGAGGTGGGATTACATCAGGGATCAGCACTGAGCCCATTCTTATTTGCAATGGTAATGACAGACAAGAATATACAGGAGTCACAGTGCACTTTTATGACTGCAAATGACATTGTGATCTATAGCAAGAGTACGGAGCATCTTAAGGAGACCCTGCAGAGGTGGAGATATGCTCTAGAGAGGTGAGGAATCAAAGTCAGTGATAAAAAGATGAAATGCATGAGTGTGAATGAAAGGGAGGATAGTGGATTGGTTGGGATCTGCAGGGAGTAGAGGAGGCAAAGGTGGAGGAGTTTAAATACTTGGGATCAGCAGTTAAGAGTTATAGAGGTGCAGAAAAAAGGAGAAGAAGAGAGTGCAGGCAGGTTGGAAGATGAGCAAAAAAGTATCAGGAGTGCTCTATGAAAGACAGGGGTAATCAAGATCAAAAGGAAAGGTTTATGGTAAGTGAAACCAACTATGGAGATGATGGTGCTGATGAAAAGACGTGCTGGAGCTGGAGGCGGCAGAGTTAAAGATGCTGAGATTTGCATTGGGAGTGATAAGGATGCACAGAATTAAAAACAAGTTTACAAGAGGGACAGCTGAGGTTGGACAGTTTGGATACAAAGTTCGAGAGGCAAAATTGCATTGGTTTGGACATGTACAGAGGCAAGATAAAGATTATGTTGGGTGAATGAAGTGGAGAAGTGAGGTGCCAGACAACAGGAGAAGAGAAAGGGCAAAAAAGATGTTTATGAATATAGTGAGTGAGAGCTGTAAAGGAGTGGAAGAAATAGAAATGGATGGTCCGCTGTGGTGACCCCTAAACTGGAGCAGCTGAAAGAAGAAAAAAAAGCTAAAAAGGTTCCCAAATACAAAGGCACACCCAGGTATATGAGATGGAGTGGATGTTCAGTAATGGCTGTTCCATGTAGAGCTACAGTCTAAATGCTAAATCATACTTTATTCCAGTTTCTTCTAATTTTCCATTACATTCTACATAGTGTGAATATCTATTTACTTGGTGCCACAATCTATCTTTTGCTTTGGGGTTTGTTTTATCCATAATCTGTTGCTTGGCATCTTGTTGTAACTGGTTTAGAAGATGTACTTTCTATGTGATACATTTTTAAACAAGTCTAAAAAAAACACTATAGTATGACAAAATGATCCCATAATGAAGCACAATTAATGTTAATTCCCCGGTGCTGTGATTTTTCTTTTTTACTGTGACCTTCCACAGTTCATCTAAATTTGAATAAATAAAATTAGAAATATTTTATTTATTTATTTATGTTTACCCTGTTGAAAGCTGACCTCTGTGATGCTCTCAGGAGTCTTCCAATTACTTCAAGAGAACCATCTCATGGAAAACTAAATCTTCCTTTTTTTAAATCTTCAGTTTAATATGTAATCAAGGCAGTTTTATATATATATATATATATATATATATATATATATGTGTATAAGAGACAGATATATATATATATATATAGTACTTTAGTACTTTTTAAAACTGTCCTTGTTGCAAAGCAGCTTTACAAAACCCATCTCCAAGTGCCTAGTAAGAAAGCTAAAGGCTAAAGAAAAAAACTCCTTTAAGCTGGAGGAAGAAACCCAGAGGAGAACCATGACTCACAAGTGGAGCCCATTCTCTCTGGTTTACCATGGATTTAAAAAAAAAAAATGATGATAAGTGTACTAATAATGTCAATTAGTACCTGTAAACACTGTTACCCTTTCACTTCCCTATCCATAAAGCCATTACATAGAAACATTTTCCTTTCCTGAAAACCAACACAGTTGGTTCTCATGACAAAAAAAGGAGTCCAGAAGTTGGTTATCTGTGTATTTCAAAATTTATACAAACACCATAAGTGAACTTAAATGTGAAGTGGAAGATAAATACAAAAAAAATGTAGGAAATGGGCCCAAAAAAATCAGTGCTTTGACCATTTGTCACTTCTTCAGAAACTTATCTCAGTTTTTGACACTGTGGCATACTAAAGTGACACATGTTGAGAAGAAGAGATTTGTTGCTGTACTCTGGTAAGAAGTCAAAGTCAGGGTCAGACATCATGGATACCTTTTAGAAATCTATTCAGAGAAAAGAAAGAGATTTCCAAAGCTGAAGCTCCAAAGTACAGAAGACAGTAAATAATAACAATATAAAGTGTAAGATGAAATGGAGATGTCAGATGGACATCATTGTCTTCATCTAAATAATACATTGAAAATTTAATCTACCCATTATAGTCTTAATCTGTCTTGCCACCAGTGTGAAACATTACACATTATGCTGATGCAAAGGCCTCAAAACGATGCCTTTAGCTTTAGCCTAAGCCTATCGTTCAGTTGACTGTGCGCAGTTTTCCTGCAGAGTTGAATCATGATTATTGCAGAATGGAACATAAAATAGTGATCATTAATAATGCCTCAAACACCGTTGAACCATAATGTCTTATCAAACAGGGATGACCATAACATAACTTCAGACCTTCCCCATCAGGTTACATACTACTAAGGATTAACCTGAAAGATGCTTGTTAGGGAGAAAGGTTTCGTTTGGGGGAGCACCATTCTCCTAGAGCTTGGTATTAGGACAGATTTAATAATGTAAAGGCGTATGAGGTAAATGTAGACGTACAGATATAATGGTCATAATGATCATTAAAACATTTCAGTACTTTTATGAAAAGGCTGTGCACCTAAAGTTAAAGCGACCGTTAAACTAGCGATACATATAAAACTGGAGCTCAGGTTAGTGTAAAGACAAATGGGGTTTCGACGAAAAAACAATGTAATTCTCTTTATTCATCCATTTCTTTCTTATGAGTAGCGGGGTTTCCAAAGCGAAGTATCAAGGGCACGCCGTATAGTGGGCTACTTGAGGAGTGTCCCACGGAGCGCCCATGGCAAGATCTGAAAGGCGTTTATGCAGTCTCTCTCTCTGCGGTATAGTGGCAACCGGCGGCTCTGCCCGTGGCTATAAACGCTTTCTTTAATAGCCCTTGCGTGCGCAGACGTCGACTCTTCGCTCCGCTGATTCAGTCCGCATCGTTTGCAGACATCCTCTCGCGAGTGGGCAGGGACATCAGGTAAGCACATCAAACCATTTTCACATGTGCTCGTTTGATGTAGATTATGAACACCAGCATAGAATGTTTGGCACCTAGTGATTGAGGCAAATGGACAAAGCGTTCGACAAAAGCTAAGAAAGCCATCTCTACGCGCGCTCTTTGGCTTTTCCGTGGATAAAAGCATCAACTCCGATGCTTATTTCCCACAACTAGCCATGCGAAAAGTCAGCAGTGGATTGGGATAAACATTGCCCGTCATCAGACATGCATGGAGATGAAGGGAATAGTGTGCTCGATATGAATGGACTCTAGGATGCTGCTAGGCGCATTGCTTCATGCCTTTCTACGTGTTGTCTCATCCTAATGAATTGATTCCCATTGAACGTTGAAAACGTGTAGCTTTTTGCTCCTTATTTTCCTCCAAAAGATAAAATTGTTTCTTTCAAGTCAGCTCTTATGCATTGCATGCCAGTCATGTTGTATTATACACTGCGAAACAGTTTGCGATCAATCGTGTGCAACTAAAATGCCATTTGTAGATACAGGGTTTTTGGCTTACTGATGCCAGACGGACAGAAGAAAGCATGAAGCTATTTTTCTGTCATAATTCCTTGGCACAAGGGAGGCGTCTCTGTGACTGGGAGAATAAGACACGCACTTTGATGTATGATGCCGAAATTTAGAGATATTTCTTTATCTAACTGCATTTAACAAGTTTTTGATTTGAAATATGCAGTCATTTGCGATGGGGAAATGTTTAACGATAAAACAAAAATCCCATCAGCCATGGTATTCTACATGTCTCATCATTCACTGGGAGATGGTAAACTCAGTTTCACCATCTTTGATGCATTTTTAAAAAATACCTATTGGTTCCTAAATGAGCCCAGAGAATGACTGGGCAGAAAGTAAATGAACATGGGGTTATCTTAACTGTAGATATACATTTTAGATTTATACCATATCTTTCACTTATTATCATCAAACACATATTTCACCTTTAATAGAATTTTCTGATAGGCCCAGTAAAGTGTATGCTTTCACCTTGAACACTGTAAGCATTCATCCTATTACATTTAGTAATAGTTTAAAAATATCTGTGTTTGCTCCTTTTTGGGGAGAATTTTTTTGGTACCTTTTGGTAAAATTGTCATGGATTGTAGTTCAGTTGTAGTCCTTTCCATATCTAATTCTGATATTTTAATTGCTTAATATACACATCACTCAAAACAGGAACCTTTCATACGCCATCAAGATTGCACTACTTGGGCGTTTGCTTCTTCATAATGTAATAAAGTAATTTTGTATTGTTTTTAAGTTATGATTTATACAAGCCTCTATTGATTCTTGTCTCTGGCAGTGCTGTCTTTCAAAATGCAAAATAATGTTATAAATCAAATTATTGATTTATGAATTAATGTTGATAATTTATTTGTATTTGCTTTGTTACACCCTTATTAAGAGGTTTGCCATAGATGCTTTAGTTTTGGATTCTCAAAGGTTATACAGAACCATGATATCTCAAAGAACCACTGTTTAAATTGTTCTTTGTGCATTAAAATAAAGGATGGAGAAACTATTGTATATGATTCTTCTTTTTAAAATGGTTCATTAGCACCAAAATGGGAAACATACTGTTAAGTGGGCAATGTGCAACATGCCAAACATTACAGATTTGCTTGCCATATGGAGAAGTTCGATGCACAAAGATATTTGATTTAAAAGCCTCATAAAATGACTCATAAGTTTTCCATTTTAGAAGACAGATTTAGTCTGACCAGCTTCAGCACAGTTCATGCTCATGCAAGGAAATTTAAACAATGGAGCTACTGCTTTTACTTATCCAATACATTTAGGCCTGTACCACCTTCAAAATAAAGTAGATGCCTGCGATTGTGGTATACCAATTTTACAAGTTTAGGCCAGCATATGCCAGCAGCCCAATGTGTCCATTTCTGTTTCACCAATGAGTTTTGCTTTATGGTGAGCTCATGTATTTACTGGCATGCAATGACTTCAGAGGCAATTTATGAGGTAGCAAGGATATTTTTGTAATGTTTTGCTGGTAATATTGTGATAGTTCCATGTGTCCAGCATGCCGTAATGGTTGTAGTTACTATAAATTATTCACTTTATCTTATGGTTATTTGCCATCAACACCAGGGAACTACAACCTAAATGCTGCATTAGTTAAGTTAAAGTTCTACAGCTGCTGACAGAAGTGCCAAACTGTATAAAATAGGCCTTGTTCTGACAGGTAGTTGAAATTATATATTTCTTCAGTCTTAACCACAAAAACCCATACGCAATCAGAATTTTCCAGGAGGATTCAATTAATATGCTTTCAAATCTGACTCATTCAACTCATATGTCTGTACATGGTCAGTGGTCCTTTTCATACCTGACACTACACCAACATGGGTTACTTAATCATATGTGCCCAGCACTAAGTGAAAATATGAACGCTATAAAAAACGGAATTATTATCTGAGCACTTTAACCACATTTGGAAGGGAACAGGTCGATCCAGAAACCAGAAGACATTGTAGTGTAAATAATGTGTCCTAGAGTGCAACAAAAAGCAAAGGCCTTATGAACCATGTCATTACTCTGTCTGAAAAAAAAAAATCATAACAATTGGTAGGAAAATTTTCTGCTATAGACTAATTGTACATGAGCAAGGACATTTCTGTCCCAAAGCAAATGGACTGTGAAATTGTGCATGAAACTCCTCCTTCTTTGGAAATTATGTGAGAAATGTGATCACAAATGACCCCAAGAGACACTTTCAGAATGTCAAGCGTAAATGGGTATGCGTTTTGCCTGTCCCTCATGATCACATTACCCAAGACTCATGTTAAGGACAGGTGTGAACAGGCTGGTTTTGACCTTTCAGATCTTATTTTATGTGTTTTTTTAGGTAGTGTTATTAAAAAAAAATGGCCAAAAAGAAAGTTGTTGCTGAACAAATAGCTTACACATGGAGAGATTATTCAATTTTCAATTCAATTCAATTCAATTTATTCTTGTATAGCGCCTTTTACAACAGAGTTGCCCCAAGGCACTTTACATTGGTGGTAGATGGTGGAACAGGTTACAGTAATAGATGTTAAAGATTAAGCTTTTAATAGATATGAGAGACATGTATTACCTTGTATGCTGATGTCTAGCATGGTTAACACTTATTAAAATGTGGATCACATTCAACCTCATAGTTTTTTTTCATGAGGGAGGAAGGATTTTTCTTATGGGGTCTTTGGTCGTAGTAGGTGCACCCATGCACCCATGTAATCTTTGTGTTTGGGGGACCAGAGATGCTATATTGCCCCCTAGGTGTGAGTATGTGTGAGTGAGTGTCTATATGTATGCCCTGCGATGGGTTGGCAACCTGTCCAGGGTGTGTCCCTGCCTTTCACCCTGTGAGAGCCGGGATAGACTCCTGCACCACCTGTGACCCTAATCAGGACAAGCGACAGAAATGATTTTTTTTTGGAGTTTTGGATTTCCAGCTGCACAAATTATCTTGCATTTTATGTTTAGCAGGAAAACAATTGCTATGAAAAGGTGTGAAAAGGTGTTTTATCAGACTGCTAGCCTACAATAAATATCAAATGTCTTTATGTGTTTGGAGCATCTTAGGCGGAGTCTAGAATTTGTACTGCTTTTTTAAAAGTCTGTCTGTTTAAAATCTTCAAAGAACACTTCTGTCTGTTGCTTTCTCTCTAGCAGTGATAAAATTTACTTTTCTGAGAGCACAGATGAGGGTACACACTAAAGAGTACTCTGGCAACAAATGTTGATCTAGAAGCAAATGATACAAATCAGGTTTGGTCACTTGTATCTTAACGTCTGAACACTCAAGCCTTTTTAAGAAAAACTTTTGCCATGAAGTATGAACAAAGCCTTGCCTGTTCTGATATTCCTGAAAGAGGTTGTTGTTAAGCCTATTGATACATTTCCCTGCCATCTCCCTTGGCTTAATTAGCCTTGTTGAGACATGTAGTTCAAAGGGACTGGAGAAAGCTATGTTAATAAAACATCTGAGAACAAATAACCCATGTTCACACTGTAGGACAAATATTTTTTTTCTTAAATCTCTGAATTTAGTGAATAAAACAGATTTGTATGGTCATATTGTATATGCATTTGCTTGCATATTCACATTGGTTACCATAGAAACAGCGGACATGTGAGTTTTCTGGCTGGTGAGGGGCAAAATGTAACAAACTAGATTTTGACATGTACTGTTCCTTGACATTAATTAACTAGATGAATAATCCTGGATTTCTGTGATAGTAAAACAATTATATATTAAAATATTAATAAACTATATATTATATTAATTCAATAATATATGAGCTGCTGAACATTCTGAAATCTACAGCCTTTTCTCTGAATGAATAAAAATAGACATCAATGATGTCAAAGATTTGAGCTCACAATCTGAAAAAAACTTAGGGGACTGCTAGTAATTTCTTTTTATACACATAAAATTTTCACATAATCTAATTCCATGGCATTATTTTTTATCCATATGCCCAGTAGTCACACCTACACTGCTGCATGTAGGATGTATCTGTTAAACAAGGAAATGTTGCTTTATATTGAAGAAATGCACAAATTAAACATGAGCTTATAAATGTATATGTATTTTTACTGCTACTCCTTCTTTTTTTACTTTTCCTGTTACTGTGACTGTTGTGTTCAAATAGGTACACCACACAAATAATCTGGCCAATAGTCTTAAATTGAAAATGATCACCTAGTGATGATAATTAAACACTCTTCCAGGCTGTTCAGACACTAGAGGGCACTACTGACAGAGTCCAAAATGAATGGGCATCTAAGGAGCTTTCCTGTCATATGTTCAGTTTTGCTTGAAATTTATTTTTAAATCAAGAAGCAGTATAATATTGTTTTCAAAGTGCATTGGCATACAATATTGTAACATATCTGTGTTATACATTGAATTATACTGTTTTTGTTTCTTCCTAGGTTTCTTCCTCCAGGGTTAAGGGGTTCTTTCCTTGCAACTTGGCTTGCTCACTAGAGGTTTGGACCAGGATTCTTTAAAGATACTTTGTGATAACATCAGTTGTTAAAGTACTATATAAATAATTTTGACTTGACTTGCCTGGAGCAGTGGTAAAACCAGAATGTAAAGAAACTGAACAATGCTTAGAAATATTTTTAAGATGATTTCTGTCTTTGGCCAGGTTTTTAAAGATTTGTTGAATGTGTAGGTGAGATTTGTAAGGTTTGAACTTTGTGGTTTCTTTTATGAAAAAAGACATTTATACAGTTATTCCTCTATGCTTTTGCTGTATCTACTAAAAATAACCCTTTAAACTGGTTCTGCCTATCATGCTCATTATTACATTACCCCATAGAAGCTTTTTTAATGAATTGGTTTCCCAAAACCTTTCTCAGCCTCCACTGATCAGTTTTATAATTCAAATTACATCATTTGTGCTTCATTTGTGCTACTTATAAACTTCCTCGAATTTTGAAACTCTTTGAATTTTCAACCAGCACTCACATTCTTAAATTTCAAATACGTTTTTATGTAATTTTCTATACCTTAGAATTCCAGCTAAATATGTTGCAAATTGTTGACCATTGGTTGGATAATGCAACATAGGGATGCTGAACGTTTTACAGATTTTTTTTGAGTTTTATTTAATCTAATAGTGAAAGTTCATATTCAGCACCCAGGAAACAGAGATGGGGAAGTGCCTTTCTCAAGTTTACCTCAGGGCAACCTAGAGGTCCAGGATTCAAACCCATTACCTTCGGATTATGGGGCCTAGTCCCTAACCTAACCGTTACTGCCCTATAGCTAAAGCACAGTTAAAGCACATTCTTGATGTCTACCTCGTTTGTTAAACGAAGCTCTGTTGCAGAATGGATTTACACAGTTGACATTATAATTGTAATCTTTGTGTTTGGGGGACCAGAGATGCTATATTGCCCCCTAGGTGTGAGTATGTGTGAGTGAGTGTCTATATGTATGCCCTGCGATGGGTTGGCAACCTGTCCAGGGTGTGTCCCTGCCTTTCACCCTGTGAGAGCCGGGATAGACTCCTGCACCACCTGTGACCCTAATCAGGACAAGCGACAGAAATGATTTTTTTTTGGAGTTTTGGATTTCCAGCTGCACAAATTATCTTGCATTTTATGTTTAGCAGGAAAACAATTGCCATGAAAAGGTGTGAAAAGGTGTTTTATCAGACTGCTAGCCTACAATAAATATCAAATGTCTTTATGTGTTTGGAGCATCTTAGGCGGAGTCTAGAATTTGTACTGCTTTTTTAAAAGTCTGTCTGTTTAAAATCTTCAAAGAACACTTCTGTCTGTTGCTTTCTCTCTAGCAGTGATAAAATTTACTTTTCTGAGAGCACAGATGAGGGTACACACTAAAGAGAGTGTGCAAGAAAAAACAGGCGCAGTCGAGGGAGTTAGCCA
The DNA here is from genome assembly GCA_017165825.1 of Hepsetus odoe. Taxonomy (NCBI): domain Eukaryota; kingdom Metazoa; phylum Chordata; class Actinopteri; order Characiformes; family Hepsetidae; genus Hepsetus; species Hepsetus odoe. The sequence continues at coordinate 7,923,039 of CM029390.1, read as the reverse complement.
ATCACCGCATACGCTTGAGTGCACAAGGTGGGGGAGGGGAAAGCTTCCATGAATGTCATGTGTTCCCATTTACTTGTCCTCCTCCTCTGTTCACAAGGGGAGGAGCTGGCTTACTGCCTGAAGCCACTGGAAATAGCAAGGTTGACCATAGCAGCTAACATTATTCAAGCCCTTCAAAGCAAATGTTGATTGCTTTAATAACAAGTGCCTTTTTGGTTGAACAGAAGAATATGTCTGGTACTGGCACAGGATTTCACTTGTTATGAAGTGTTACAGCTTATGAAATTAAAAAAAAAAAAAAAAAATTAAAAAATATTTTATCTATTAAATTGCCTTCATGAGCATTTCTGCTTTGATACGTCTAGATGATCAAAAATCAGTTTTAATAAATGATTGGGTTCACTTTGGGTTCATTTTTTCACTTGGACCATGATCACATGTAACATTTTCTTTAGGCACTGTACAGTAGTCAATCTTTATTTTATTTATAGGTGTATAATGTACAGATACAAGTACAAAGATATTCTTATTTTAATGCCTTCTCACAGACCATAACATTTGGTAGACACTCAGCAGAAAGTGCAAAAAAAACATGAAAATCCATTCTAAGTGAAAAAAACTGAATTTAAAAGCAACAATGGAAACATTTTGCCATCTGATTTAACAGATTTTTAAAAAATCTCATATGTAATCCAATAGGCAGCTATTTATATGAATTTACTTTGGAAAGCACCATTAATTTCAGTGTCATGCTTGTTTATGACAATTCAGCATGACGTCTAACATGGTAGAATCATGACACTTTTAACTAAATATCTGCGCTTGCGTCAGTGTTTTATATTTCTGTATTATATTGTATTGTTTGTTATAGTCTAGTGTATATTGGCACTCTTAATCTGAACCCTAACAGTCATCTCCCCCTCTCTTCCCCTTACAGTCACATAACACACCTCATTGTGGTGCAAGAAAGCAGATGCCATTGCCATTGCCCAGTAGCATCATAAATCTATGGCTCTGTTTGGCAATTCTCTTGGGAACAGTACAGGGATTCTTGTTATTTTCCTTTTTTTGTGACATTAAGGAGCTAAGATATCACTTTTTTCTCCATATGTTTAATATTTTTATTTTCACAAAACATAGAAAGGCACTAGGAAGTATGCTCTGAATATTGTGTTTTATTAAGGCAAATCAGTGACTGGAGACTTATACAACCCAGCCACTATTGATGCACAAGTCAGTGTATTTCTTTGTGGAAGTGAAAGTGACTATTTTTGTCATTGTGAAATGCAGCACAGCACAACACAATGAAATTCAACCTCTGCATTTTACTCATACACAATACGTGCAGCAGGGATCAGCTATTCAAAGCGTCCAGGGAGCAGTGATGGGGACAGTACCTTGCTCAAGGCTACCTCTTGGCAACCTAATGCTCTGGGATTTAAACCCACGACCTTCTGATCCTGGGGCCTAATTCCTAACCACTAGGACTCCGCCCAAGCCTGGACAAATGGGGAGGGTTACGTCTGGAGGGGTATCCTGTGTAAAACTTTTGCCAGTTCAATATGTGGACAACGAAACAGATTTCCTGTAATGGTCGAGGTCCAGATTAACAACAACCACCACCAGTACTGTTAGTCTACAGGGTGCTGGTGGGAATTGGGCTACTGTTGGCCAAAGGAGAAGAAGAAGAAGAGGAGGAAGGCATGTCCAGAGGGAGGAGGAGAGAAGGAAGTGAAGGAGGGTGGCATTGAGGTTAGGAACTTTGAATGTTATCAACATAACTGTTGAAGTGAGAGAGTTAGCTGATATGATGGAGAGAAGGAAGGTTGATATTTTGTGTGTGCAAGAGACAAGATTGAACGGTAGTAAAGCCAGGTGTTGGAAGAGGGTTTTACCATGGCGTGGACAGAAGGTGCTAGTCTGAAAGAAGAGTATGTCAGTGTGTTGAGGCATTTCACCCATACACACACGTGCAGCAGGGAGCAGCTATTGCGCCCATGAGGTGAAGGGAGTGTCAGATAAGGTGATGAGTCTGAAGTTGGTAGTTGAAGGTATGAAAATGAATATTTTGCTAAAAGGATGGAAATGGCTGCAGTAAACACTTACTTAAAGGTGAGGGAGGACCACATGGTGACAAGATACACTGCAAGATGTGAACAACACGATAATGAGGAAGACCATCCCTCCTCCTAACGACCAGATTGTCTGCCTGACCACGGCAGAGGTGAGAAGATCTCTACTGAGAGTCAACCCACGGAAAAGCTGCTGGTCCAGACAACATCAAGGTCGTGTGCTCAGAGGATGTGCAGAACAGCTGGTAGATGTACTCACTGACATCTTCAACATCTCTCTGAGCACCACTGTTGTTCCTAGGTGCTTCAAGACCACCAGCATTATTCCTGTGCCAAATAAATCATCTGTCTCCTGCCTCAATGACTATTGTCCCGTCGCACTCACACCTATCATCTTGAAGTGCTTCGAGAAGCTGGTCTTGAGGCACATCAAGTCTCAGATCCCTTCCTCACTGAACCCCCTGCAGTTTGTGTATTGTCCCAACCGCTCAACGGACGATGCAATCTCCACCACCCTCCATCTGGCCCTTTCTCATCTGGACAGAAAGGAAAGTTATGTCAGAATGCTGTTCATCGACTACAGTTCAGCATTCAACACCATCATCCCTCGGCATCTGAGTGAGAAGCTGAGGCTCCTGGGCCTGAATACCTCCCTTTGTAACTGGATCCTGGACTTCCTGACTGGGAGGCCCCAGCCTGTCACCCATGCTAGCCCAGGCAGGTGGAGACCTGGCATTGCCGTCCACGTCAGCCTAGGTGGGCAGGGCGCTGGCGCTGTCACTCCCATCAGCCTGGTTGAACGAGGTGTCGGCGCGGTCGGTTGTCAGCCTGGGTGGACAGGACCTCCGCGCAGTTACCTACGTCAGCTTAAGCAGATGGGGTTTCGGCGCGATCGTTCAGGTTAACCTGGAAGGGCAGACTGACGTTGTTGTCGTTTACGTTGACCGGGTAAGACGGGGTGTCGGCGAGGCCAACCTGGGAAGACGGGGGTTCGGCGCTGTTGTCACGTCAACCCAGGGAAGCGGGAGGTGGGTGCCATCATTCCAAGTTGGAGAGAACGGACTTCTGCACAAGTCCGCCGGAGGAGGCGGGGGTTGAGGGACAAAGTCCAAGTCCGCCGGAGGAGGTGGGGCTTGAGGGACAAGGTCCAAGCCCGCCGGAGGAGGCGGGGTTTCAGGGGTTGCAGCCGAACCCGTCAGAAGACTGCGGTGACTGCGAAGCGTACGTTTGGACTTTAGTTGGACTTTTGTTGAACGCTAGCGTAACTTCTCTCCTTTTTGGGGTCCTGCTTCGGATGAGGCAGGGTCTGGCGCCTCGGGAGGGGTACTGTACCCTACGCCTTTGGGGGGGGTTACTGTAACGGTTCTGTGCCAGTAGAGGGTGCCTGAATCAGAGCAGGGCGCTGGTCATTCTGTGTGCTTACTTCTGTGTTTATTTATGTTGTTTTACACGTTATGCTCAATATATTTAGCTTATGAGTTCTGTGCACGTTTTCTGTCATTAAAGTTCAGTACGAAGCTCTTGGCTCTGCGTTGACGTCCTTCCCACACCCCGCCACCGTGACAGAAGATGAGAACCAGAAAGTGCAGTGAATTAGCAGGAAGGGCAATGATGAAAAGAATGGAAATGCTGTTGGTCCAGATGATATATCTTTGAAAGCATTGAGGTGTTTAGGAGAGATGGCAGCAGAGATTCTAGCCAAATTGTTGGATAGAAATTTCTGGAAATCTCGGAAAGCGAGAGGATTCCTAACATGTGGTGTACAGGTAACGATTTTCAAGAATAAGGGTGATATGCTGTAGTAACTATAGAGGAATAAAATTGATCTGCCACAGCATGAAAGGGTCAACACTTAGCCCAATCATGTTTGCCATGGTAATGGACAGGTTGACAGACGAGGTAAAACAGGAGCCCACATGAACTATGATTTTTGCTGATGAGATTAAGACCTGTGGTGAGAGTAGGGAGCAGCTTCAGGAGAACCTGGAGAGGTGGTGGGAGAAAGTTCAGTGCAACTGGGAGTGTGTAAGAGAGGTGACAAAGAGAGTTCAGGCATGTTGGAATGGGTAGACGAATGGCAGGAGCACTTTGTGACAGATGGGTATCAGCAGGAGTGAAAGGAAAGGTTTACAGAAGAGTAATGAGACCAGCTATACTATATGTATAAGAGAAAGTGTCGCTTATGAAAAGACAGGCAGTAGAGCTGGAGTTAAAGATGGTATTTTTGTTTGGTGTAGCAAAGATGGACAGGATAAGGAATGTTTATTAGAGGGCAGATCAGGTTGGATATTTTGGAGAAAAAGTCAGAGAGAAAAGACTGCATTGGTTTGGACATGTACAGAGACAAGGATTATATTGGGAGAAGGATGTCTCAACATCCTCAGATGGAGCTGCCAGGAAATTGGAAAAGAGGAAGGACAAAGAGGAAGTTCATGGATGCTGTGAGAGGAAGTTGGTTTGAAGGAGGAAGATGCAGAAGACAGGAAGAAATGGAGATGGTTGATCCACTTTGAAAAGAAGAAGTGACTGGAGACTTATATACAGGGTAATTCATAATTTCACACAACAAATGGGAAAATACAGAACTAAAATACAGCTCTTAAAATCCCTGGGTATACAAGTTTGAAAATACATTTATATTAGTCTTTGCTAAAACTAGACCAAGCCTATTTAAAGAGCTATTTAAAAACAGTAACAGGGAACATCCATTAAAAATAGAACCTGCGCAGAACAACACTCTTAAAACTGAAAGTGCCACAAAGGGTTCTTTGAGCAAGGCCTTTGAAATATTATAGTTGCCTAAAGAATTAATACAGTGCAAAATACAGTGCAAAATTTTAGGCAGGTGAGGAAAAAATGCTGTTAACAAAGAAAGCTTTCAAAAATGGAAGTGTTAATCATTTATTTTCATCAATCAACAAAATGCAGTGAATGAACAAAAGAGAAATCTAAATCAAATCAATATTTGGCGTGACCACCCATTGCCTTCAAAACATCATCAATTCTTCTAGGTACACTTGCACACGGTTTTTGAAGGAACTCGGCTGGTAGGTTGTTCCAAACATCTTGGAGAACTAACCACAGATCTTCTGTGGATGTAGGCTTCCTCACATCCTTCTGTCTCTTCATGTAATCCCAGACACACTCGATGATGTTGAGATCAGGACTCTGTGTGGACCATAAGAATTGATGCTGGTTTGAAGGCAAAAGGTAGTAACACCAAATATTGATTTGATTTAGATTTTTCTTTTGTTTGCTCACTTTGCATTTTGTAAATTGATAAAAATAAACAATCATTATATTTCTGAAAGCATTCTTTGTTTACAGCATTTTTTCCACACCTGCCTAAAACGTTTGCACAGTACTGTATATGTAACATAAATGAGTAGGAGATATGTGACTGTGAAGAATAATTAAAGGTCTATAAAAAGTAAAATGTTTAGCCAAGAGCATTTCTATGATATTTCTTTTAACTTTAAAAGGTACTTCAGGGAACCAAAAATGATTCTCATATAGTATAATGCAATTCAATCTTTTTGGTAATTTTATTTTTCTGAAGTGAGGTGAAAGTGACTACTTGTCATTGTGATCTCACAGCACAGCACACAGTGTACCACGAACGAAATTCTTTCTCTTCATTTTACCCATATAAACCATGCAGCAGGGGAAAGTCATACATCACTGGTGGACTGGAGATGCTACAATGCTACATATCTGAGTTTTAGAGTTCTGTTTTTTAACATGATAAATTTTGTTTTAATACCAGTGTAATAAAGAATTAACAGCACAGGGAGTCAGGAAGTGCCTGGTTGGCAATAGAGACAGTGCCATTAACTGCACAGTGCCAGAACCAGTAGTCATTGTTTCTGGCATTCTCCCTATGAGGAGTACAAGATTCACTGGCATGCCAGCCTTACTGAAATGTTAAAAATAACTCTCCAAATAATATATATACTTTGGGCAAGCTGTCTAAGTTTTTTCTTCTACATACTAACTGTGCAGAAGATCAGTGACCATTGTTCATAGTTAAAAGTGACTGCTGATGTAATTTGGAAAATGAAGTATGGGTTATGTAATGCTAGTGCCTTAATAACAAGCGGACACTGGAAAAAAATAACAAGAAAGGAGAGCTTTATTTTTTACAGTGTCCTTGAAATGCTCTGCTGTTAACTGTATTATTATTATAATGAACCCTTGGTGCTGACGTTAAAGAAATTGAATGATATCAAAAAATGTGCAGAGAAATGCTGCAAATAAGACCATTGTAATATATGCATGCCTACATTTCTTACTGCTTAATGACACTACTCTTTAGTTACATAGTGCTGTGCCATAATTTTGCATTTTAATTTTTTTGACAAAACACATGCAGCAGGGAGCAGCTATTGAAAGCACATGGGGAGAAGTGACAGGGATGGTACCTTGCAAGGGCATCTCAGGACAACCTACTGGTGAAGGAATCGAACCCACAATCTTCCGATCCAAGGGCCAACTGTCTAACCACTAGGCCACCGCTGCCCCAGTTTGCATTTGATGATGAAAAGAAAAATATTACATACAGTTGTGATCTGCTGCTTCTACATTACTGACAGTTAGTTGAGTATTCTGCTACTAATTTTTCAGCATCAATTTATTTGCCCTCACTTTTGCTGAACTTTTTGGACATTGAGATAGGAGGGGTTTAAACTGTTTGCTGTCAATGGGATCTGGGTAGTTGGACCCAGCAGCACTGTTGGCCATTCTGTTATATCTTTTTTTAATGGTTTGGAAATAGATTTACTATGCACCAGACAGATGGTTGGGCAGATGGTTCTCAGTGCTCTTTTTTCTAACATGGGGAGTACAGATAATGTGGTTCCTATGTAACCAAAGGGAGACCTGTAAATGCCCTACTAACCTCCCACCTTCTTTCTGTAAACTACTGATAACAACAGACAAAACATCAACCTTATTGGAGCTTGATGCTTTATGGCTTCAAAGTCATTCTTTTCAGCATGTATGATGATAGCTTAGGAGTTTCTTCAACATTGCCCTTAACCCAGACACTAAATAAATACATCCAGATATATGTGCTTGTAAACTGAAAACACACTTATGAAATGAAATCTGAAGATGCAAGAAAGTTAACAAACATGATGATATGTGAATTTAAGCTAATCATTCAGCTAATCAAGCTAATTTCAGCTATTCAAGTATCAGTCTATTATGTGTAATGTTACTAATGTTATTAGTAACATTAGCCTCTTAGCTCCAGTAGAAATCTAATAAAGTAACCCTCATATACAAAACTCCTGCCTGATCAATTTCCTTTTGGCTAAGACTAAAACTGTGAGCATTTGATTTACACAGATCTAGTTAATCACTTTAAATGGTAGTTCAGGTTGCCAAGTAATTTCTTTCCCTTAATCAATTGTTCTGCCATTTTAACATAAACATCTTTTTTTCTTCATTAATAGGATATGGTAAAAAAGGATTTAAAATGCCACAACTGAATCTCCAGAATATGTGATACGAGCCAAGTTGGCCTTGTGATAGGGAGGTAATTCATAAGAAGTGGGATTGACTATTTGTCATTGTGAAACACAGCACGGTACACAGATACCCACAATGAAATGCAACCTCTGCTTTTTTAACCCACACACACTGGTCAGCAGGGTGCAGCTATACCCAGTACCCAGAGAGAAGTGATTGGGACGGTACCCTGCTCAAGGGTACCTCAGGGCAAATGGTCCTTGGGCTGATCTGGTTGAGTCAGGTTGAAGCACAAATGCCTTAGACAACTCAGGTTACATATTTATAAGCATCATCTGTATACTGCGCACATGCTTCAGGATTGGATATTTGGAGCATTGTAGTCCATTAGTCAATAGAAAGAACAGCACATAAGTATTAGAGGGAAAATGGCAAGAGAGACTGTTCATAGAACAGAGATAACAGTAAAAGTCTTTGGTTTACTCTTTCCCTTTGAAAAGGTCAACCCATGACTGAAAAAGGTGTAGGAATCCTTCAAAAGTCTAGGTCCTTTCAACAAAGGCCATCCCTCTCTTAATATGTAAGTCAAGATATGAAAGCTTTATTTAATATAATAACATAATATATTATTTAATATAATATATTATTAGGCGCAGCGGTGGCCTAGTGGTTAGGGCGTTGGCCCTATGATCGGAGGATTGGGGGTTCAAACCCCTTCCCAATAGGTTGCCCTGAGGTACCCTTGAGCAAGGTGCCATCCCCGTCCCGCTCCTCCCTGCGATGGGCTGGCGACCTGTCCAGGGTGCGTCCCCCGCCCTCGCCCTGTGTGCGCTGGGTTGGACACCGGCACTCCCCAGCGACCCCGTTTGGGACAAGCGGAATGGATAATATATTATTATTAATAATAATAACTAGGGATAAACAAGCCAGTGAATTTCTTCATGCTGGTCCCAAGCCCGGAAAAATGGGGAAGGTTACTTCAGGGTGGGCATCCAGTGTAAAACTTTTGCCAAATCAATATGTGGACAACAAAACAGACTTCCATACCGGATTGGTCGAGGCCCGGGTTAACAATGACCACCAGTGTTATTAGCCTACAGGGTGGAGGTTGGGCTACTGTTGGCCAAAGAAGAAGAAGAAGAAGAGGAAGAGGAGGAAGGCATGTCCAGAACAGGAGGAGAGGAGGTAGTGGAGGAGAGTAGAAGTAAGGGTAGGAACTTTGATTGCTGGCAGCATGACTGGTAAAGGCAGAGTATTAGCTGATATGAAAGCTGATATTAGCTGAAGAGTCCTTAAAGCATATTAAGAAAATATCTTGCAAAAACATTAAATAAGTAAAAAGAATAATATAATTTAAATAAAATCATATGTACTCTAGTGCTTGAATTATAGCTAATTGACCAATAGCTTTATGAATTATGCTTATTGAGACAAATGATCAGAAATTTTATGGCTAACAGGTGCTGCCTGCATTGGGGTTAGCATTTATTTAAAATTATTCACTTAGTCATCTCAGTTTAAGTCAATAAAATGAATTATTGTAGTTGAATAGCAAAGCTTGACCCATGTGTGTGTGATGCCTCCACAGCCACACCACGTCTGCCAATCAATGACTTGTATCCACATCCTGCTCCTTTTTCCTTTCAGCACTGGATTTTGCTTTGTATGCATGGCAAGGTCTGAGTGAAATGAACCAATAATCAAAGTGCCTTGCAATGCCTTAAAGTAGGAGCCAAAAAACATTGCATATGGACTGGGCATAAGGAAGTCCTTTGGGGTAGAAGCGAGGATCGGTATAAATAATTAAGAAGTGCTGAGTGATGTTTTCCATCTGCAGTAGAGAAGCGAAAGTGGAGTGGTTCAGAAACATTCGACAACAGCGATTCAGTTAAAGACCATATCTTAAAAAAGCTGAGTTTATTTTTTTAATTATCTATTTCTCTGTTAATTCGTTTTTGGAAGAGTTGGAAGCTGGAGACTTTTAATTAATTAATGACTCAGAATAATTGCATAGTGAGGAAAACACAAAATGGCAATCCTGGGGTGACTGCATTAGACCAGACTGGTTAAATCACTGGATTTAAAACAGGACAGAGTAATTAAATGTATAAAATGCAAAGCATAAAAGTATAAAGCTTTGCATAATCAGTAAAAATGCAATCAGTAGTGTTTCTTAAGTACTGTCACAAAACAAGTTGACAGAAATTCAAGAATATGTTACTTTCTTAACCACATCAGCAATTCAGCGTAACCAGTTGGAGGTATGTTTGAATGGGTTCAGAAAACTTTGGATGTTTATTTGCTACTCATTTTTTTAGTTAAAGAGGCTAATTTTGGAGCCCAGACATGTCCTGACTGATTAATTACAATTGGGGAAGTTCTGTAAATTAACAGATTTCCATAGCAGATCAGTCAAGGCTCGGGTTAACAATGACTGCCACCAGTGCTGTTAGCCTACAGGATGCTGGTGGAAATTGGGCTACTGTTGGCAAAAGGAGAAGAAGAAGAAGAGGAGCAGGCATGTCTGGAGGGAGGAGGAGAGAAGGAAGTGGAGAAGAGTGGAAGTGAGGGTAGGAACTTTGAATGTTGGCAGCATGACTGGTAAAGGTAGAGAATTAGCTGATATGATGGAGAGAAGGAAGGTTGATATTTTGTGTGTGCTTAGAGACTCGATGGAGTAGTAAGGCCAGGTGTATTGGAGGGAGATTTTCTTTGGGTGTGATGAGGATGGACTGGATTAGAAATTAGTATATTAGAGGGACAGCTCAGGTTAGACATTTTGGAGTTAGAGAGGCAAGGTTGTGTTGGTTTGAACATGTCCAGAGGAGAGATGAGGATTAGATTGTGAGGAGGATGTTGAAGATGGAGCTGCCAGGAAAGAGCTGCATTTTATGGCTGAAGGAATCCACTGCCTCTATGAATACAGTTGCCATGAAGGAAAGTTTTTAGTCTGCAATAGCATACTGGTGATATCTGTTCCCCAGGTAAGCCACACATATGACCCTAACTCTTAATATTACATAAAAATCTTTTTTTATTCACCAGAACAGGCCACCTTATTCACAGTCTTACCAATTAGGATGCTCACAATGTATTTTTGTCCAGCAATGTACTCTTTTGTTAATTATTTTTTAATCTTGTCTTACAATTTTTTAAATTACCAGCATTATACTTTTTGCCATCTGTGCTACTGTAGCTCTTATTAGGGTTTGGAGCAGATAGGTCACTGAGCCTTGAGCACCTATGACCCTGTTCACTTTTTTGTTCTTTCTTTGACCCTTTTGGAAGGTACTAGCCACTGCAAATCAGTATTACTGAACAAGACCTGGCATACTCTGACCCAGTTACCTCTCTCTATCACAGTTTGGCCCATGTCAAAGTCACTCATATTCTTACACCAGTTTTCCTTCTTCCCACATATCATATTCAGGAACGGACAGTTAACCTACTGCTTAATATTTACTCTGCCTTCACAGGTCCCATCGTAACAAGAAAATCAATGTTATTCACTTCACCTGTCAGTGTTTTTACGTTATGACTGACTGGTGTTTTGTAGTTTGGAGTGGATACGTATCAAGTGTCAAATGAAGCTTCAGTTATTTTTGGATAATACACTCTGCATACAAGTGGCAACATGCTGTAGTCACAATGCCAATGCAGTGCTAATGAATGATTAATTAAAGCCAAGCCAACATGGGAGCTTACATTGATTTTAGAATCTCATTGACCTACTTAAGAAATTTTACTTACTGAGTAGAGAGGTAGAGGAATTCTTCCAAAGCATCTTAAAGAACTACATAGATAGATAGATAGATACTTTATTGATCCCGGGGGAAATGTAAGAATTTGTTGAATATTAAACTCAACATTGGAACATTAGGACTTAGTGGTTAGGGACTGGGCACCAGGATCGGAAGGTCGTGGGTTCTAATCCTGAGACAGTAGCCTGCTCTGAGGTACGCATTAGCAAGGTACTGTCTGTGTCGCTGCTACCTCTGGGAATGGCTATAACAGTGTAATTGTGCCATGAAGAATTATGGTAGTTGTGGTCTAATCCAGTTCAGTGTACCTAATAAAGTGACGGTTAAAGGTGTGCCTATGTGTGTGTTTGTGTATGTATATATACAGTATCTCACAAAAGTGAGTACACCCCTCACATTTTGGTAAATATTTTATTATATCTGGGACAACACTACCCACATTGTGCCTAATTAGCCATTTTCCCTGCCCGGTGTCATGTGACTTGTTAGGTCTCAGGTGTGAATGGGGAGCAGGTTTGTTAAATTTGGTGTTTTTGCTCTCGCACTCTCTGTTACTGATTCAACATGGCACCTCATGGCCAAGAACTCTCTGAGGATCTGAAAAAAAGATTTGTTGCTTTACATAAAGATGCCTAGGCTATAAGAAGATTGCCAACACCCTGAAACTGAGCTGCAGCACGTTGGCCAATACCAATGGTTACACAGTACAGATTCCACTCAGAACAGGCCGTGCCATGCCATTTTTCTGATATTTTATGCCACAGCAGCACATATACTAAAATTGGTATGATACAGAGGAGATTAGCATCATTCCTTATTTTTGGGGCAGCAGTGGCCTAGTGGTTAGGGAAAAGGCCCCAGGATCGGAAGATTGTGTGTTCGAATCCCAGACCCGTAGGCTGACCTGAGGTACAGTTGAGGCCAAAATTATTAGCCTCCAAGGAATAATGGAACATTTTTCTAAACTTCTTCCCAGTGCTTGCAGCATTGATGAAACTTGATACAAGCAAACATTCACCAGTGCTATTTAGAAGCTTTTGGTACATTTTGTAATATAAAATACATTTTTAGGCTTGCTTTATATCAAATATAGCAAAAAATGGGCTGGTCAAAAATATTAGCCCCATGTGAATGTTTGCTTTAAAAACACACCTACAGTAATTAACCAATCATCTTTGAAACCACACCTGTGCAGTCAATTGGTTTCCTAACAACACCTGCAGTCAATTGGCTTCCTAACAACATTCAATCAGCATAAAAAGACTCCAAGGAACAGGGCACCTGAACACATGAGAGTGACTACTATTACTCACCATGCCAAAGACAAAGGAAATCAGTCTGGAGCTCAGAAAGAAGATAGTAGAGGCTCACGATAAGGGGGAAGGCTACACTGCCATTTCCAAGCGATTCACAGTGTCTAGAACTGCTGTACGTTGCATCATTGCCAAGTACAAAGAGACAAATTCTGTAAGGAACAAACCTGGTTGTGGCCATAAGCGCAAGATTTCAAGAACTCTGGAGAGGAAAATAGCCAGAGATGTTAGCAAGGAGCCCTGGACATCTGCCAAGATGATTGTTGCTGACCTGGCCTCTTCTGGAGTTGATGTTTCAAGGAACACAGTTGTGAGGGCTCTTCATCCCTTTACTCAAACAGCGGCACATCACAGCCCGACTGAGGTTTGCCCATGAACATTTGAAAGGTAAAGATGAGTTTTGGAAGTCTGTGCTTTGGTCTGATGAGACTAAACTGGAACTGTTTGGGCACATGGATGTTGCTTATGTTTGGCGAAGACAGGGAGAGGCCTTCAACCCAAGGAACAAATTTCCCACAGGTTAACAAGGTGGTGGGAGCATCATGCTGTGGAGCTGTTTTGCAGCCTCAGGCACAGGGAGCCTTGTTCGGGTGCATGGCATCATGAAAAACGAAAATTACGTTGACATTTTGAGGGAGAATATGCAGAAATCTGCATGTAGTCTAGGCTTAGGTCATCGCTAGGTCTTCCAACAAGACAATGACCCAAAGCATACATCAAAATTAGTCCAACAGTTCCTCAAGGATACCAAAACCAAGATCCTGGAGTGGCCCGCACAGAGCCCAGACCTCAATCCTATTGAGAATCTGTGGCGGGTGCTCAAAGTGAATGTCCATGCTCGGAAACCATGCAATTTGGACCAGCTAGAACAATTTGCAATGGAAGAATGGGCCAAAATCCCTCAGGAGACCTGTGCCAACCTAGTAAAGGACTACTCTAAGAGATTGTTGTCAGTTGTGGCTCAGAAAGTGTACATTATTGACTGTTAATGGCCAGTCAAATCATTTTGGATGTCTCATTTTTGAACTTTCTTGTTTCAACTCAGTGTATCAATAAAACATCCTAATTAAACTTAGTGGACATTGTTTTTTATAGTGTATTTGCTTCCATAATAACAAACACTTGTTGTAAATGGTCATTTTCATGGAGAAATCAAGAGTGTTGTCTAATTTCATAAGGGGGCCTAATAATTTTGGCCTCAACTGTACCTTTGAGCAAGGTACCATCACCATCACTGCTCCCTCAGTGCTTTAAATAGCTGTCCCCTGCTGCGAGTGTGCTTATGCAGAGGAAGCATTTAGTTGTGTGTCACTGTGTGCTGTGCTGAGTTTCACCAATGACATTTTAACTTTCACTTCTCTTTTGGCTAAGGTTCAGCTATATATATATATATATATATATATATATATATATATATATATATATATACAGTATTGTGCAATAGTTTTAGGCAGGTGTGGAAAAAATGCTTTCAGACAAAGAATGCTTTCAGAAATATAAATAATGATTGTTTATTTTTATCAATTTACAACATGCAAAGTGAGTGAGCAAAAGAAAAATCTAAATCAATGTTCAAATCAATGTTTGGTGTTACTACCTTTTGCCTTCAAACCAGCATCAGTTCTTATAGGTACACTTGCACAAAGTCAGGGATTTTGTAGGATTATTGTCAGGTGTATGATCAACCAGTTTTACCAAACAGGTGCTAATGATCATCAATGTCACACGTAGGTTGAAACACAGTCATGTTTGGAACAACCTACCAGCGAGTTCCTTCAAGAACTGTGTGCAAGTGTACCTAGAAGAATTGATGCTGTTTTGAAGGCAAAAGGTAGTAACACCAAATATTGATGTGATTTAGATTTCTCTTTTGTTCATTCACTGCATTTTGTTGATTGATGAAAAAAAATGATTAACACTTCCATTTTTTTACATCATTTTTTCCACACCTGCCTTAAACTTTTGCACAGTACTATATTTATTCTTTAGGCAACTATAATATTTCTAAGGCATTGCTCAAAGAATCCCTTGTGGCACTTTCAGTTTTAAGAGTGTTGTTCTATGCAGGTTCTATTTTTAATTGATGTTCCCTGTTAGTGTTACATATATACAAATAAATGTATATATGTATCTGACACTGTATTGCAATAAACAGAGAATTTGAATTATTCAGTTAAACACAGAAGGTTCAAATGAAAGATAATATACTTAGGCAAAGGGAAAAATCAACAAGAGTTTGTCATCATCAAGAAAGATGCAATATTGGTGATTGACAGCATTGACAGAAATCTTTAGTTTAAGATTTAAAGCAGTTTTCTAAATTGAGGTTCTTAAAAAATGTTAAACATGCTGGCTCTTTCTAAATAAGCTGACACTGTACGACAAAAGCAATCCTGTACTTTCCCCCGGTTGAGCAGATGAGCAATGATATTGGCTGTGGCTCTGACAGCATAAATCGAATGTTCCATTCTCATTTCCTTTCTCCTCTCTCCCTTGAGACCCACCTCCTTTCTCCTCTCTCCCTTGAGACCCACTTCCTTTCTTCACCTCCTTGAGCTCTTTTTCATTTTTTTTCTCTGGCATTTCATGAAAAGATGTGAAGTTGTAGAATAAGGGACTGTTGTGTGGAAGAACTGATTGATTCTTACTATGAATACAATCATTTAACTGGACAAAGTCAGAAAAGCTAACTTTGAATTCAGTAAATTAGATGGGGCCCTGTTCATAATTTCTGAAATGGATCAGCTGTCTTTTCTGTCATATTGACTTCCATTAGAGAAGTAATGTTTTTGTCCCCATGACTTGGGTTTTGTCTTGAAATATTTGAAACTTGGACATTTTAAAAATATTTAACACATATATTTCAAACTAAAGAAGATTCAGGTTCTAAATTAAGCATGTAAATCTTTAAGGGCTGGTAATATGTGTCATATTCAAAACCAAGGTTACCATGAAATATAGAGTATGTTACTGTCTACAAAATCATATTTGAACACTTTATTTCTCCTCTATTAAAGCTATTTATCCAATGGTTGAAATTGTTTTGTACTGATTGTGTCCAGTCAAGTATAGATCTGAAATAGATTTCTTTTGTCCCCCTTTGTAAAAGTGAAATCACAAATACTGACCATATCTAAGGGAATGAGACCTACAGGTACTAAGATATGAGTCACTGCCAGATCTGGACAGATTTACAACTGTTCCATGTTTTGGAATATGGCTCTCACGTTGGTTCATGGTGGTCCAAAAGGCAAGGACATACAACTATTTGTTGTATCTGAATCATTAAAACAGGCCCCCATCTCCCATTGCTCCTTTGCTCCAAGTTCTGATTCTGACATGCCTATTGTAAATGCTTTTGGTGGTGAACAGGGGTCAGCATGAGGACTTTAACTGGTCTACTTTGCCCTGTGTGTTCTGGCACCTTCTATAAAATCCAGCATTAACTTTGAGCAATATCTGCTACAAGTAGCTCCTCTGTGGTATTAGATTGAATGAGATGGCCTTTGCTTCCCACACTCATTTATTAAAGCCTAAGGTGGCCATTAACATTTTGCCAGTTCACCAGTTATCCTATCTTGCCCATTTTTTCATAACTGCAGTAGATGTGACTGAAGCTTAGTCATTCATATTATTGTAAAGTTTACATTGCTTACGTAGTTTTTTGTTATCTGTTCCAATTAGTATCACAATGTCATAAAGATGAATAAGGAACGCACACATACAATCCAGCCACTAGTGATGCACATGCCAGTGTATTTCTTCATGCCAGTCCCAAGCCCAGATAAATGGAGAGGGTTATGTCAAGAAGGGCATCCAGTGTAAAACTTTTGCCAAATCAATATGCGGAAAATGAAAACAATTCCATACAGGATCGGTCGAGGCCCGGGTTAACAATGACCGCCACCAGTGCTGTTAGCCTACAGGGTGCTGGCTGAAATTGGAATATTGTTGGCCAAAGGAGAAGAAGAAGAAGAAGAGTAGGAAGGCAAGTCCAGAGGGAGGAGGAGAGAAAGAAGTGCAGGAGAGTGGAAGTGAGGGTAGGGACTTTGAATGTTGGCAGCATGACTGGTAAAGGTAGAGAATTAGCTGATATGATGGGGAGAAGGAAGGTGTGTGCAAGAGACCAGATGGAAGGGTAGTAAAACCAGATGTATTAGAGGAGGGTTTAAATTGTTCTTCCATGGTATGGATAGAAGGAGGAATGGAGTAGGTGTTATCCTGAAGGAAAAATATGTGAAGAGTGTTATGGAGGTGAAGAGGTAAAATAAGTTAAGTTAAAATGAAGGATGATTATAATGATAATGAATGTTGTTAGTGCTTATGCCCCACAAGTTGGTTGTGAGATGGAGGAGAAAGAAGAATTCTGGAGTGAGTTAGATGAAGTGATAGAGAGTGTACCCAGGGGAGAGAGAGTGGTGATTGGTGCAGATTTTAATGGTCATGATGGTGAAGGGAACGGAGGTGATGAGGAGGTAATGGGTAGATATGGTAGCAAGGAGAGGAATGCTGAAGGTCAGATGGTTGTAGATTTTGCGAAAATGATATAAATGGCTGTAGTTAATACTTATTTTAAGAAGAGGGAGGAGCACAGGGTGACGTATAAGAGTGGAGGAAGATGCTCACAGGTGGATTATATTCTTTGCAGCAGGGTCAGTCTGAAGGAGATTGGAGACTGCAAAGTAGTGACAGGGGAGAGTGTAGCTAAACAGCATAGTGTGGTGGTCTGTAGGAAGACCTTGGAGGTCAAGAAGAGGAGGAAAGTGAGGACAGAGTCGAGGATCAAGTGGTGGAAGCTGAAGAAGGAGGACTGCAAGGTGGAATTCAGGCAGGAGTTAACACGTGCACTGGGAGGTGTTGAAGAGCTACTGGACAGCTGGGAAACTACTGGAGAAGTGATAAGGCAGACCGCCAGAAATGTACTTGGTGTGACATCTGGAAGGAAGAAGGAGGATAAGGAAACCTGGTGGTGGAACCGAGAAGTCCAGGAGTGTATACAGAAGAAGAGTGCAGCAAAGAAGATGTGGGACAGTCAGAGAGATGAAGAAAGTAGTCAGGTGTACAAGGAGATGAACCGCAGGGTGAAGAAAGCAGTGGTGAAGGCCAAAGATAAGATGTTTGGTGAATTGTATGAGAGGTTGGACAGTAAAAAGGGAGAAAAGGACCTTTACCGATTGGCTAGACAGAGAGACAGATCTGGGAAGGATGTGTAGCAGGTCAGGGCAATTAAAGATAGAAATGGAAACATACTCGCAGGTGAACAGAGTGTGTTGAGCAGATGGAAGGTGTACTTTGAGGGGCTGATGAATGAAGAAAATGAGAGAGAGAGAAGGTTGAATGATATGATGATAGTAAACCAGAAAGTGCAGCATATTAGTAAGATGGAAGTAAGGGCAGCAATGAAGAGGATGAAGAATGGAAAGGTTGTTGGACCAGATGACACTAGTGAAAGCATGGAGGTGTTTAGGGGAGATGGCAGTTGAGTCTCTGACCAGATTGTTTAACACAATCTTGGATAGCGAGAAGATGCCTGAGGAGTGGAGATGAAATGTACTGGTACCGATTTTCAAGAATAAGGGTGATGCACAGAGCTGTAGTAATTATAGGGAGATAAAGTTGATCACAGCATGAAGTTATGGGAAAGAATAGTGGGAACTATGTTAAGAAAAGCAGTGAGGATTAGTTAACAGCAGTATGGTTTTATGCCGAGAAGAGCACTATGGATGCAAATGTTTGCTCTGAGGGTGATGATGGAGAAGTACAGAAAAGGTCAAAAGGAGTTACATTGTGCCTTTGTGGATTTGGAGAAAGCATATGACAGGGTGCTTAGAGAGGAGTTGTGGTTTTGTATGAGGAATTCAGGTGCAGAGAAGCATGTGAGTGCAGTTCAGGATATGTATGATTGCAGTGTAACAGTGGTGAGATCTGCAGTGGGAGTGAAAGATGCATTTAAGGTAGAGGTTGGATTACATCAAGGATCAGCGCTGAGCCCATTCTTGTTTGCGATAGTAATGGACAGGTTGAAAAACGAGGTTAGGCAGGAGTCTCCCTGGACGATGATGTTTGCTGATGATATTGTGATCTGCAGTGAGAGTAGGCAGCAGCTTGAGGAGAACCTGGAGAGGTGGAGATATGCTCTAGAGAGGAGAGGAATGAAAGCAAGTTGGGCAACGACAGAATACATGAGTGTGAATGAAAGGGAGGAAAGTGGAGTAGTTAGGATGCAGGGAGTAGAGGTAACAAAGGTGGGGGAGTTTAAATACTTGGGTTCAACAGTTCAGTGTAGCAGTGAGTGTGGAAGAGAGGTGAAGAAGAGAGTGCAGGCAGGTTGGAATGGGTGGAGAAGAGTGGCCGGAGTGATTCGTGACAGATGGGTACTAGCTAAAGTAAAAGGGATGGATTACAGGACAGTAGTAAGACCAGCTATGTTGTATGGGTTGGAGATGGTGGCACTGACGAAAAGACAGGAGGCAAAGCTGGAGGTGTCAGAGTTAAAGATGCAGAGATTTTTGCTGGGTGTTACAAGGATGGACAGGATTAGGAATTAATATATTAGAGGGACAGCTCAGGTTACACATTTTGGAGACAAGGTTAGAGAAGCAAGGTTCCTCAAGGTGTAGGAGAGATGAGGATTATATTGGAAGGAGGATGTTGAAGGATGTTGAAGATGGAGCTGCCAGGAAAGAGGAAAAGAGGTGAGAGAGGACATGCACATGGTGAGAAAGGACATGCAGGTGGTTGGTTTGAAGCAGGAAGACGCAGAGGACCGGAAGAAATGGATAGAGTGATTTGCTTTGGTGACCCATAAATGGGAGCAGCTGAAAGAAAAAGAAGAAGAAGAAGAAGGAACGCACACATACACTGTTATTACACAATTATTAGGCAATTACATTTTAATATGGAACAAATACAGTGCTATCAGTTAATCCAAAATGTTAATAACCATGAAGCCTGAGTTTTATTAGGCAACCTTTAATGTGCAATTATTACATAACTGATAGGTTCCTGGTAGCTTCATGTTTAATTCTCCTCAAATCTTTGACAGTTAATTTACATCATTTTTTCTCATGGTTTATGTGACCCTGTTGAATATTTGCAACAAACTGTTTGATGGTTCTGTGATCACACCCAAATATTTTAGCAATTTTAAGAGTGCTGCATCCCTTTGAAAGCAGCTGCCTAATAATTATATACACCTATATATAGGGTGTTGATCTCCTTAGGCCACACCCTCCCTCATTATACAAATACATGTCACCTGATATGCTTAAATGTAATTTGCATTCAGGTTTATACAGCTTGGAACTGGAATATATGAATAAAAATAATGGTACGGTCAAAATACTCACTTACCTAAAAATTGTGCACACAGTGTTGATATTATAAGAAATTCTCAATAGGCAATGTCAGGATTAGGCTCAAGTGATATCCAATCTAAAAATTAACTAGTCTGTGAGCCAACTTAGAATACAAATTTAGTATATGCACTGCAGGTGCATATATGTACAGTATAGAAGCTTGTTTAAGAAGTCTATATGTACATATAGGCCTGGCTGCTGCACTGTTTCTTTTCTTCTTACAATCACGAGCATGATATGTTTAGAATGTGACTTCGACAGTCCATTTCTAAATTTAGTCAGATGCGGGGAAGTTTTTCCAGAAGAAGGTTGTGAATCAGCTCCCTGAGATTCTTGCCGTTCAGTGCCTGCTAAAAAGCACCCAACCATTGCCAGTTCTTAATCAAACACAAGCAGATGCAATGAGCATTTTGCCTTGAGTTGAACAAATTAATATTTAGAAATATATTTTAAAAATAAAAGTGGGATTTTTTTCAAGACTTAATTTGATGAAGCTGATTACCCTGCAGCCATTAGTATACAATTACTAAGTCCAAGATAAGTCTGAACTTGCATTCAGTAGCATTATTTTTATATAATTATTATTATTATTTTTTAATTATTATTTATTTATTTTTTGGATTAGAGTAGTACCATGGCTTAAAAACCTGAAAATACCAAAGGCCATGGTTAAAGTTTTCTTTTTTTTGTCATTTGGATATTTTTTTTTGTATTCTCTTTCTTCTATTGTTTGCTGATGATATTGTGATATTGTGATATGCAGTGAGAGTAGGCAGCAGCTTGAAGAGAACCTGGAGAGGTGGAGATATGCTCTAGAGAGGAGAGGAATAAAAGTGAGCAGGACAAAGACAGAATACATGAGTGTGAATGAAAGGGAGGAAAGTGGAGTGGTTAGGATGCAGGGAGTAGTGGTGACAAAGGTGGAGGAGTTTAAATACTTGGGATAAACAGTTCAGAGTAACGGTGAGTGTGGAAAAGAGGTGAAGAAAAGAGTGCAGGCAGGTTGGAATGGGTGGAGAAGAGAGGCTGGAGTGATTTGTGACAGATGGGTACCAGCAAGAGTAAAAGGGAAGGTTTACAGGACAGTAGTTAGACCAGCTATGTTGTATGGGTTGGAGACGGTGGCACTGAAGAAAAGACAGGAGGCGGAACTGGAGGTGTCAAAGTTAAAGATGCAGAGATTTTTGTTGGGTGTAAGCCAATAGGGATGCACAAGCCAGTGTATTTCCTCGTGCCAGATCCAGGTCCAGATAAATGGGGGGGGGTTATGTCAGGAAGGGTGTAAAACTTCCATAAAACAGACTTCCATACCAGATCGGTTGAGGCGTCACCAGTGCTGTTAGCCTACAGGGTGCTGGTGGAAATTGGACAATTGTTGGCCAAATGAGGAGAAGAGGAAGAGGAGGAAGGCATGTCCAGAGGGAGGAGGAGAGAAACAAGTGCAGGAGAGTGGAAGTGAGGGTAGGGACTTTTTTGAATGTTGGCAGCATGACTGGTAAAGGTAGAGAATTAGCTGATATGATGGGGAGAAGGAAGGTTGATATTTTGTATGTGCAAGAGACCAGATGGAAGGGTAGTAAGGCCAGGTGTATTGGAGGAGGATTTAAACTGTTCTTCCATGGTGTGGATAGAAGGAGGAACGGAGTAGGTGTTATCCTGAAGGAAGAATATGTGAAGAGTTTTATGGAGGTGAAGAGGGTGTCAGGGAGGGTGATGAGTTTGAAGCTGGAAGTTGAAGGTGTGATAATGAATTTTGTTAGTGCTTATGCTCCACAAGTTGTGAAATGGAAGAGAAAGAAGAATTCTGGAGTGAGTTAGATTAGATGAGAGAGAGTGTACCCAAGGGAGAGAGAGTGGTGATAGGTGCAGATTTTAATGGTCATGTTGGTGAAGGGAACAGAGGTGATGTGGGGGTGATGGATAGGTATGGTGTCAAAGAGAGGAATGCTGAAGATCAGATGGTTCATATAGTTCAAGATCAGCATATAAATGGCTGTAGTTAATACTTATTTTAAGAAGAGGGAGGAGCACAGGGTGACGTATAAGAGTGGAGGAAGATGCTCACAGGTGGATTATATTCTTTGCAGCAGGGTCAGTCTGAAGGCGATTGGAGACTGCAAAGTAGTGACAGGGGAGAGTGTAGCTAAACAGCATAGTATGGTTGTCTGTAGGATGACCTTGGAGGTCAAGAAGAAGAGGAAAGTGAGGGCAGAGCCGAGGATCATGTTGTGAAAGCTGAAGAAGGAGGACTGCAAGGTGGAATTCAGGCAGGAGTTAACACGTGCACTGGGAGGTGTTGAAGAGCTACCGGATTGCTGGGAAACAACTGGAGAAGTGAAGTGGGACAGTCAGAGAGATAAAGAAAGTAGACAGGTGTACAAGGAGGTGAACCGTAGGGCGAAGAAAATGGTGAAGGCCAAAGATAAGGTGTTTGGTAAATTGTATGAGAGGTTGGACAATAAGGGGGGAGAAAAGGACCTTTACCGATTGTCTAGACAGAGAGACAGCTCTGAGAAAGATGTGTAGCAGGTCAGGGCAATTAAGGATAGAGATGGAAACGTACTCACAGGTGAACAGAGCGTGTTGAGCAGATGGAAGGAGTACTTTGAGGGGCTGATGAATGAAGAAAATGTGAGAGATAGAAGATTGGATGATGTGAGGAGAGTGAACCAGGAAGTGCAGCAAATAAACAAGATGGAAGTAAGGGCAGCAATGAAGAGGATGAAGAATGGCAAGGCTGTTGGTCCAGATGACACCAGTGAAAGCATGGAGGTGTTTAGGGGAGATGGCAGTTGAGTCTCTGATGAGATTGATTAACACAATCTTGGAAAGTGAGAAGATGCCTGAGGAGTGGAGATGAAGTGTACTGGTACTGATTTTCAAGAATAAGGGTGATGCACAGAGCTGTAGTAACTATAGAGGGACAAAGTTGATCAGTCACAGCATGAAGTTATGGGAAAGAATAGTTGGAGCTAGGTGAAGAAAAGCAGTGAGGATTAGTTAACAACAGTATGGTGTTATGCCGAGAAGAGCACTACAGATGCAATATTTGCTCTGAGGGTGTTGATGAAGAAGTACAGAAAAGGTCAGAAGGAGTTGCATTGTGCCTTTGTGGACTTGGAGAAAGCATATGACAGGGTGCCTAGAGAGGAGTTGTGGTTTTGTATGAGGAAGTCAGGTGTTACAGAGAAGTATGTGACAGTATTTCAAGATATGTATGATTGCAGTGTAACAGTGGTGAGATCTGCAATGGGAGTGATGGATGCATTTAAGGTAGAGGTTGGATTACATCAAGGATCAGCACTGAGCCCATTCTTGTTTGCAATAGTAATGGACAGGCTGACAGACGAAGTTAGACAGGAGTCTCCCTGGACGATGATGTTTGCTGATGATATTGTGATCTGCAGTGAGAGTAGGGAGCAGCTTGAGGAGAACCTGGAGAGATGGAGATCTGCTCTAGAGAGGAGAGGAATGAAAGTGAGTTGGGCAAAGACAGAATACATGAGTGTGAATGAAAGAGAGGAAAGTTGAGCGGTTAGGATGCAGGGAGTAGAGGTGACAAAGGTGGATGAGTTTAAATACTTGGAGACCGGTTGATACTTGGTTGATCCGCTGTGGTGACCCCTAAATGGGAGCAGCCAAAAGAAAAAGAAGATTCTTTTTTCTATTACTACTGCTACTGCTAGTAGTGACCACCACCACTACAACTTCTACTACAACTACTACTACTACTACTACTACTGCTAATACTATCGCTACTACAAAAAATTAGTGAAGCCTCAATTTTATTATTTTTTTGTGTGTTTTGTGTGTGGGACACTGTACTTGATAATTCTGATTTTTGAAAAGGATTTAATTAAGTATTATTTATTTTTGATATATTTTTTAGATATCTTTATTTAGAAATGTGCTTTGTATAATTGAGCATTTTGTCATTTATTTTGTTTATGAGATTTACTAGTTTTTTCATCATGACGGACACAATGACGGGCACAAGAGATATTCATTCGCAGCCAGGACCTGGCCCTAGTCCAGAGCTGACTGATGAGGAGAAGGAGATTATTAACAGTGTTATTGCTCGAGCTGAGAAGATGGAAGCAATGGAGCAGGAGAGAATTGGGTAAGAGATGAAAGAGTGGCTTCATAGTGACAAATTTTATGTTTTAAATTGGAAGGGTTCACAGCTTTAAGTAAGAAAATCCTTTTGATAAGATTTTGAACATAAACTAGAGAAGAGAAATGTTCTCTATGAAGTATAAACTTTTTGAAAAGGTATCAAAATAGTCGTTTACTCAGAGAAAAAGATACTCAGCCATTCTAAAATTCTCAGATAAAAATGTATTCTTTTTTCTGTACATAAAAGACGTCTCATGAATCGTCTGGACAATATAAAGAAAACTGTGTGCGGAGATGGAGTGTCTCGCTGCTTGTTGTGTGGGGAGCAGTTAGGTGCTCCTGGGATCAGCTCTGTGGTTTGTGAAGACTGTAAAAAGGTAAAATTATTGTCATTATATGATACTGCATTAGCTTTCTTGCATTTTGCTCACACAGATGCTGCAGCACAATTTACAAAAAATCACATGTATTTCAAAAGAGGTATACAAAATTCACATTCAGCAGTAAACATGTAAGATCATGTCAATAGTTGCATGTTTAATGGTGACAAACAACATATTTTTTAATCATATTTATTATTTTCATGTGTCATAATGTGCAATAAAATATATTCTGCAAAGGAACGGCATTATTGAGATTCTGGTGTTTATGTTTACCTGGATTGTACTTTTTTTTTTTTTTGATTGTTGAATCCTGTGTCCCCCTCACAGTGAATCAAAGTTAAAATCAATTCCAAAATTGTCATAATAAAAACTGAAATATTCCGCTTGCATACGCATTCAACCCTCTCTGATTAATGTCTCTGCAGTAAATAAATAGCACAGTTCAACTAGTAACTTTCCATAGTGGTTTTATTCCACAGTTTTACTGCCATTCATTCTCAGTAGATGTGAGATCTGGACTTAGTCATTACTTTTTGGTACAGCTTCTGTCACTTTGCTTTTGTGCTTAGGATAATTGTCCTGCTGAGACATTTTTATCAGACTGAAGCAGGTCTTATTTTTCCCTGTGTTTTGCTGCTCCCAGCTCTCAGTTTTAACTGCCCCCACTGAGAAAAGATGCATATCCACAACAGGATGCTTCCACCCTCATACTTCATTTGACGATGTCTTCTGAGGAATAAGCAGTGCTATGTTTACACTAAATTATATTTGTAGCCCATGTAAGAGGGCTGAACAATAGCTCCTGGAAAGCTTGATTTTCCCCCAAAAAACGAATCTTATCATTAAGAAGCTGAAAAACTATTCATATATTTAAATGGTTTATCTTACAACCTTCCCATACAGTTGTGTGTAGAGCTCTCAGTATAATTGACTGGTGCACCTTAATTTCCCTCTCCTTCAAAGCTATTGTTGACTCTTCTGTAGTTTCCTCAGAAGTTCCCTTCTTGGTCTGGCTTTTGTGGATTTCCCTCCATGCAGTGACTAGGGGACAGTGCAGCTTTTGATTTCTCAAACAAACATACAAGCTTTTTAATTTTATTTGTTTACTTTTCTTTCCTCAAACAAATATACAAGCATTTTATTTTTATTTGTTTACCCTGTCCTATGTTATTCATGTTTTTAGTGTTGCCTTTAAGTTCATGGGATCTTCCTCCATGGTCTTTTATCCAGAAAAGGTGAACTTTTTTAATTATTCACATGAAGAGGTACTTAATACAACATCTTTTATCTTTGTAGACCTGGAGCTTCTGCAGCACAAGGGCTGAATACTAATGCCAACAGCATATTTCTGTTGGTGTATTTTGTCAACAGGTTAATTTAATATTTACAAGCAATATGTTTTTAATTAAGGGATATTAATTAATTTGAGTCTCAGTCTTTTAGGGTAACATATGACTTTGCACAAAAGTAAACAGCTGTCATTTGTTTCAAATCTTGTGAGTTTAAAGGGGGTTGAATACTTCTGCAAGGTACTCTATATCTCTGTTCTCATATCTAATGAACTAACAAGTTTGGCATATTATCCATTAAAGAGAAAAATGAGTCATCACCATCCACAGCATCAATTCTCTGGTGCTAGCATTAGCTCATTTGCTCTCTAAAGCAGCAGCCAAATGATGTCCAGTAAACAAATGATTTCCCGTTCTTATTTCTGAATCACAAGGCAAGTTTCCAAATGCTCACCACTGTAGAATTCGAAAATATGTTGTAATAGCATTAAAAAAACAACCCTTTTCTTGTGTTTTCAAGCAGACAAAAAAACAATGAATGTAAGCTAGAGAAACTTTGTAAAATAACAAACAGGCAATAAAATTAGACCTTAATGCAAAATTAATAATGTAGGGAACTGAAGTAGCTGGTTAGTTAAAGGGTTAGTTAGTTGAGTGAGATGAGATAAATTGTACTTGTACTGAAATTTCTTTTCAGTTGTTTTTGAGGTCAATGTGTGTCTTTCCTTAGAACATGTGCACCAAATGTGGTGTGCAGAATAACAGTCGTCCCCGGTCTGTATGGCTCTGCAAGATCTGCAGCGAACAGCGAGAGGTGAGGAAAAGATTTACATTTACATTTTCATTTGGAAGACGCTCTTATTTACAGTGCTGTAATTAGTGCTTCATAGACCAAATCTGTTCTTCATTCCTGTAACCTAGGTTAAATGGCTTGCTATCAAGTATTTGCCAGCTAAGTAACATATTCATAAAACAAATCAAGGAAGCCAATATCTTTAAATAACTATATATAAAGTGTAGCTATATCTAAAGCATAAGTGTAATGGTAGTTAGGAGAAGCATTCCTAGAACAGGTGGGTCATTAGATGATGCTTGAAGAAAGCATGGAGTCAGCAGTTCTGACCACAAGGAGAAGCTCATTCCACTACTAAGAAGGCAGGGGTGAAAAGAATCTCAATTTGTCTTTTTCTTTTGAGGAGAGGAGGTACAAGGTGGGGAGTGCATGACGTTCTGAAAAGACAAGAAGAGACAAGTTAGTGTCATTAAACTAGAAGGTACATCTCCATTGGCTAATCACTGGATATTATAGAGAAAGTGTCTGCAAGATCTGGAAAGGTTGGATATAAGAAGAGAAAAAGAGAAAAAGAGCTCATTGTTAAATGTGACTCCAAGGTTCCTTGCGGTCTTAGCAGGGACAGTGGAGATACTTGAAAACCAAGATACATCACTCACTCATTTTTTTTTAGCCATTTGTCCTGAGTAGGGTCACAAGGGATGCAGGAGCTTCTATTTAGCATGTCTTTGTATAGTGGGAGGAAATTGAAACACTCGGAAGAAACCCACAAAAACACAGGGAGAACATGCAAACTCCATATTGAAAGGGTTTGGGCCATCCCACCTGGGAATCATACTCAGGACCTTTTTGCTGTGAGGTGACAATGGTACTCAAATATCGTCAAATAATGGTTTTCAGGATTAATGTGTTATTGCTTGATTTTTCCTGTTTTGTATTCTTTCAAAGGTATGGAAGCGATCTGGGGCTTGGTTCTTTAAGGGCCTCCCAAAGCAGTTTTTGCCTTTACCCATGCCCATATCCAAACCCAAAGAGCCTAATTTCCAGGAGGCTTCTGAAAATACTGCACTTGATGTATCTGCAACTGCTGGCCAACCAAAAGCACAGACTAGAGGTAACCAGAACATTCATTGTATTCTATGAAAACTTACTTTAGACTCGTAAACTATAAAGCCACATTCTCAGAAAAAAAAGCTACTTAACTGTTACCTGGGGTGATACCTCTTGCATCATGTGTTGTAATAAAGTCCTTTACACCTTTGTTGTACAAACTTGTGTAGATTTCAAAATAATAAAGGTTTAACTGCAACAAAGAAAATGATAGGGAAACTATTAAGATTTGTAATGAATCCTTTTACTAACTGCCTTGGGATTAGTAATTTATTCTTTTAATTTGTAATTCTAATTTATACCGTACATTTTTCTCATGATGTGAATATTATATTTAATGCCTGATGTAGTAGCTAAAAACAGACCTCTTTTGAACTTTTTTGAACTTATTCTGAACTGTCTACAAATATGTTTGTAATCATTAGACTAACACCTAATGGTAAATTCAGACTACAGTGGAACCTCTGGTCACGACCATAATTCGTTCCAAAACTATGGATTTTTTTTTGGAACCGATTTGGACTTGACCCAAACGTAATTTCCCCATAGGATTATATGTAAATATTAACGATTAATCCGTTCAAGACCGTACGAACTGTATGTAAATATATTTTTAAAGATTTTTAAGCATAAAAATGGTTAATTATACCATAGAATACATAGTGTAATAGTGAACTAAATGTAAAAAAAAATAGAATAACACTGAGAAAACATTCGCTAGACCCTTTCGAACCGTTCTCCATAAACACATTTTAATGAGTTTTAAGCAAAATGAGTTTTCAAAATTAACGCAAAAGCACACGAAATACAGCACAAAGAGTTCACAGCGATTGAACGCATGTTGTTCAATCAAGAACAATGTTCAAGGAGAACGATGCACAGACAGAACGGTGTACAGGAAGAAACTCTGTACAGGGAGAATGCTGTCCAGGGAGAATGATGTAAAGAGAGAACGATGTATGGGGAGAACTATGTACAGAGAGAATGACGTACAGGGAGAACGATGTGCAGGGAGAGACTGAACACGTGCGTCATCTTTGTTAGGACCTGTACACACTAACCAAACAAAAGAAAATAGAGAAAGTAGAATGGGGAGGAAATCCTTGGTGCGTAATACGAACCCGAGGGGTAACTGGCAGCCAGTGTTTTGTTCACAACCAGAAAGTGTAGTGAACAGGTGCAAAAATTTGAACTTTTTGATCGTAACCCGATTTGTACGTGTTCAGAAACGTTTGTGACCAAAGGTTCCTCTGTATGTGGAACACATTATTTCACAAAGATTAAGTTTGATTTGCAAAGATATTTTGCTGAAAAGATAAAAGACAGATGTTTCACTTGTGAGTCTATATCTTGAGTATTTAGTTTGTCTAAAATTAAATAAGCTTGAAATAAGCACTTTCATTATCATTATTGTGGGACACATTTGTTGTCCCTAGAGAGGTTAAACAAACCTTGTGCTTTCAGATAAGATGGAAAATCAGACATTTGGTCAAGAAATGGAGCCAAAAGGTAAAGGAATATACAAATATTATACACCAATCAAGCACAACATTAAAATTATGGACAGATGTTGAGTAAATAGCATTGATTATCTGATTAAACTGGCACCTGTCAAGGGCTGGTATTCTGTCCAGAAGTACAAACATATGGAAATCTTTAGGAGTTCGTTGGAGGTCAATTCCATGGCTATTTTCTGTTGAGCATAACCATGAAAGTGGTGGAGATTAAAAGAGGTACAATCTCTTATAGGTACAATCAAAGTTAAGTGCCTTTAAAGTTTCCAATGCTTTGGTATGAATAAAAACATTAACATGTTGATAAGATCTATTTATTTAAGATCTATTTTGCTTAATTTCTCTCTGTTGCTCTGTTGGTAGTATGTCTTGTTAAAGCTAAATACTATTAGTTATAAAAAGTAACTAAATTGAAAATTTTGTTAAACTTAACTGAAAAATGTGTTAAATGACTTTTAAATTTTGGTAAAAGAGCTGTGGTAAAAAAAAATGCATCACAGATAACTATTTTACAAAACTTAAAGCATGTGTCTAATGGTGTAATACCCAGAAGATGAGTCTTATTGGGGGTTGGGGTAGAGAATAGTTCAAACTCTTTACTTGGCTTCCTTGGAATAAGATTTAGAAACAGTGGGGTTGAGCCTCATAATTGGAATGTCAGAAGGGTTTTAGCTGTGTTTGCAGCTCATGTAAGAATGCTGAACAAGCATTAGCTGCTAGAAAGCTTGCTTTGGTATTAACATTAACATTATATCTGTATATTGCATATGCAGTTATTCATGTAATTTCTTTGATTTACAATATGAAGCTACTGATAAAAAGTTCAAATCTCATTTTGTCTGCAGCTCCAGAACTCACAGGACGTCCACCAATTGCACCAAAGCCAGCTGTGGCTCCAAAGCCTGCCAGCATTAGTGGTACCTGTTACTCAGAAGAAGATAGTCCTGTTGTGATGAAAAAGGCTGCTGCTGTTCATAGCTCCAGACCAGCTTTATCCAATGCAACTCCAAAAACCCAGCAGAGTGAGTTTAAACTTGGGAATTTGTAAGCAAATGCAAGGAATAAGGGATATATCTGAGAATGTCTGTACAAATGTTTTCTGAGGGTTTCTAGTTCTACTTTGTCATAGCAACTGCTCTGTCAGAAGCAGAAAGAGGAGCCTACCTGACCACTGGATTTCAGGAAAGAGCATCCCCTGCAGAGAGGGAAGAAAAGAGGCAGCCTGCTTCTTACAATGCTGCACCAGCTCGCCATCAGGTCCCTCCACCAGAGGAGGATGAAGAGGAAGCCAACAGCTATGACTCTGATGAAGCCAGTAAGATCTTTTGGGCTCTGAGGCTTTCTTACTCTGAAATTCATGTAGCTGCAGAGTTGGTTCCTGTAACATACCTAGTGGTTAGACCCCATAATTAGTTAGTGGGTTTGAGGGTACATCCAGTAGATTACCCTAAAATACCCTTGAGCAAGGCATCATCCCCAACACTGCTACCAGGGTGCTGGATGTATGGCTACCCCTTGCTGTGCTGTGTGTATGGGTAAAATGCAGAGAATGCATTAAGTGAAGTTCACTGTTTGCTGTGCTGTGTGTTCATAATGACAAATAGTCAGTTACAATGCAATCAAATATGCCCAGCAAACCTCTTTATGCCTTGAAAACATTCGGTTTTTAGATTAACAGGTGAAGATGAGATGAAGGATCAGATTATTAGCTTTTATAGTCAAGTATTTACATGTAGATATGTCAATTGCACAGAGCATATCACATCTTGTATCTGACCTCCCAATTTTTTCAATGAGCAAAAGTATTGGAACTGAAGCAGCTCAGAAAGTTCCTTGCTTGCAATAATTAAATCAAGCTTCAGTGGCTTGACTGGTTGACCCACTGATTTATTTAAATAGTTTCTTCTTTGGTTATGATTTTAATGATACAAAGGATTGATTTGGCTAGACCAAAACCTTCCAGTTTTCCGCCTGATAAAGTCCTTGTTGGCATTGTGTTTTGGATCATTGTCTTGTAGCATGATAAAGTTTCTTCCCCTTAGTATGGATACACATCTCCTTAAATGGGCAGACAAAATTTTGTAGACTTTAGAATTAATTCTGTGGCCACATAACACACAATAACGATTATTAATCCTATTGTAGAAGCAGTCATGCAAGCCCAGCAATTACACTACTTCCACTATAGTCCACAGACGCGGTTTTTGAATTATAAGCATATCCTTTTTTCTGCAAACTTTGACATTTCCATCCCTTTGGTAGAGATTAATCTTTCTCTCATTAGTTGCTGAATCTTTGTTCCAGAAACTTTGTGGTTAATTTCTTTTTTTTTTTTCTGGTTTTCCAGTTCTTAATGTGGATGAGTAGTTTGCATATGGTAGTTAGGCCTCTACATTCTACATGACTTGCAGAATATCAAGTAGATGTAGTATTATTTGTATCTTTAGGGATCAGGGATTGTGTTTTTTCATAAAAAAGAAAAATGTAGTTGTGTATATATATATTACAACATAGCTGATAATTCATGTTATCAAGACTTCTTAGAATTATGTCAAACATATCCATTAGGAAAGGATTAAGAGTAACCTTACCTGATGCATATCATGTTTTGTTATGATTTCTTGATGCCATCCTTGTTTAGTGTGCTATTGGTACGTGACACATTGTTATGAGAGATCTGTCAGCAGGCACTCTGTCTGCAGGCACTCGCACAATAATACCCCATGAGATTGATGATGCTTCTTTGCTGCCAATGTACAGAAATCAATATCCTCAAAGCAAAAGCCAGGGATCTTTAATAGAACATAAAGTATGGCTTTAGTACATTCAAATATGTTTTTGGTGTGATATAAATCATGTCCTGTTCCACTGGCACTGGAGTCACTTGTTTATAATAGGAAAGGTAAGCATTGAGAACAAGTTTTGCTGCGTAAAAAGTGAGGCTTCAGAGAGGAAAAAGACTGAACACATTTCTCTGCATTTTTTTTCTGATCAAAAATAGCAGGTAGAACTCCTCCCAAAGGAATTATCATAGTGACATTCAGACAGATTTCACTAGTTTCAATTTGTCCCAGTTTAAAATATTTTTTTTAAGTGCCCTACTTTCTAATTTCAGTTAGAGATTTTGGGAATTCATTAATACCTGGATCAAATGATTTATGAGTTAGTATATGAGTTAGAGTGTATTGGACTTAGTTCCCTGTACTTAAAAAATTTTAATGGATTTTAAAGGAATTAATGAAACTTTATGCTTATTACACTGTGTGAACAATTATTAGGCAAATGAGTATTTTTAGGATTAATTTTAATATGGAACATATACAGTGCTATCAGTGAATCCAGAATGTTAATAACCCTGAAATCTGAATGTTTTAGAAAGGAAATGTGAGTGTGAAGATTCTCAGGGCAAATATATGGGCACAATTATTAGGCAACTATTAGTGTGCAGAATTAGTACACAAAAGCAGTGACCAGTATAGCCACCCTTATTTTCAATAACAGTCAGTGAAAGTGACTGTTCCTATCATTGTGAAACGCAGCACAACACAATAAAGTTGAACTTCTGCGTTTCACCCATACACATGTGTGCAGCAGGGGGCAGCTATTGAAAGCACCCAGGGAGCAGTGACAGGGATGGTACCTTGCTCAAGGGTACCTCAGGGCAACCTACGGTAACCTACAATAAAGAAATCAATCCCATGATCTTCCGATTTGGGGGCCAACTCCCTAACCACTAGGCCACTGCTGCCCCATAAGCCTTCCATTCATAGAGTCTGTTAGTTTCTTGAGCCGTTGATTAACTTTTTGAGCAGCAGCAACCACCATCTCCCAGACTCTTTTCAAATAGGTGGACTGTTTTCCTTCCCCATAAATCTCCCGTTTAAAAAGGGCCCACAAGTTCTCAATAGGGTTTAGATCAGGTGAGGAAAGGGGCTATGCCATTATTCTTTCATCTTTAAGGCCTTTACTGGATGGCCATGCATTAGAGTACTTTGAAAAAATCATTTGAAGTTGGAATATATGCTTAAAAATGATTATTTGGTCAAAAAACATTCTTTTTTAGATATTAGTTTTGTAACATAATTATACCTATAACTAAAAATCAGAAAAGCTGGGAAGGTATGAGAAATTAAACATTTTAATAAGGGGAAAAAAACAAAATAAGTAATTTTTATTTCATGCAGAAAGCATAATCCATAAAGATATTTTATATTTTTCTGGTCAACTTCATTTAAATTATATCATGGATCATATACATTGTTAATGATGCTCTATTTGTGCTTTTCAGGCCTGCAACACAAATACAAAAATACAAAAAATACAAAAAAATACAAAAATGCAAAAAAGTGGAGAAGTGGAAGTATGTCAGAGTGGTATAGGACATGTATGAGGGCAGTATGACAGGGGTCAGGTCTACTCTAGAAGTGACCAACGGAATTAAGGTAGAGGTGTGACTATATCAAGGATCAGGTCTTAGCCCTTTCTTGTTTGCAGCAGTGATGGACAGGATGACAGTTAAGATTAGAAAGGAGTCCCCATGGGCCATGATGTTTACAGAGGAAATTGTAACCTGTAGTTAGGTTAGAAGGTTTGGAGACAGGGCCAGAGAAGTAAGATTATGTTGGTTCGTTCATGTGCAAATGAGAGATGCTGAATATATGAAGCATGTTAAGTATGGAGCTGCCAGGCAAGAGCAGAAGAGGAAGGCAAAAGAGGTGGTTTATGGATGTAGTGAGAGAAGACATGCAGCAGATAGATATAAAAGACATAGAGGACAGGAAGAAATAGAAACCTATATCCCCTAAAGGGAGCAGCCATAAGAAGAAGGAGAAGAAGAAGTAAAACAATAATCAGATGTGCTTAGAAAAGCATAATTTTGAGAATTTATGTAACCTGATAATATGTTCATAGACTTGATCTTATGTACATCCCTAATCTTACGAACAAGCTAAAGCATTTGTAACAGTCAGGTCAAACTAAAGTTTGTTTTGTCAAGTCTCTGAATTATGAACTATATGCTTCTCAAGGTGAAAAGTGAAAGTGACTATTCTTGTCATTTTGAGGTCACAGCACACAGTGAACCACAACGAAATTGGACCTCTGCATTTAACCCATGCTCTCAAACACCATGCAGCAGGGGGCAGCTATGAAAGCGCCTGGGGAGCAGTGGCGGGGACAGTACCTTGCTCAAGGGTACCTCAGGGCAACCTACTGGTAAGGGGTTTGAACCCACAATCTTCCTATCCTGTGGCCAACTTCCTAACCGCTAGGCCACCGCTGCCCCAGGTAAACCTCAGTAAAATAGCAATTGCGATAAAATTTGTTATCATTGAACAAATGTAATTGTATCCATACATATGTAATTAAAACGATCAAAGATCCATTACTCAGAATTGCACATCCCTGTATACCTTTATTCCCCTAATTTATGAGTACAGTTTAAATCAATGAAAGCAATAGATAGCTTTTAAGTTAACCTTAAACTATAAGGAAACCTTCACATTTAGTGTATGCTACTGAAAGGGAAAAAAATGTGGTTCTTGGATATTTAGGGAATCTGGAACTAACAACTCTATAAATTGTACAAACCTGACAGAAAATTGGTTTAGTAGTGTATCAAGATGTGTGTATCAAGATGCTGTTCCAATCTTGATTGTAATTTAGTTCTGAGTTTCAAATGTATTTGTTGCAGCAACTTTGGGAGCTCTTGAATTCAGCTTGCTGTATGAACAAGAGAACAGCAGCCTGCACTGCAACATTATCAGAGCTAAGGTAAAACAGCATCAGATGTATATATGTTTAAACATGCATACCTTGACCTTCTATTACAAAAAACAAAGCCATTACTTTGTGTCCTTCAGAGTTTGGAAATATCCTAAAGGAATCAACTTCTCATTTCTCTATTAATAATCTATTTTATAATTAATCTGTTCTGTACTGTTAGGCAAGAGGTATGGTATACTTTGGTGATAGGCCAAAATTCTAAAAATGTCATCACCTCTAGGGTTTGAAGCCAATGGATTCCAATGGCCTAGCTGATCCCTATGTCAAGTTGCATCTTTTACCTGGAGCAAGCAAGGTCAGTTAAAGTAACAACTTGTATACCAGCTGGTATAGTTGTTTTTTTTACATTATAAATGTTTTATAAAATTTACATTTGAACATTAATGGACTCAAACGCTCCACATTCAGAGTTAACCCGTTGTTTTATTTACATGAAAATCTCAAAAATATCTGTGATGTTGTTGTACATTCATGGCATCAAACAAAGGGCTTTTGTTTTTGGATATTGTGGCACCATTTTTACTGCCACAAAAAGTGTATATTTGTACAAGTTACAGTGGTTTCAAACTTTTATAAAAAATTATACTGTAAATGAGACATGAAAAACATAGTTTAAATATGCATATGTCTTTAGCAAGTTTACTTTTTTGGGATGAACTGTTTTTCAAGAATGCTGTTATGGTCACTTCAATTGTTATGGTTTATTGAATGGACATGGGTGAGTGAATTTACGATTTAAATCAATAATATTTCAGGTAATTGCTTATGAGGTGAAGAGGTGAAGAAAAACTTATGTGAACAGTCAGAAGAGCAGAAAGTCAGAGACAAAGTACAAAATTATCAAAGAAAAAAAAAAATGTCAAAGCTGGCAAAACAAGCTGACCACATTAAAAAAATCATCTTTTTATTCTTTCTCTTCTTCATTTTATTTCAGTCTAACAAGTTACGCACAAAGACCCTTCGTAACACTCGAAATCCTGCCTGGAATGAGACACTAGTGTACCATGGCCTGACAGATGAAGACATGCAGCGAAAGACTCTCAGGTCTGTGAGTCTAACTGAAAACACACATACAATACAATAATACTTGATTATTAAACAGTGGTTTTCCAGCCACCATCACCCACCTTGACATGAATGCCTTTTAATGCATTCTTTTTTATACACCAAAATATGTTATTGCATAGAACACTTGCATA
The DNA here is from genome assembly GCA_017165825.1 of Hepsetus odoe. Taxonomy (NCBI): domain Eukaryota; kingdom Metazoa; phylum Chordata; class Actinopteri; order Characiformes; family Hepsetidae; genus Hepsetus; species Hepsetus odoe. The sequence continues at coordinate 7,886,875 of CM029390.1, read as the reverse complement.
CTTCCCTTACTCTTGAGTTTTAAACCCGGGACATTGATTTCTGTTCAACTGCTTTTTGAGACCATTTGCTTTAAAATCAACTAGAATTGAACTGCTCAATATTATTACAACCTGTGCATAGATTAATTTGTTGTAAAAGATGTTTGAGCACACACAATGGGCTATTTATGGGCACAAGTTACTGAGTTTTTTAATACCATGAAAATGTAGTGTTTTTGATCCAATATGTTTGCAGTTTTACATTTAACTAAAATTGTACTTATGTGCTTGGCTGCAGAATCTCTGTTTGTGATGAGGACAAGTTTGGGCACAATGAGTTCATTGGGGAGACCAGAGTGGCTCTGAAAAAACTGAAATATAACCAGAAAAAGAATTTCAATGTATGTCTAGAGAGAGTAGTGCCGGTGAGTATCTCTTCTGAATCTCTCACTCTCGTTTTTTTAATCTCTCTCTCTCTTTCTCTCTCTCTCGCGCTCTTTCTCTCCACAAACATGCACCTAATTTTCTATAAATGTATTGCTGTACGTTTCATTTTTCTCCTGCTGTAGACAAAGAGAACAGCAACTGCTGGTGCTGCCAGAGGAATTTCACTATATGAAGATGAGGTAAATGCACACAGTCAATAACTACTGTTTATATTGTTTAATAGGAATTGAAGTACAAAGAATATACATTTCTAATTTACAGAATATATTTCTACAGTGTTGGTGAGCTATTTATATTGTTCTTTACACAATTAAATTGTAAAACATATAAATAACTGATGTGTGAATAAATTAAATTAATTCTTTCATTCCAAACATTACAAAATTTAAGAAGTTTCTTATCACTTTCAGACTGATAGATCATGATACATGTTTACGACCTACTGAGCTAGCTAAAAAAAATTATGTATAAAAATGTGTTAATAAATGTTAAAACTGTAAGAATCATGTTTAAAGAATTAAAATGGAAATTCATTACCTTCCTCTGACACAGTATGATTCTTTGTTTGTGTATATATATATATATATATATATATATATATATATATATGTATGTATGTATGTATATTTGTGTGTGTGTGAAGTCTGCTAAAGATGGAGCTGACGTGGAGGAGAGAGGACGAATCCTTATCTCCCTGATGTATAACAGCCAACAGAGCCGTCTCATTGTTGGTGTAGTACGCTGTGTTCACCTAGCAGCCATGGATGCTAATGGCTACTCTGACCCCTTTGTTAAAATGTGAGCCAATTCAAACTCTCTCATAATTCACATGTTCATGTTTAAATGAATGAGCAATTTTTCTTGTTTTTTTTCCCCAATTCCAATAATCTTTCTTAAGATAAGTGAAAAAAAGGGTTACAAAAAAGTCCACCTTTTAGTGAAGTGAAGGACACACAAAATAAGGGTGTTCATCATGTTAAACCAGGAAAAAATAGGTACTCATGAGAAAGCACCCATTTCGACTGTTATACTGCAATATATACAAAGTGAACATCAATTGCAACTGTTACAGAATTACCTCAAAGAGGATGCACTTTTTTGCCATCATGTACAGTGGTGATCACTGTTGATAAATTACAAGAATAAGTAAAACCTTGGGCTTATCAAGTCTCCAAAACCATCAAAAGGCCACATGCCAGCAGCTTGGCAGCAGGCAGCGGTGGCCTAGTGGTTAGGGAGTTGCCCCCGCATTGGAAGATTGTGGGTTCAATTCCCTCACCAGTAGGCTGCCCTGAGGTACCCTTGAGCAAGGAACCGTCCCTGTTACTGCTCCCCGGGCGCTTTCCTGAGCTGCCCATTGCTGCACGGTGTTTGTGTGCATGGGTTAAATGCAGAGGTCCAATTTTGTTGTGGTTCACTGTGTGCTGTGCTGTGACCTCACAATGACAAGGGTTGTCACTTAAATTTTTTTTTTTTTCATTTTTATTTAGAAGGTATGCCAGAAAAAAAACTGTTTCTCTTTTTAATAACAAACATTTATAACTTTGACTGGAAAAACCTCTTCAGTTGTGTGATGAAAAAATCTTTTGACGATTTTGACATTATATGAATTCAAATATGTGAAATACATGATTGGGGAAATCCTAGCAAGAGGGTGAAATTTGACACAACTCAGTTGGGCAGAAAATTCAGAAAACTTTATTTGGGTTGAATTAACTGAGACATGAGATGTTAGGTAATTTTCTTAAATTCTTTAGTAAAATTCAAATTTTAATTGTACTTAGATCAAATAACAGACTGACTGAGGAGTTTGAAATGTGAATAGAATTTTGATCTCATTTACAAAATGTTTGCAGATGCCTAAAGCCTGACATGGGGAAAAAGGCTAAGAACAAGACACAGATTAAGAAGAAGACTCTGAACCCAGAGTTCAATGAAGTAAGTGTTATACTGACTATATACACTACAGCCACAGCATAACTATATAAACCATTTGCATACTGCATATAAAATTTGCCTCACTGGGATTCTGACTGTCACTCACTACTATGACAATACATTTTTATATATTAGAAGTGAGAACTTCTTTATTGTGGAATGGATGTAGAAAATTAAAAATTTTTTGTTGTTATTTTTTAGCCTTACCATAGAGTGTAAATATAAGAAAAGATTTCAAGATATAAAATGAATGCCTTTCTTGTCATCAAATACCAGCTGGTAAGAGTTAATTGAAAATCACAGGAACATTGATTGGCAGAAGGTTCTATAGCCACAGATGTAAAAAAGAAAATTTTTAGACTCCAGTTATGAGTTTGGCATAAAAAGTCAAGGTTGTTAAGAACCATGATGGCTGTAGACAGTGACATATTTGTTTTCAAAGGCCCTGGCAATTTTGTTAGGGTACAGCACATGATAAATACCATGTGAAGTAAGATTTGCAGGGTAACCCAAAACATTCTGCAAGAAGTTACACATAAATGGTTCATGCTACAGATTTAATACAAGGGTCATCTCAGCTGAAGAGGCAAGACTGAAGACTCCTAAAGGATCTGAAGAAAATTTATAATAAGTGACTCTTGTGTATATCCTGTTTTAATCTCATCTAGTATTATAGAAGAATAGTTGGTGTTTTTGCCTTGGCTAAAAATGGGTGTACAATGTACTAAACATGGGAATCAAAATAAAATATACTTGCTAAAAATTATTTGCTGTACAGTATCTCTAAAAACAAAATATAAGACATTCTTGCTCTTGTTAAAATGCTTTTGTCTTCTTGTTTTTCATCTTGATTTTCTGCATAGGAATTCAGCTATGAAATCAAACATGCAGAGCTGGCCAAGAAGACCTTGGATATCTCTGTGTGGGATTATGATATTGGCAAATCTAATGATTATATAGGTAAATGATAAATCACCTATATACCAATCCTTGAATACTAAGTTGGTTAAGTTGGTTAAATGTATATTTGTTAAATATGTTGCAGTACTGTTTCTTCATGTTTTCAGTGGTATAATCTTTTAAAATGGGTTTAGGTCTCATTTAAATTGGTCAACATAATAAGTATGAGAAATTGGTTTTGCAGACTGTCAAAGGCTATATAGTTCAATCAAAAATGTCCAGAATGAATTATAACTGGTGGCCTCCATTAAAAATACCTCGCTTGCATAATGGTACTGGCTTTAATTGGTTATTAGAAACATTAACTAGTTTTAAGCAATATTAATATTTTTGATTAAGTACCAGTTTGTTTGTATTTAATGTTTAGGTGGATGCCAGTTGGGCATCAGCGCCAAAGGGGAACGTCTGAAGCATTGGTATGAGTGTCTCAAGAACAAAGACAAGAAGATTGAACGCTGGCACACACTGCTTAATGAAAATCATGTCTCTAGTGACTAAGGCTTGTGTCTAGAGTCTTATGCATGCCTTAGAATACTTTGCCCCTAGTTCTACCTTGTCTTATTTGCAGCCCTTTCTTACCCTTTTTCCTCCACTATACTAGAGTTAAAACATTTTCCCTTTCACCATTACTAAAACATTATTCAAAACACCACTAAGAGATTCCATCTGTTGTTCCATCTAGAACTGCCTCCTGCTTTCACCAAAAAGAAGATTCGGGGTGTGTGTGTGGGGTGGGGGTGTGTGTGTGGGGTGGGGGTGTGTGTGTGGGGTGACGGATGTGTGTGGGGTGAGGGGTGTGTGTGGGGTGGGGGGTGTAAATTGAGTATAAACTGCTTTAAGTGAGAGCAGGAAAATCATATAGGGAGTAGGTATGCTCTTAGCTGCTGCGGTAGCATAGCAGAATTTTATTTTGGTTTATTTATATTGCTCCAATGCTTTCAACAACTGCTGGAATTACATACCTGTATTTTGCTGAAGGCGCGTATTCACATCTTTGCACTTGTAGTCACTCTTCTTGAAGCCACTGTTGAAAAACACTGTTTACACTTGCTGTTGGGCATTGTTCATAGTATTTATAAGACTTTGTTAACTATTGTGGTAGCTTGACACCCCATGGCTTAATGCAAAACTAAGGACAATATTTGCCTTTACCTTGGAAGCAAAAGGAAAATATATATTGGTTCGCTGGCAAAGTATAGAGCTCTGAATGTAGGTTCAGTGAAGCAGTCCAGACACGACACTGCTTGTTGCAGCATGATGTTCCACAGATCACAGACACAGCTCAACTAAATGCCTGTTCACTTGAGCCCAATGCCTCAAGAAAACCACAAATGCCTGTAACTGTTCTGTTTATATGTTGCACATTTATTTGTTTCAAATTGCTGCCAAATTAGAAAGCAGGTCAAAAACAAAAGGATTCAAGAAAATTATTTACCTGGAGTACTGGGGTTTACTTTGTTTACTTACACTTGATAAATGAAAGAAACCTTACAGAATTGTTTGAGTAGAAGGAGACATATTACATGTTACATGTTGAAAATGGAATAATACAGCTGCATAATGTTGATAATCAAAGTGTAGCTATGAAACTGAATTCTTACTATGCTTTTTGTGGTCTGTTGATGAAGACATGCTGCATATATTTATATTAATAATTTCAAACATGCAAAGCATGTTGATTTTGTTCTCATTTCTGCACTTAAAATATAATTGGGGTAGAAATATTTAAGAATGCAATGGATTCTGTGTTCTAGATATTAATATAAATGTAAGCAAGGGCATTTTCTATCATAACCACTTTTGTACTGAATGCACACATTCATACCATACTCTAGTCTTTCAGCTATAATTAATTCCTTTACATTGCACACTTCGGAAATGTCCTTACATAGGGTTATGCCACATTTGCATGAAGAGTGTGAGTGGCCCCCCAGCAGTTTATGTTCTTTGGATTATTATACTCTAGGGATGATGGAGTGATCCTTCTAGCTAACTATAGCATCTCTTGCACAGTGGCTTCTCTAAAGGAGAGCAGACCTCCTATTCAGACAAATCACTTAAAGCTTTGCCTTTGCCTTGTAGTTACAGCCCAGGCACCTGTGAATACTAAAGGAAAGCACACATTACCATACAAGGAATGACCTCGGAATTTGTACACTGCAAGTTTTCATGATAAAAACCTATGCATGACTTTGAAATTATAAATTAGTTTTGTTTTCCTAATCCATGTAGATCCTGTGGGCTCATGTATTTGAAGTTGTCTGTGAAAAAGTTAAAAACAACCTGAAACTGAAAATATTTGAAAACTCCATGAAAAACCATGGCCCAGAATGAAACTTATAGCACAGTTACATACTCACGCGTAGTAATTCTGCCATCTACTGGGGCATGATGTTCAATGTGAATTCTGATCTCTAAGAAAAAAAAAATTTCAGTCACATTTATTTTTTTATGTTAAAATTATTGTGTATTTATTCATTTTCCATCCGGCCAAGCGGCCTGACTATTCTCTATGTTAGTATGCATATCTTGGAATGAACTGATGTTTAAATGATCAATTCTAAATTTGTAATTATATAGTGCATGTATTTGAGAGAGTAAAGAATCTTGTATACTGAGTATACAAAACATTGAGGACACCCTTCTTATATTGTATTCCCTTTACAGTTATATTTAGTTTGTCATGAGATGTGGTTAACACAGTACTGAAAACATTTTTAGAAGTGCTGATCAATGCTGACTTCCATGTTTACCACAGCAGTACTGAATAAGCAGTCATGGGTCTCTTGATTAACCTCAGATGTGAAATCTAACTGAGAGTGAAACAAGCTGCTATATTAAAGATAATTTGTTGACAAGTTCTTGGACTCATTCCTAGACAATCTTGGGCTTTTATGAAGGAGCAAAATGTGCACTATAAAAGCACATGGCATATCATTTCAGTAGCCAGCCTGCAGAGTTCACACATGCACAGACATCTCTTTTATTCATACTTTTCTCCTTTTATACTGTGGCAAATTAATGTCAGCCTCATTTAAATTGATTTCAGTCATTTATTGACAAGTGCCCTGATGTCTTTGGAGCTTCAGAATCTCAGAAAACCTCAGAAAAGCAGTATTACAACTTCTGAAAAACAGTGTGCCTGTACTATGATTACTATAATACCATATCATCCTTTTATTTTTTTACTTGTTTTTGTTTGTTACAGTGCCATGTCCCATTTGTTACTTACACAAACTCTCTTTTCCCCTTGTCCTTCAAAAAGTAAAGCAGATGCAAAATGATTATGAAACACAGTTTTCACTTGGAAAATCTATTTTTAAAAAAAGCAGGTGTCCTTAATGTTTTATACACTCACCATGTTAGAACCTCATTTTGCATGAATTTTACTTGGTTCTATTCACAAAGGCCAATAAATGCTAAATGCTGTAAAGATCATTTGAAATGAAGGCTGATTCTTTCATTTTAACAGATGATTTCAAAATGAACCTTCAGTATCATCTTAGATGTGCTAAATATCAAACTAAACCAGGCACTTTCATAGCTGCCCCCTGCTACACGGTGAGTGTTTGTTTGTCACAATGACAAGAATAGTCACTTTCATATACATATAATGTTTTGGGGTGCCAGTAACTGTAACATATGTCTTAGTTATGAATTTCTTTCAAGTAATGTCAAGTCACACAGGTTTTATTGTCATTTCAACCGCATACACATTACAGTGTAATAATGTTCCTGCAGGACCATGATACTAATCATAAGATATCATAGAATGTGACACAGAAAATGACATGCAACCACAAGTGCAGATAGTACAAAAGTACTATCTGCAAATACAGTGCAAAAAGAAAACTTTTAAAAGTACATTTTTAAGGACTTTTACTTAAAAAGTTTTGTTTTTTTGGACAAAGTTTAATTCAATAAAATTTTTAATGTATCCTTCAGGTCTGGATTAAAACAAATGGTGAACAAATGAAAAGAAAAATACCTTATTTAATACCATAATGGATAAGTGTTATTAGTATCAACAATTGTCTGGGTGTATATAGATTGTACACCAAGAAAATAGTAGAGAAAATAGTACTGAACATTTCAATGCCACACAAAGGGGGCATAAAGGCTTTGCTTTGCTGTGAAAACACCACTGCAAGTCAATACATTATTCAGATCAATGCGAGTGGTCTCTTTCTAGGATGACAACATTATCATCGACAGGGCATGATAAGTGATTGAACAGTGTGATGAGCATAAAGTGAGTGTAAATTATACACTAAAGCCTTCAGAATCAATGTTGCTCAACCCAGGCAAATTTCAGCACCAGCTGAATGAATAGCTTTTGAAAGAATGGTGTCCTGTTCCTCTTGTACAGTTCCAGAGACTTGCAGAATCTCTACCAAGATGCAGTAATGATGTTCTGATGGTTCATGGAGGCACAGCACCTTACTGAGACACTTTATATGGGTTTTAATATGTGTGTCAGCTTAGAATGATTGTTTCAACTATAAATAGCTGTCAGTTGAAGGCTTTGGATTTGGATTTTACAGTAGACACTGTATTTGTTTTAAAGGGAAAATCAATACGAAGACCAGAGAGCTGCCTGGGAGAAGCATGTCATTTTGAAGTTAGGAAAAGACAACAGTCCATTAGAAGCATGTCCCAAGCACTGTAGTCAATACAACTTTTTGGAATGTAATGAAAACGAAAGCATCAACTGCTGCACTGAGCAACAGGCATTGAACTGGTCAGTCAAAGAAAACAAAACCGCTGATGACAGACAAATAGTGCGAACACTGAAACAACAGTCAACAAATCATGAATAACCTCCACAGGGCAAGGTTAAAGCATCGTGGATCATGGTCCACTTTTCAAAGAAGACATGAGCAAAAACTCAGCAGTTCACTTTTCAAAGAAGACATGAGCAAAAACTCTACAGCGGTTCATTTACATTTCAATTGGATCAGATCAGGACTCATTCTGTAGGCAAGTGTTAGTGACTTGAATTTGATACTGGCAGCCATGGATAGCCAGTGGAGGTCAGTGAATAGTGGGGTGACACAACCTCTATTTTCCTGATTTCCTGATGAACACCATGTACACCAACTGCAGCTTCTAGACCATCTGGAGGGGTTTCACTGTAATGGCCATCTTATATAGTAACTCATACTTTACCAAAACTCATCACTAAATCTATTAATTTATAAAATCTATTTTCTCTTACTTTTCTTTTTTGATTATCTGATGTTGATTCGAAAGATGGGTTTTCCTTTTGAATCTTGGTTCCTCCCAAGGACTCCTAAAAACAAGGCTGGCAAAAGCTGGCAGGATATTGTAATATGCAATTGCATCATAAGTGCTTCTCGACACTCAGTCTTCTCGACTCAGTCTTCTCTGATATAATCAACCATCTATCTTGGGTGCTGCAAGTTTTGGAGGGTTATTATTGCAAGTATCAGGGCACCAGGCATAAACAAGGTCATGTACCCCCCCCCAAGAAAACCCTTTTTTATTGTGTTAATCAAGAGGTTATTGCTAATGAGTTTCACCTTCTTGTATCAGCTCAGCTGGTTACAATCAGTTCTAACATACAAACTGTTGTGGCCTATGTTGTCATCAATAGCAATGCTGTATCATTAGCAACTCTCACTCAGCATAAATTTTCATGTTAAGCTCTACTTGTATAATGTTATACCTTGACTTATTTGCTCTCACTGAAACTCATGTCAAAACTAAAACTACTGCTACCCTGGCTTGTGATTCCAAAAAAATGGAAATTAAATCAGCTGTTGATTTGTAACAAGTACACCTCTTTTTAATACCATACTGTTATGATGACTGATCCTGTTAAAATCCAAGTGCTTGTTATCTAACATCCACCAGGGCAATTGGGCAAATTTGTGGATGAACTTGAGACTCTGTTCTTTTCCATTCCAGAGCATGTTTGTTCTCTACTCATCCTAGATGATATGAACATCTATCTGGACATCCCAACCATCCACTGAACCAGATGACATCAAAGTCTATGAATCACTCTTATTCTTATTCACATCCAACATCAGTGCTGCTAAAACTATACATTACATAGATAAATTCAGCCCTACTACAGAGACATGGAATTATTTTACATGTTTAAACTGCTGATGAACCTTCCACCACCTCCACCTGCTACAAACCTCTCAGCTGCTATCACAGCTGCTATCATTAGCCAATTTGTTGATCCGCTAAAGTTGTAAAATTATTGTGAAACACAGTTTCAGGCTGGCTTTCTCACTGAAGGGTGCATCACTCTCATAGCTCCTCTATCTGCTCCAGTCAATGGTTTATCTTTCTCCTCATCCACTTCTTTCCCTGATATCCCTGATATGCAGCCATCCTACTACATAGTGGACCCGATTCCAACCAACCTCCTCCAGGCTGTAACTCTTGCAATTGTGCAAACATTTACTCAGGTGTTAAATGCATCACAAGCCTTGGGAGTGTTTCCAACTACATTCAAAGAGGCTTAGGTAACACCCTTGCTGAAAAAACATTCTCTCAACCCCTGTCGAGTTGAGAACTATCGGCTGGCCTTGATATTTTGGGTGATGGAGGTCTAGTGGTAGGACACTTGCCTACAGACTAAGAGATGGCCTCCAACGTCCAGCACTTCCATTATTGTGTTCCTGAGCAAGACCCTTAAACCCAAGTTGCTCCAGGAGGACTGTCCCTGTAGTTAAAAAATGCTCTGGATAAGAGTGACTTACCGTCAAAATAGCAAGCTTCTGCTGTTGGTGTTAATTAACTAGAGCTGAAGCACTTGTTCTCTGCTGAAAAAATACAGATTGTCATTGACTGTAGATAAGCAACTATGACTATGATTATTTTAGAAGTCAGCATTTAACATGTTTCATCTCATTTAACAATAAGTTACAATATTACGTTTAAGGGTAATATGGCGAACAGAAGGAAGAAGAAGAAAAAAAGTGTGGGTAATGATGTACAGTATTTAGATATGATATTTCAGAATCTATGCTGCCATTTTATTTAAACTATTAGTACCTCTATTGCATTATGTCATATTGCACATGTATACCAGGGCATTAAATTATTGTGGATCTGATATTATGATTCTGTTACAACTGATAGCATCATTATGTTCAAGCTATAAGCTGATGTATCAAAATTAAATAAGATTAAACAATGGACACAGTTTGCTCCCCCTGTGAAATTCTGAAGAAGGTGAAGAAATGAAATGAATTTGGGTAATATGAAGATGGATATTGGGTTTGATTGTGGGGTACCATTCAGGCCAAAATCCTGGATCTAGTTGCAGGTGTTCTGGCCCAGCAGTCAGAAAGACACAAACTACAAACACATCTTGCAATGATTATTTAAGGGCATGACCCACCACATACAGCAGATAACATTAGATAGATAGTTAACATTAGATAGCTAGCTTGTTGTAAATGTTAAACCTGAAAGACACAAAATGGGTAGCACAACATGTTATCTCTTTATTCCTGATCATACAGGAATAAAGTTGTTTCCACCTTTGTGGTTGAAATATGGAGTAGTAGAGCCAGAAATCACCTCCGGAGGGCGCTATAATCCTCAGTATTGACTGTTGACTCTATGAGAGGATACATACTGTATATATACATTGTATCCTGGAATTTTAGAGTATTTTGAGCTTTACTGTTCCACATAAAAATGACTAATTTAACTCAGCTGTGTCAGGAAACTTACTAGTGCTTCTGTACTTCTCTTCCTTTGCCACTTTTTCCCTCTTCTCTGTAAGTAGTGGATTAGTGGAGGGAAGGAGCAGCAAAATTGGACCAAATAAAAAGCATGGGCACAGCTAATCTGCTTTGATCTTCTCATGGTTAGTTTGCAGTCATCGGTTAGTTTGCAGTCATTTGCAGTTCAGTTATCTTGATATCTTAAGCGTTTAAGATATCAAGATAACTGAACACCCAAATCGGGCACATGCCCTCAGGCAGACCAAACTACAACTACAATCCCTAAATATATGCTGGAATAGTGCTTCTGCAGTTTTAGCTGCTGTGGGAATATAGGTCAAGTTGTGAATAAGTTGTGTGCCCATTTACACCAAAACTCATGTAAAATCTGGCATCGGTTTGAGTATAATGGCTAGGAATGGACATAAGACCTTAAGGCACAGCGAGAGCAGGACTGTATGTAATTGTTAACATATTTAACTATTAATTGTTAGTCATTTTCTGATAAAGGTTGAAAAATTCTAAACTGCTCACTGCCATAAACTGGTCAAACTGCTGGGCCAGTTAGATTACTTCCTCCAAATCCCTTTGCATCTGGGCTATTATGCAGAAACATCCACAAAGTCTAATTTTTGCAAAGTCTAATCGTAAACAACAGTCCCAACCAGTGTGTCAGATTTTCAGACCTATGCAGGAATTTATTGAAAACTAATAGATGTTCAAGCCATCAGGCAGGGCATCTGGTATCCGCCAGATCAATATGCAAACAATATAGATTTCCACACTGGATTGGTCAAGGCGCAGGTTTAGAAGGACAGCCACCAGTACTAGGCTTCCATTGGCTGAAGGGCAAGAAGAGGAGAAGGAAAGTATCTCTGAAGCAGGAAAATAGAAGGAAGGGTAGAGTGGAAGGGAGGGTAAGAATTTGAATGTTGGCGGTATGACAAGAAGGTTAATATTTTGTGTATGCATGAAACTAGATGGAAGGGGAGTAAGGCCAGGTGAATTAGAAGCAGAATCAATTTTCATAGGAGGAGAAATGGAGGAGAAAAGATGTTATCCTGAAGGAGGACTATGTCAAGAGTGTTTAGGAGGTATAAAGTGTGTCAGATTAGTAAGAAACTGGAAATCAAAGGTTTGAAAATTTATATTGTTGGTGCATATGCGCCATAAGTTGGTTGTGAGATGGATGAAAAAGAATTCTGAGTTAGTTTGATCTGTTTGAATGTGAATGAAAAGGAAGACTAAAAGAGGAATGGTTAGGATGTAAGGATGTCCATTTGTTTCTGCCTGATGCATCGTGTTTTTTTAACCCATGAATGTCCTCTCTCACTACATCCATAAACCTCCTCTTTCTTCTTTTTTTTTTCATGTTCTGGTTCTTGTTCTTCTTCATCTTTTTTCAGCTGCTCAAGTTAGGGGTCTCCATCCCTATCATCTGTCTTCATTTCTTCAAGTCTTAATTTGTTCCCTGTCCTCTGTATCTTCCATAAATCTCCTCTTTGCTTATTTCTTGTTCCCTTGCCTGGCAAGGGAATCCTCTTGCCAGGTCCGTGTATCCGTGTATCCTCTGCACATGTCCAAGCTTCTCTTAATTTGTCCTCAAATCATCCAACCTGAGCTGTCTATCATTCCTAGTCCTGTCCATCCTCATCACTCCCAGTGCAAAGCTCAGCATCTTTAACTCTGCCAGCTCCTGCTCCACCACCTCCGCCTTATTGTCAATGACGCTATCTCCAACCTGTGTTACATAGCTGGCCTCACTACCATCCTGTAAACCTTTCCTTGCTGGTATGCGTCTGTCAAAGATTACTCCTGCCAATCTTCTCCACTCGTTCCAACCTGCATACTTACCTTCACCTCTTGTCCACATTCCCTGTTGCTCTAAACTGTTGAGTTCCTCTCTAGGCTCTTCTCCTCTCTTTCTCTAAAGCTACGATGTAACTCTTTCTGACCTCCTGTATACTTCTTCATCTACATCCTCTGAGCAAACATGTACCAGATACTTCCTGGTTCACTGTCCTCACATCATCCAATCTTCTCTCTCTCTCTCTCTCGTTGGCTTCATTCATCATCCTTACAAATTCCTTCTTTCTGTTCAACATGTTCTTTTGACTTGTGAGTACATTCCCATTGCTATCGTTTATCACCCTAACCTACTGTACATCTTTCCCAATTCTGTCCCTCTGTCTAGCTAATTGGAAAAGCTGTATTTATGTAGAGCAACAAAGCTTTTTTTCAGATTCTCAGAGAGTTCTTTGCTATGAGGTGCCATGTTGAACTTACAGTGCCCAGTTTTAGTAGTGTCAGTATAACTCTAACTAAGGAAGGATGCTCCTACAACACATTATGGAGTTAATACCACTCATTCTTTTTTAGGTACACCTATGGTTGTTTCTTGTTTCATCTACCACATCTGAAGTCAAAGCCTTTGGGAGGTGATTTTGTGTGCCTGCTTAAATTGATCTACTACACATTTCTGTCTGTAGTCTTTTATGATTTTCAACATTTTACTAATCTTTTTCAAGATTTATTGTCATGTGTATAATACAATACATACAATGTAGTTCTTATCTGAGTTCATTCTTATGGACCCCAGCATTCTACACACACTCAGCATATAGTGCATCTGTACAATAAATACAAATCAGGATAAATAATACAAACTGTCCAATATTAGCAAACTTAAATACAGAGTATATGAGATATTGGTTGATTTATGGCAGTGAGTCAGCAGTAAAGTGCCATAGAGCCATATTCCAGCAGGGGGCATGTTGGGTTAACAAAACCTATTTTAATTGAATAGTTAGTAGTAGTATTACTGTTGATATTAAATTGTTTTGGGATTAAAGGTAGTACAAAGTCAGTAGGTCAAGTCAAGTCAAGTCAACTTTATTTATTTAGCACTTTTTACAACTGTTGTTGTCACAAAGCAGCTTTACAGAATCCGGGTCTGAGCCCCAATTGGGTAAGCAGAGGGCGACAGAGTCAAGAAAAACATGAGGAAGAATCCTTGGTAGAAATTTTAGTGATATTTCCAATGTGTGTATCTAGGGATAGATCTGAGTCAATTGTGAAGCCAAAGCTTTTGACAGTGTGTTTAAGATTAACTGTAAAATTAGGAAAATGTAGCATTAAAGTTTGTCTCTAGCAAACAAATTGATAATGATTGGTCAAGTATGATTTAAACCAGGAAAGGGCTGTTCCTGTTATACCAACCAGCTTTTCTAATCTGTGCAGTAAGATATTGTGGTCTATGGTGTCAAATGCTGCAAGGTAAAGGGGGACTAGTAAGGATACTGACCCTGTGTCAGATGCCTGTAAAAGATTGTTTACTTATATTGTATTAGGTTTTGATCTGTATCTATATCTGTCTTACTTTCTCCTATTATACAAAGCATTCTTTGTGCATTTTTTTCACCTTTTGCCAAGGACTGTAATGCATGATTTCTTTCACTGACTGTTTTCTCTGAAATCCTGACAGTTGAAATTGTAAATTTAATATGCTGGAATATTCTTAGTTTGGAAAGTATGGAATTTTTAAAATCTTTATCACCTTGGTTTAACACAAATAGTATGGTACAGGTGATTGTGTTCTTTATTAGAACTCTTTACCAGACTAAGTTCTTTATGCAGTAATCCAAAATATGGAAACCATGGAATCTGTGTGCAGCAATATTCTGTTCATTAGGATGTTCAAATAGATCTCTGTGCATGTTCCTTATAAAGAACAATAACATCTGCATATATAATAGGAGCACAGTTGATTGATGTTCTGCACAAACTCATTTCACATGCATCTGGCAGGTTTCTCTTGGGGACCCCATTGCTCAAAAAAGGCCACTGGGCCAAGACACCTCTTTCTCCAGTGATTTTTCTCTGGAAAAATCTTTCAGGCCCATTACATCATCTGTAACCCCAGGCCTTTCACTAGACCAGATTGTTGACCAGTTTCTGTTGATTATGTACAGATGTTCTTTGTACATAAGTGACCTCTTCCATGCTCTGGTCAACAGCAAAGTTAAAAGAAAGTCATATTGTTAGAAAAACAATTTTTCCCTAATTTACATAAGTAGGGATCTGTGTAGCATATATCAAAAGAAGAGTATAGGCTTACATTTTTGAAAATTATTGTGAAGAGGTCTGAGGAAGCTCATGCTCTGGGGGCTATTGTGCCTGCATTGTTTGTGTTCCATATTTCACTGAAAAAAAAACTTGTCTGATCACCACAGTCTTATAATAAAATATTTTTGTGCTGATTCTATTAGCCTAAAAGATGAAAATTGCCCATCCACAAGGCTCACTGAATGTATTATGAAACTGATGTCAGTCATATGCTATGGACCAACAAAATGGCTGCCTTCTACCTGTAATGTCAAATCAGATGAGATGAGCAATCTGAGACCACTTTCAGTAAAATTAAGGTCAAGGCATTGTGATGAGCAAGACAAAAACTAAATTTTAGTCACCAAACCATTTTTGTGGAGATGGACAATGTTTTGGATTATTGTTCTGCTTGAAGATCCAACCATGGCCCAGTTTTATGCCGAGTTCTAGAGACTTTTGAATAAAATCTATTAAGAGTTTGAATATTAATAGGGTTCGAATGGCCTTTAGGAAAGTCTTAAATTAGCATAAATCTTAAACATATTTGAAAATGTGGCCCCATAATGTCAAATAAATAAATAAAATAAATACATTTTAAAAATCCACAACTGTGTTTGTTGGAACATATTTTGCTATATAAACATTCTTATTGCTGTGTGTGGGGGCATATAAACATATATCCACCTCCACTCATCCTCTTCCAGTTCCAGCGGTTCCAAACTTTGTTAAAGTGCACAATGAAATTTTCAGGCATTTAGCATTTTTTTTATAATCACTGCCTTCTCCATATTGAAAAGTCACCTCATTCATATCCCAGTAAAACTGGAGGTAAAGTATAACGACATTTCCTGTACCTGTAGTGCTTTCAGTTTAAGTATTTATATGGCTTACTTATATTTTCTACACAAAATGTAGAGGGGGAAATAACTGTGTGACGTAGTATTCAAGTTAGTAAAATGACAGATGGTAACATCAGGTGTCAACAGTGTAAACATAGAATGAACTCTAGAAGGCAACATTGTAAATCTGTTCCGCTATTTTATGTGTTTTGGGAAATATGGTACAATCAATGAAAGCTGATGGTCTTATTTTGAAAAAGAAAGTAGAAAAGAAATTAATTATAATTTCACTCTCATTTCAGCTATCATAACTAGTTCTTCATATTTACCAAATACAAGTCTTGTCTTGCATTTTCCTATACTCCATTTATTAGTGCTATTTTGCCAGGTTGGTCTTTTCATACTGTAAGATTAAGATTAAGGGAAGATCAAACTGCAAAAAAGGCAATTTATTAAATTTGTTTTACTTCCATAAAATACTCATCTTTTAACCTAGGAGTCTTATTGTATACAGCTTATTGTACTAGTAATCTATTCTCTATAAATCTAGAGAAATCTATTCCTTTCCTCAAGGTTATCATTTTTTAGAAGCACAAAGGAAAATACTGATTTAAAGGAATGCTACTGCATCTGGATGGGCTTGCAGTTTTCACAAAAACATGATAATATTCCATATATAGAACAATCAGCAAAAGGCCTTTAGTTTATTATTTGCTTGGGCCATTACTCATATTACAGCCAATAATGGAGCTCTTAGCATAATGACTGTGTCAGTTAAACTCATAAGTGGAAGAGATTTAGAGCCTGAAATTGATTCTAAAGTATTCTGAATCTAAATACTGTCTAGTGGAAGCAGGTGACAGGAATAGCCTAACAGCTGCAAAAGATACAGAAATATGAAGCCAGAATGTGCCATCTAGGGAAAAGATTAGTAAGATGACTTTGATGAGATTCATAATTTTGATAAAGATATATATGCAGTATCTCACAAAAGTGAGTACACCCCTCAAATGTATGTAAATATTTTATTATATCTTTTCATGGGACAGCACTGAGAGGACCAGGCAGCAAAAGTGAGTACACCCCTAAGTGAAAAATGTCCACGTTGTGCCCAATTAGGCTCCCTGGTGTCATGTGACTCATTAGTATTATATAGTCTCAGGTGTAAATGGGGAGCAGGTGTAATAAATTTGGTGTTATCGCTCTCACACTCTCTCATACTGGTCACTGGAAGTTCAAAATGGCACCTCATGGCAAAGAACTCTCTGAGGATCCTAAAAAAAAAAGATATGTTGCTCTACATAAAGATGGCCTAGGCTATAAGAAGATCGCCAACACCCTGAAACTGAGCTGCAGCATGGTGGCCAAGACCATACAGCAGTTTAACAGGACAGGTTCCACTCAGAACAGACCTCACCAGGGTGACCAAAGAAGTTGAGTGCACGTGCTCAGCGTCATATCCACGTTGTCTTTTGAAAGTAGACGTATGAGCGCTGCCGGCATTGCTTCAGAGGTTGAATGGGTGGGGAGGGTAGGCCTGTCAGTGCTTAGACCATATGCCGCACACTGCATAAAATGGGTCTGCATGGCTATTGTCCCAGAAGGAAGCCTCTTCTAAAGATGATGCACAAGCAAACCCACAGTTTGCTGAAGACAAGCAGACTAAGGACATGGATTACTGGAACCATGTCCTGTGGTCTGATGAGACCAAGATTTACTTATTTGGTTCAGATGATGTCAAGTGTGTGCGGTGGCAATCAGGTGAGGAGCACAAAGACAAGTGTGTCTTGCCTAGTCAAGCATGGTGGTAGGAATGTGATGGTTTGGAGCTGCATGAGTGCAACTGGCACTGTGGAGCTAGTTCATTGAAGGAACCATGAATGCCAACATGTACTGTGACATACTGAAGCAGAGCATGATCCCCTCCCTTCGGAAACTGGGCCACAGAATGGCCAAGCATGTCTTCAGACCTATTGGGCATCTGTGGGGCATCCTCAAATGGAAGGTGCACTTGTGAGTAGTCTTTGTTAATCCGATGTGTGGAACATAGTTGACAAATGTACCCACATTCAAGCAGAACTACAGATATGTATGTATAAACAACCCTATTAAAATTAGGAGGACTGATTCAACTTATTCACTTAAGTTTAAGTAAAAAGTAATGAGTCTAAAATATACTCAGATTTAAGTTAAAAGCAATATGACTGATTAAATTGCTAACCACAATTTGGAAATTCAAATTACTAAAATATTCATGATAGTAAAAGGTATAACAAATTATTCTGTTGCTTTTAACACTAATAATTAAAAAATAAGCACTTATAATTAAAAAAGAGGAAGACATGCATCAAAAAATAAAAAAAGAGGAAGACATGCATCAAGACTCTTCTCAGTTCTGGCTCCTAAGTGGTGGAACAAACTCCCCCTGATGGTCAGAACTGCTGAGTCCCTTGCTATCTTCAAACATCAATTAAAGACCCACCTGTTCATGGAATTTCTCAGGGACTAACCCTCCCAAACCATCTACTCTCCTACCCCTGCTCCTTCTTTCCTTAAAAAAACTCTATTCCCTTTCCTACTCTCCTACTCCTGCTCCTTCTTTCCTTAAACCTCTACTCTCTCTTTCCTGTCCAAAATAAATAAATAAATGAATAAAAATTGTGTAGTGTACATACTTGTCACAAGGGCTCTTAGTTTGTTACGTAGGTGGTAATAGCTAATCAGCTGTTACTGATCTAAGCTGGTTACCAAAATGATGATCTAATGTGGAAATAAAGCACTGTTGTAAGTCGCTCTGGATAAGAGCGTCTGCTAAATGTCGTAAATGTAAATGTAAGTGTAATTAAAACATTTACTGTGTTTGTTTAACATGTCAGGTAAATGTACTGAATAATCTATTACCTGGCTATGCAGTTTATCTGTTTATGTTTTAGACTGCTATTATGTAAATTGAACCAGTTGTTTAAATATTGCACAATGCAATATTCCACAATTGCACAATGCAACTTCCAACCTTCCCTATACTTCTCTATACTTCATCCTCAGAGCAACCACTGCATCTGTAGCACTCTTTCTGTTTTCTTAACCTAGTTTCCGCTACTCTTTCCAATAATTTCATGTTGTGGCTCATCAACTTTATCCCTCCATAGTTACTAGAGCTCTGTCCTTATTCTTGAAAATCAGTACCAGTTCACTTACTCTCCACCCCTTAGTGATCCTCTCACTTTCCAAGATTTTGTAAAACAACTTGGTTAGAAAATCCACTGGAATCTCTCCTAAACATGCTTTCACAGGTATGCCACCTGGCCCAATAGTCTTTCAGTTTTTCCTCCTTTTCGTCGATGCCCTTACTTCCAACTTGAAAATTCCCTGCAACACTTGGCTCAATGTGTTTTTGTCATCAAATTTTCTCTCTCTTTCATTTTCTTCATTCATCAGCCCTTCAAAGTATTCCTTCCATCTGCTCAACATGCTTTGCTCACTGGTATGGTTTCCATTTCTATCCTTTATTGCCCTAACCTCTTGCATATCTTTCCCAGCTCTGTCTCTCTGTTTAGCCAATTGGTATAGGTCCTTTTGTCCCTCCTTACTATCTAACCTGTCACACAATTCACCATGCACCTTGTCTTCAACCTTGACCACCACTATTTGCCCTGCACCTCATCTCCTTATACTCCTGTCTACTTTCTTCATCCCTTTGACCATCCCACTTCTTCACCAGCCTCTTTTTCTGTATACACTCCTGAACACACCTGTCCAGGGTGTGTCCCCCGTCCTTAGCCCTATGTGAGCTGGGATGGACTCCAGCACTCCCCTGCGACCCCGCTTGGTACAAGCTGCAGAAAATGACTGACTGACTGACTGACTCCTGAACACCCAGGTTGCACCGCCAGGTTTCCTTATCTTCCTTCTTCTGTCCAAACCAAGTACCTTCTTAGCTGTCTCCCTTACCACTTCAGCCTAGTACTGTATATCACAATCAAACAGTTTCTTGCAGAAATATTTATGTAGGGCTCTAAAAAAGTATCACAAATGATCTTTGGTATGCATATGCAAATTTTTCAGATTTATATTTAGTCAAGTTAATAAGTAGAATATATAGACAATTTAAATGATATAAATGATATATGATATATTATAAAAAAAATTTAAGCCTTTTGTCACAGTTTTTTGGGACATGTGTTATTTTGCAAATGATTCTGGGTAAGGTCAGTTAATTGAGCACAAAATACCAATAGAAAACCTAAAAAATGACAGTAGAGTTATGATATATTATTAAAAATGGGAAATAATATGATTATATGAAAAAAAAGAACTTATCTCTTACCAAACACTGGCCAAAGGTCAAACCATGTTTAAGAGTTAATCCATCCCTATTGGGCCAGGATTAGGTGGAACAGTAGAAAGTATTTAAATAGGCCTTTGCTGTAACTGCACACAGCAGTGCTGTCATGGTTGATATTTTTACAGCTTTTCCATGACCTTTTCAGATTGTATAAAAAAGTATGTTTGTGTGTGTGCATGTGCATGCATGTTGAGGGCATGTAAACATCAGCAATAGCATTTAAATCTTATTAAAATGATGTGTAATTCCATGTCAGCACTGAAGAAATTGGCAAATATATGAAGGAGATCTGTATGTGTATGTGTGGGTGTATTTGTGGGTATAGGATGACAGAAAGACAGAAATTAAAACCTTAGATTTCCCATAATATATAGGCCACATTTTAAAATAATTAATATTAAGGTGGTTGTGTTTAAATGTGTTAGACTCAGATACAGCTTCAGTTACTTTCACTATAGGGCTGATTGTATATTGGACAATGATGTGGGAAATCATGATGCTATGACTGTAAACAAAACAACTGCAATCATGTATCCCAAAAGCATAAAAGATAATCAATAATCCACGCTGCTAAGATAACAAAAGACTTATTCAGGGGGAAAGTGAGAAGTTTTTGACTGGCTGAGCACAGCTAATTTCCTTTGGTATTTGGTAGACAAAATGTTTCTGAAGATTTCAGAAATGATTCTGCTGCTACCATCATGAATTACATCATCAAGAAAGTTTTATACAATTTATAGATAAAGTTTGATCTCTCTCTCTCTCTCTCTCTCTCTCTCTCTCTCTCTCTCTCTCTCTCTCTCTCATGGTGCATCTGACTGCTATATTCCGCACCAGCACAGTAAGGTGGGGCTTTTGCGACCACCCTGCACATGTCATGGAGGGCAGGGTTTCTGCACTGGATTTTTTGACCACCTCGGAAGGTGGGGTTTCTGCATCGACTTCTGTGCCTGCCATGGAGGGTGGGGCTTCTGCAATTGTTTCTGCACCTACCTTGGACTCTACCTTGGCTTCTGGAACTCAGACTTCTGCACCCACCATGGAAGACAGGGCTTCCTGGATTGTGGTTGCTGCACCCACCTCTGAATCATTTCTGACTCATTTCTGACTCATTTTTGCTTTTGATTTTCCATCTGGGTTTATGGGCTCTATGTTTCTACTCTTGTAGTGCTCTTTGTACTAAACTTAAATCTTGTAAACTTCTGTCTATGTTTATGAACAAAATCATCAAAAACGAATTAATATTTTTGGGTGGGGGGTTGAAGAGCCCCCAAGTAGGATGTCACTTCAGACCCGTTTTGTTAAATGGCCTGGCCTCTAGTGAAACAGAGGTTGGTATTCCAGTGGTTAATAGGACAGTTGTCTCTGACACTATTCAGAATGTAATGTAATCCAGAACTAGGTGCCAGAAAGAAGCAGTGATAAACCATTAAGCATCTCCTGATATAGCATGGCATACATAACCATTTATTCATGGTTCAAATCATTAATATATTATACGTCATAATTTGAATCAATATTTCTCAAGGTCAACATTCAGTATGAATGTGCTTATTTAAATTGGTCAAGTTAGGAGCATTCCTCTGGTCTTCCAGAGCATACCTCTCAGTTAATTCTAAAGTTTCCCAGGGATTGACATGGCTTCCACTGTCAGAGCTTTTCTGAGTTGCATTGTGAGCATTCTGAATATATAACAAAATGTAAATAGGAGCTGGCTACCTAAACTGGCTAAGTCTGAATTCTATTCCTGTAAATTCACATTCAAAGGTCATCACAACAAACTTCAGTTCTTGGGCTTTGTAAGATTGTTTTCCTTTAAAAAAGGTATGATAGCAGCATTCAGAGATTTTTCATGGGGAAATAATAGGCAACTGTTATTTTGTATATGATTAAAGGCTATGGTCATTATCTTTAAGGACATTGTCATTGTTAATCAGTGTTAAACAATGTTCTCCTACTTGTTTTGTACACCTAACACTCAATTAAGACTCTTAGAGCGTCTAATGAAGAAATAAGATTTAAGTTAATCCACATTGTTGGTATGAAGCCAGCAGAACAACTGCTCTTCTTATCATACTAACCAGGTGAACAGTGACAAACACTGCATGTCAGAAAACTCATTAACAGCTTAATATATTATTATAGCTTAATATGTATTAACAGCTAGTCATTAGGATTCTGTGCATTAAGTCTATAGCCTCAATATATTGTCTAGAGGGCTCAATAATGCCAATTAAATTGCAGGAAAATATTGACTTGTTGGGTGCATTATTCAAAATAATGGCAGACCCTTCCAGCATCATCAGAGACCAAATCTTCAATCCTAAATTCTAATATCATCATTTGGGTGGTGGTGGTCTAGTGGTGGTACTTGCTTATCAAATCCCACCTCCAGCACCACCAGCATTGGGTTCCTGTTACAGGTGAGGTTCGTTTTGGGCACGGTAGAGGGCGCTCTGTTCGGGGCTGAGTATTTAAGCCCCGATGAGTAAGAACAGAGCACGTATCATTAACGAGGCGGAGGTTCACGTTAATGGTGGTTTTGGTAATTCTTGGTAGCTTGTTTTGGTCAGAACTGCAGTCCTTGGATGTTGTTTAGGTGAATATGAGCCATTAAATTATGTTCCGGACTCCTGGCTTTGCACTGACGTCCTTCCCGCACCATGCCACCATTACAGTTCCTGAGCCCTTAACCCCAAGTTGACTGTCCCTCTAGTCAGGAATTGGAAGTTGCTCTCAATAAGAGTGTCTGCTAAATACTTTAAATGTAAATTAGAAAGAATTTCAAGGCACTTGAACAGTTTCTTAACTTTGATTTTTTCAAACCCTCTTTCCAAGAGCATCTTCATGGATCTGTTGAGCATTATTTATGACTGAAACCACAAACACTCGTGTCCTGCGGCATCACCCTTTAAGCTAATTAAATCAAAGATGGAAAACTTAGTAATATACATTTCATCCATATTCTATGGCGGTACACACAAATACACACACAATATTCATTTTATGACATTTTTGTTCAGTTCCATTGCCTATATTATGTAGTTATTTCAGAACTGATAACATGGAAATAAATATATAAATTAGATCTTAAATTAGATATTTTAGATGTTTTTGAGACAGTGCTGAAATAAAAAATGTAAAGATTTCAAATAATATCCTTAACTCCTTGTTTTTAAATAAATGTATATATACACGCTTTGTCAAAGCTAAAGCTTGGGCTTTTTGTTATTTATTTTCACGCAAATGCTCTTATCAAACTCTCACAAATAATTACCTTCAGTCATTGAATCCCAGCTTTCCATATGCCATTTTATTCACTATAAAAGCTATTGATTTTATGTCCTGTTGGATGACAAGCTCACTACTGCTTTGTTGTTGTGACATCTGTGCCTTGATTGACACACTTTGTTTAATGAAGGGGTTTTTTCTAAGGGGGAGAACCACATGGCCTTTGAACTTTCTATTTGACACTGTTTTGCCATAATGCCGGACGTCAGTTAAGCACTACATTGTGTGCTTGAATGACCACAGCTGGATTGGCAGCATAACTTTAATAGCACCAGAAAGGATCCAGTAAACATAAATCACACCAAATGTTAGAAAACAGAGACCTGTTTTTTTCAGTATTTAAAGAAAATGTTGTTTCCGATTTTACTCTCTCACTCACTCATTTTCATAGCTACTTGTCCTAATTAGGGTCGCAGAAATGCTGGAGCTTATCCCGGCTCTCTCGCGCTCTCTCTCTCTCTATCACACACACACACACACACACACACACACACACACACACACACACACAAAAACACTCACACCTATGGGCAATTTAACATCTTCAATCTACCTGAGATGCATGTCTTTGGATGGTGGTTGGAAACCGGAGCACCTGGAGGAAACCCACGCAGACATGGGAAGAACATGTGTTGGGAGAGACAAGGATGGACAGGATTAGGTAAGAACATATTTGAGAGAAAGCTCAGGCTAGATGGCTTGTAAACAAGCCAGAGAAGCACTATTGCTTTGGTTTGAACATGTGCCGAGGAGAGATGCTGAGTACATTGGAAGGAAAACTGTTGAAACTAAACTGCCAGGCAAGATAAAAACAGTAAGGCCCAATAGGAGTTCTGAGGCAGATTTTCATTTTGATATGAAGGGCATTAATTGTATCTGGTCTAAGCCTACTGACATAACCAGAGTTAAAATTAAATTTGATGGCATGATTCACATCACCCTTTGGGCCAGAAATACCAAACTTGGCAGAGAGACTGAAATGCTATATGTGACAAAATTGTTCCAGTTTCTGTGCTACAACTGAGGATTGTAAGTTTCATGGTCTATTTATCCTGCTTCATATTGACAATACATTGGAGCACCCACCGTTGGGAGATTTACCTATTTATTGAATTATCATATGTAATAAGTAATTTTTGGTCTTGTAAAAATGATTTGTATTGGACCAATACTATCTCATACTATCTCTTTCTCTTGTGTTTGTCATGGCTCAAATGGCATGTCTAGGTGACTTCCAGAAACATTTTTTCTACTTTAATCAACAAAGAAGGTATTGAAAATGCTCTTAAAAGAAGATTTCAGTCAGTTTTAAAGATAAAAAGTAATTAAAAAACAATCTGAGACAAACATATTTCATAGAAAAGGTACTTAACCATTGAAACATCATCTGATCTGATGACACATTCTGCCAATGATTAATAATCCTGAGATAATAAGTCTTTACATACACCTGTGCTACAGAGCTGATAAATGCAAGATCAGTCCATTGGCTGAGTGGTTTTACAGTTCAACATAGATTATGATCTCAGAGGTAATAAATAAAAATGATCAATGAGGTTAACTAATGCAGTCACTTCTTGAAAGCTTACTTTGGGGAAAAAAGAGATGTAGTAGAGAAAAATCAAACCGGTTAACTTATTAAACATACTTAGTAGACTACAACCTGACAACAGTTTCGCTTCTCTGCCTTTTGGCTAAGAACAAGTGTAGTATCTGTTCTTATCAGTTTAATATCTGATATGTCCTCTATATGAGGACTGCATATTACATTGATTTTTAGAACAGGGAGACGGTAAAGGAGCTTGCTCCGTCCACTCCATGCATCAACCTGGTATTGCAGTATTTCCGGGAACGGTGTGCTTCCTTTTTCCCCAAGCGCTTTCAATAGCTGCCCACTGCTGCACTGTGTTTGAATGGGGTAAATGCAGAGGTCCAATTTCGTTGTGGTTCACAGTGTGCTGTGCTGTGACCTCGCAATGACAAGGGTTGTCACTTTCACTTTTTTTCACTTTCAGTGCCAATATTAGTAGTATTAGTAGTTTTATAGCCTACAAACTGAAAACTAA
This sequence comes from Hepsetus odoe, assembly GCA_017165825.1. NCBI lineage: Eukaryota > Metazoa > Chordata > Actinopteri > Characiformes > Hepsetidae > Hepsetus > Hepsetus odoe. The sequence continues at coordinate 7,861,188 of CM029390.1, read as the reverse complement.
AAAGTGCTTGGGGACATTAACTCTGGGACATTTGTTGGTTAGCTCTTATTAACTGCTCATGTCATGTCAATATTTATATTACAGGTCATTACAAAATATTACAAAATATTATTTATTTTTCTTTCATATCATTCTTTGTTAGAACTACTTGTGTGTTGAGGGCCATTGTCTTGCTGCATAACCAACTTTTTCTGTAGTTCACAAACAGATATCCTGACATCTTCAAATATTTGCTGGTATGATTCAAATTTCATTGTTCCATAAATTATAGTGAGCCTTCCTACCTCAGTTGCAGCAAAATAGACACTGACCATGACACATCCACCACCTTGTTTAACAGATTAGAAAAGGTTTTATGTTGAACTGTTTTCTTTTCTCCAAGCGTAATACCTGAAATAATTTTTTATAAATAGAACATTTTACAGTAGCTGTCTGGCATGTCCTTGTGGTCTTTAGCAAAGGGATCAAAGCAATGTTCTTTTTAAAGAGAGGTTTCTTTAAAGAGTTTTCATACTGTTGCTGTTCAGTGTTTCCCTGAAGGTGGACTCATGAAAATGAACATTACTCACCTTGCTTGTTGACCTCACAGACTACATTGCTTTGCACCAGGGTCCTGGAGGAACGTTATTTCATTTCACTATGTACTGTGTATATGGCTGAAATGACAATAAAATCCTACTTGACTTGACTTGACTTGACTTGAGTATTATATGTCTTGCTTGTAAAGTGATATTTCTAGATAGGCCCAACCTGCGGAGGGTAAAAATGCTTTTGAATTTTTCCTGATTTTGACAATTTTTCAGTCAGGATTGGTGGCATCCCAACTTAGAGATGGTATTATATACACACAAACACACACATATACATATATGTATATGTGTGTGTGTATAAAACGTATGTAATATATGTGTGGGTATGAGGATGTGCAAATATTTAACATTAATTGTGTAAATATTTACACCATTCAAAATGGTTAGCTATTTTTTTAGAGTCAGCCTAAATAAAATGGATAAGATTAACTAGAAATGACACTACATTTCAATTAATCTGGTTTATAATACAGTTTTATTTAAAGAGGTATACAATACATTGCAATGTTTCTTCAGCAACGGTTGTGCTAGGGTCTGTATATGACCATTTCACTGCATATTTAACTGTATATGACCCAATTTCACTGACCAAGTTACCCTGTTCTTTTGATTGTATGTAGCCCATGCAAAGTAATGTAGGTTATTTTGTGTGAGACAATACTCGTGAGCTTTAGCCATTATTACCTTAATTAATGTTGCTTTACGTCAGTGTCCGTATTTCAGCGCTCTGACCCCCATCTGGCTGCAACCTAGGCTCTGTCTAATCCTGTAAACTGAGCCTGGCGAAGGGGGGAGACTTTAGACCACGTCTGTGTACTTCGCTGCTTCTTCCACGGTGCCCCCCCTCCCCCCACTCACACAAACGGACACACACACACACACACACCTCTCTTGCTCGCTTACAGATTTGCCTTATTTTGTCGCTGCTTCTAGCAGCCCATTTGCCCGAACTTTTCCTGCTGATAGCTTGACTAACAAATCCGCATTTTTCATTGTTTTTCTTCCAGGAACGTTTCCAAATGAAACCCCTTACAAGGGTGACGCTGATGGTAACCTTTTTTGCGGGGTGAGGGACAGTGTCAGCGTATTTGGAGCGGGCATACTTGGATGTTTTCCTTAAAGCAGAAGTTTTATGCTCCTGCGGCGCAGTCCGGCTTCTCTCCACGGAGAAACGGCACTGCTAAGCCTCTCCAAAAGACTGAAGGGAGCCGCGGACACGGCACCGAAGTGTAAACCTAACGTTTTCATCGTCTTCGGTCGAGTTGTCCAGCATTCTGGCTGCATTTCGCTCGTCGATGAGCACTGGACGCGCTGTCCGAGAGGAATTATGATCCAGAACTGAGAGAAAGTACGAAGACAGTATGACTTACTGCGACTCTTGCGAGCCTTCGCTTTCTCGGTGCATAACATCTTAATGTTTCCCATTTTTGACTTACAAATATGATGAAATGGCAGCCCCGGAAGAAGGTGAGACCCTTTTCCCTTTCCTTTCGGACGTTTTCAGAATGTAGCAAGGTGACCTAGATCTATATGCATCAGCATGATCAAAATGTAGAAGTTAGCGCCGAGTAGTCGAGAAGCTCCATTATGTGGGCGACTGGCGTTGGCAAGTTCGGAAAGGTTGCTTTTGGGACCAGTTATCGCAAAAAATAAAATGTGATGTTTTTGAAAAGCACATCAAGTTTATAAATAGGCTTCACATGGGAATTAGGATGGAACTGCGGTCCGAGAGCAGCTCAAATGTATGTCGAGCTCTATCGGAGCATTAACACTACTGCAAAATGATCTGATTTGGTTGTTTTTTTCTGAACTTTGTCCGGCTGGTTGTGGTGCTGTGCGTTATACTGACGGCGTTTTATGTGAGATCAAATAAGGTGAAATGAAAGGCTGTGTAGTTTGTCTATTATGACGTTAATAAATCAGATAAATCTTCAGTTTGGTGGATAAATGCATGTGATCGGTGATGCATTTTTACGCCCCGCATTCCCAAGGTTGCGGTGAGAGAAACAGAGAGAGAGAGAGAGAGAGAGAGAGAGAGCACGCTTTGCTGCAGGGTAGTCAGGCGTGCTGCAGAAATTAATGACACATGCACTATAACACGATGTGGGGGCGGTGAGGAGGGGTGTGGAAGACACGCAGAGAAGAATTATGACTCTGGAAGGATCATATAAAGCCAAGGTTTTTAAAGATCGGAGGATATTTTTTTGCAACAGAGTTTATCATATCAATGCAGAGGCTACAATACATCCTGTCCACGTCTATATGAGGTCAGTGCTGTCAAATATGAAGCGTGAACATCGGGAGTGCCGAGAGCATCAAAATCCGCTTACGCTCGCGACGCTGCTGAACGCCTTGGACGCTCTCTGACGTTTGTGGAGTAGGCGGAGACAATTCGTTCGTAAAGCGCGGTCTGTAAGCTCCTATACATACTTTTCACGTGACGTCGCTTCCTTAAAGGACCGCCCACCTGAAGGGCAAAATGAAGCTTTCTTTCAGCGCTCCTGTTATTTCCTGTTTATTTCTGTTAGATGCCAGATACTTTTCTGTAAATGGACGCTTAACTGGTGATGTGTAAAAGTTATTAAGTAATAAGTTATATAATTAAAAGGAAGGTTATTTTTCTGTTTACAGAGTTTTGGAATGAGGATAATAATTAGCCATCATCTGCTAATTATGATTCATCTTGATAATTTGATAATGAAGAGTTTATTTTCCTTCATCTCTCAAGTGACAACATTATTTACCCATTCTTCCTGAAAATACACAAAGCTCTCTTTACTTCTATAGACTTTCATCCTGATGACAACGTAAGGGGTTTTCCACAACATAATATGCAAACATTTCCAAAGTGGAGCTATGGCAGGGATTTTGCTGTTTTTAGTGACTGAATTACTGGGGCGGGGGTGTATAGGGATTCAGTACAGTTTGTTTTCATATCTTTGTTTTTCTTCTGTTGGTGATACATATTTTTATGATTGGAACGGAGGGAAAATGTACTCATCTGTGCTGTAGGAGGGCATTGCCCTCCAGGGTTCTGTGCTAGTCTACTAGACTGAAAATTATGAATAAAGCGGCTACAAAAGAAACACACACCTGTTTTCTGTTTTGTATGAAAAAGACACAGCACTAACCATTCTGTAAAATGTGGAGATTAGTACAGTTCTGTAAGCACCTCCCAATGCACAGCATCATTCATTGTAGTTTATAATTTTCATGTTAGGATTATTTAAATTATTTAAAAGGATTATTTACCTCTGATCATTTTGATGCTCTTGCCACTTTCAATTTGAATGTACAGTCATTCAAGGATAGCCTTGCCAATGAAAGAAACAGGGGTGGAATAAGGGGTTCTAGTTAGAGCTGATTAATACCCCCCCCCCCCCCCCCCAAAAAAAAAAAAAAATATATAGAAACAATTATGGAAATTATAACAATTATAGAAATAAAGAAGAGCTTAAAAATGTGAAGAATAAACATCATAATCCTCTGGAATTCTCAAATCCCTAAATATTATAATTTAAATAAAAAACTTTTTCTCACCAATTTTCTCTTTTGGTCTCTTCTTCTTACTTGGCAGTTTCATTCAAGATTGCTCTGAGTGAAGTGTTGCATTTAACATGTGCAAAACCAGCTTTAATGTGCTCTTTTGAGTCAGGCTTGTTCTGAGGTGTTTTCAGTCCAGTTACTTTACAGGATGGGTCCTGGTTAATTAAAACATGTTCCAGATGGCAGCTAAGCTGGTTTTAATAGCATTAGGCCTCAGCCATTTTCCTTAACTCCAGTTCAAGTTCACTTGATTGTTAAGTTCACTGGATCTCTACAAATATATAAAAAAGAATTGTACAGTAATGTGTACACAAAACTTTCTCCCCCATCACACATCCAGAACTTTTTTCAAAAGCACATTGTCCATGTCCCTTTAGAGTTTCAGTTAAGTGTGGGAAGTGTAATTTTCTATCTTTGTTGTTCAAACATATACATTGTATGAGTTATATGCCTTTGTAACGAAATACCTTCAGAGGCCAGCAAAAATGTCTGGATAACTCACTAAATATGTTAAAACCTTTCTTCCTACTTGGCAAGTATGAAGGAGTTCCTGTAGGCTTACTCTGCTATACTGTCCCATGATTTATTTATTATGTAGGTCATCTGATGACAGTATTTACTGCAGATTTACTCTTGGACAGAGACAACTGTCTCTTGTCTCTTATGATCTCTTGCAGGTCTTCATATACCAGTAAAAAAAAAGAAAAGAAGATTAGCAAAAAAAGAAGTAAAGTGACAAATACTTTTTAAAATGTTGTGACAGAGGCATACACGATTTTCTAACATCAAATATTAGTACATTCAGCAAATTTTGAAAGCAGTTAGTGGATGTAAAAGTCTTTGGACATTTATGGAACTAGTTATGAATAGAAGTCATGTCAAATAAAAGTTAGCTGAACTGCATCCATAAAATACCTGTACGGCTCATGTTTTTGATCACAGTTGTAATAGTTCTGTAATTTCTGTGATCTTTCAGATTTATGCAGTTAACCTTGAAAAAGGTTAACACATTGAGCATGAACTCTTAACATAACCAAAGTGCAGGTGCTGCCAACATGTTTCTGTGATGTTATCTTCTTAAGCTGTTCCATACATCCCCATTTATCTCAGTCTACAAAGCACATTTCTCATCTTGAGGGTCAGAGCCAGGTTTATGGTAAACGGCTTAAGTGGAAATTGAACGTTCCTGTTTCTCTTTTTTCCTCCCTCTTTTTGTAGTGCTGCCAGACGTTGGAGTAAATGTCTCCCTCTTGACTTGGAGGCAGATGTTTGGAAGCTGCAGTTGTCTTGTGAAGGGGTTGGGGGTGATTTGTGAATCTCATGCTTTCTTCAACCCTAGGTTTTATGTCCTTATACCTAACCTTCTTCTGCAAGTCTCAAGTACAAGCATTTCTCTGCTAGCCTAAGGCGTGCATTTCTATTAGTTAACCTTTTAAATTAAGCATTTATGAGTTGGAGGCTAGCACTCCTGCTGCAGGTGGCTCATCAGTCCAGGAGATGTCTACTAAGCAACAGATTGGGGGGACATTAAGGGGGACATTGTAATAGCAGGCACTGTTTTCAGTCTGGTCTGTGAAGCCGCAGCTTGGATAAGTTTAAACCTCTTAGGTAAGTAGTTGGAAAAATAATAAGGTTATAATTATAATAATCTTTATTTAATCTGACTGAGAAAGTTATTATTAGAAAGCTTGTCATCCAAGCATGGGAAGAATAATGTTTAATTAATGTTTAATTAAACAGATGTAAATGAATATATGACAGAATAAAAAGGAGCTGGCAAATGAGATGTTGTTTTCAATATAGGTAAATATTTTAAATCTAAATACATTACAGATGTTTAGTGGACACAATAGCAAATATGAGCATGTATGTTCTAGAGGCAGCACATAAAACTGAAAGATACTTTAAAGTTCATAAAGTGAAATATAATAAGAACGGATAAAACATGTATGGTCATCTTTCAGATTTACAACTAATTTCTGCCTAAGAAAATATTAACTACTGATTATTTAAAAATGTGTGTAGTTTTATCAGGTAATTGTGACAGCCTTGGACAAGAATGCATACACTCACTCAACCATGCAGCAAGTACTCCAGGAGGAAATAAGTTAAGCATAGGGGACAAGCTGGCTGCCGTAGTTGCATTGTGGGTAATTAATGTGAAGGAGAGAGTGGAAGTACCTGCTGTTCCCCATGCAGCCTGGTATTTATGACCCAGGAGCAAGTGCAATACAGGGTGGACCCCTGGTCTATCCTCAGGGAGCTTGCTTGCAAGAAATTTATGTGCTCGTCTTCTCTCCTTGCACTGCTAATCCCATCCCCCACCCCCAGAGACTGCTGAGACAGGAGCCATGTGGGGATGCATGTGGTGTAGGAATATAGTTCACTGTGTGTGTGTGTGTGTGGACACTTGTAACTTCTATGCTGATTCATAGTTGTTTAGGGTAACGGTGTTTGTGTTTGACCTCTGTGTGCAAGGTTTTTCAAGAAAATGCAAAAAGTTGTTTGTTTGTGTGTGTGTCTGTGTCTATGTGTGTGCATATGTATGTATGTATGTTTAGCGCAAATGGACATTTTGGGGTAGTTTTTTGTTGATGCTAGGGATGTAAAGATGACTGAATTTGAGTTGAACAGCCTGCTTATGGCTGATATAGGTGCGTAGATATGCTTGAGCTGTTCCTGTGGGAGCCCTGTACTTTACAGAGGTAAAAATGGGGACAGTGCATGTCCCATTAATCCTCCTCATCTACACCTGGTGGATCAGGAATACAGCACGCACATACACAAATGCACACAGACACACATAGGGTCATATTTTTTAAAAGATAAACACTTCTACACTTCTTTTTCACTTTTTGTTGGAATGCAGAACTCAAAATATCTGAACTCCTATTGCTGCTAGAAAATCTTTACTTCTTGGTGTTAATAAATAAAAAGTGACTAAAATGGGCCGAGCGACACGGAGTGTTCAGGACTGGGAACAGGCTTATTCCAAATTAAAGGGATCATGAAACAAGGAAATTGTCTACAACATAACACATATTTTTATGTTTTATGTAAAATAAGAAAATAAGGTTTATAAAAAAAATGAAAAAATGATTATACCCTGTCAAAAAAAAAACAACAACAAAAAAACAAAGCAAAGAAGGAGAATCTTGTCAATCTTGCCTTCCCAATCTCTAGATGTTTCTGTGCTGGCATGGAATGAGCTGGACCAACATGTTTGAAATGAGCATCTAGCAAATGAGATAGAACTGCTTGCTTGACTGATGGGGAATTGGACACAAACGGTTTCCAAAATTGCTGGAAATGATTCTGCAAATCTGTGCTGCCATTATAAAGGCAAGCAAGAGTTATTTTGATAAGGGCTTGATAAGATTATTTAAGCATCTTTGAATTGCACAATGTTTGCTTAGATTACACTTCAAAAACATTCAGTTAATCCTTTTGTTTTGTTTTTTTAATGAGGTGAGCCTTGACACACACACACACACACACACACACACACACACACACACACACACACACGCACACACAGTATTGAAACAAGAAGGGCCCTTGTGAGAGAGGTCAGCAAACACTTTGAAGGAGCTACAAAGTACAGTAGCTGAGACTAGAGTAAAAGTTCATTAACGATGTCAGTAGCTCCTCATACAAAAAGGCTACTTGATTTCTGAGTGTTTATATTTGAGTGTTTATAAAGAAACTATCAAAAAAGAAAGAGCACCAGATAAAAAAGCCCTGAAGGCAACAACGAGCTCCAGGTAAAATGTGGTATAGGGTTTTGAGACAAAATTAAGAGACAAAATTAGGCTTTTTAATCAACCTTGTCAAAATACAATTTTTAAAGGTTTTTTTCAAAGGTCTGCTGACAGATAATACATTTTTACCTAAACCTAGATTGCAATAGTTTGTAATAACTAAGCTGTTTGAAACAATTTGTGCAAGATAACTTTAAAATACTTTTGCAAGGCAAATATGACTATATATTAACATGTATATATAAATTATGTCAACAATAAACCATTTAGAAATATTCATGTTCATTCACTTTGAATGCACAGCATTTTTAAGATCTAAACATATATTTTGTATCATATATATGTGTCATATTTCTGATCTGTAATAGTATGCTACTTTGTCAAATTAAATTAAAGGTTAATTTTGATGTTTGATGTATGTTTTGTAAAATTAATAGAAATTAAAAGATGTACATGATTTTGCAAAATAATTTCTAGATTACTTACTGATACTGATGTAATCAATAGTGACAACCCCAGTGTGTATATCTATTTGGCTCTGCAGATTGTCAGCCTCTTACCAAGTGACATTGTGTCTTGTAGACCATAGCTTTGTGTACAAATTTATTATGTGATTGTTACAGTGTGTAAGGTGATTGAGGATGTCAGGGTTCCTTGGTTTTGAAATGAGAAATGGTGGTTCACAAGGGAATATTCTGAAATGGGATCAATACACTGTCTCAACCATAGCTTGGCTTTCTGCTCAATGGACTGGAAAAACATATGGCAATAGTGGGCCAGTCTAATGCATGCTTATAAAATGATTTAAGTAAAGCAGCAAATTAACAAATGACATTTTAATTGTAATGTGGATTTTTAAGAAAATATGCAATATAATAAATAGACAAAAAAATCCACACTAGATCACATTAAATCATTGCAACATTATTTAAGACATCCTTTATTTCTGTGGCTTCTGCAACTCTTTTGTTGTAGACACTGTTCTGGATCTGTTAAGGGTACAACTCTCATGCATACACATACACACGCTTACTCTCACAGATGCCAGGGAATCCCACTAATTTGATCAGCTCTTTTTTCACAGATGGATCAGTAAGCCTGCTTTAAAGCTCAGCTTGCCAGAAGTGTGTATTTTGGGGGTGTGTTAGGTCAGGTTGATCTACGTGTATGTGTTAGCGAAGAAGATTTTTAACTAGTGCAAGTGCATAGGAATGGACATCTTGTGGTTTTTTTCCATAAAACAACCCAGCATCATATTCAGTATTAATACCACGGCTGTTCTTAATGCTTCTTTTATGTGATACAAAGCTTACTATTGGAGATACAAGATTCAGCAGAATTTCTTTTATTCCATAAATTTCTGTTGTTAAGTGTTGTTTGTTTATGTGGAAAGAACGTAAAGATATGATATTTATCATTTATAGTTTGCACAGTATGTGCTTAATGTGGACCTATAGTGCAGCCCTGTGATAAAAGCCTGCCTGGTCTTTCTTGACCATGACAACATAACCGGTTCTAAATCAGCTTTTGTAAACCACAGCCCTCTTCACTGTTTATCATATTAGATGCCTTGCTTTAAGGGACAGCTAAACCCGTGGATAGGGGTTTACACATTCAGAAGGACATCAATAAGTTTGGCATAGCAATAAATTGCCTTGTCAGGGCAATATGTCTCTGTCTGTGTTATGAATAGAGACGAATATGGGCTGAGGTGTAAGCTGAGACTAAAGCTTTGTTTTGCTAATAAAAGACATTTTTAAAATTATTTTACAGGGTTGATATGGCAAAAACACAATACCACAATACCAAGAGGAATTTCCCCAATACACATTGTTTTATATATATATATATAGTACTGTGCAACAGTTTTAGGCAGGTGTGAAAAAATGCTGTAAATGAAGAATGCTTTCAGAAATATAAATAATGATTGTTTATTTTTTATCAATTTACAAAATGCAAAGTGAGCGAATGAAAGAAAAATCTAAATCAAATCAATATTTGGTGTTACTACCTTTTGCCTTCAAACCAGCATCAATTCTTATAGGTACACTTGCAAAAAGTCAGGGATTTTGTAGGATTATAGTCAGGTGTATGATCAACCAGTTTTACCAAACAGGTGCTAATGATCATCAGTGTCACACGTAGGTTGAAACACAGTCATTGGTGTTTGGAACAACCTACCAGCCGAGTTCCTTCAAAAATTGTGTGCAAGTGTACCTAGAAGAATTGATGGTGGTTTGAAGGTAAAAGGTAGTAACACCAGATATTGATTTGATTTAGATTTCTCTTTTGTTCATTCACTGCATTTTGTTGATTGATAAAAAAAAAAGAAAAACACTTCCATTTTTGAAAGCATTCTTGGTTTACAGCATTTTTTCTACACCTGCCTAAAACTTTTGCACAGTACTGTATATATATATATATATATATATATATATATATATATATATATATATATATATATATATATATATATATATGTGTGTGTGTGTGTGTGTGTGTGTGTGTATTTATCTTGCTCTCATTATTTGTTCCTTTTTGTCTAACCATCACTTCTCAAAATTACTGTGCATCATCCTCTAACTTCCCTCCCGTCAACAATAATACTGTTGATAATGAAATTCATATTTGTACTAAGTAGGCTGCATGATGAAAGTTTTGTTGAAATGGTTCTGTTTTTTAAAGGGACCCTAGAATTTTTAACAGACACAATGAAAGTGATGGTTTTATTACCTCTTGAGATTCTGTGCCTATATGGAAGGACCACTTATAAGGAAATTCCTGTTTGGTGCACACCTCTTGACTGATTAGAGAAAAGTACCAAGTGTAGTTTTAATGTATGGAGTAATTAATGTTTGCCAATATACAGACAACATTCATGGGATTTTGCTTGCTTGGTAATTTTATATTAACATAAAGTTACAGTGATGGATCATAAGTGTTTCACAACACATTTTGTGATTTTATTTTATCAGCTATATTTCTGGGCTCTAGTTTTTGCTTGATTTTTAGAGTGAACATGAGCATGATTTCAGTAAGTAGCCTTTTAGGTGGTATCTTAAGTGACGTGTTTAGATGAAAAATAGCATATTTTAAAGCTTAGTAGCATTTAAAAAGAAAATATATGATATGGATATAAAATATTACATTAATATCTATTTCATGATATTAGTAACAGTATAAAATATAATAATAAAAAAGAGCCAACATTTCTCAACATAATTTTATAACAGCACATTAAAGCAAATTCAGCCAATTATTTGGATAGAATTAAGTCATTTTACAAATGTTGTTTTCTAAGTCACTGTGATTAATAATAAAGCCAAGATTTTAAACGAGTACAACAGATGTGAACGTAAGATGTGAACCAAAGCCTAATGAGTATCACATCTGCCTTGTGAATGAGCATTTGCCCTTTCAGCTTGAGGTTACAATTAGTTTGTTGCTACAAATGTTAAACCATGGATGCACTGATCATTTAGGTTTTCTGTAGATGGTAGGGAAGGAGAATGTTTGTGTATCTAGCCTGCTAGATGTTCTTATGAAAACTGGAAATTCTGTTGCTTCACCCACCTCCTCCTTTCCACTTACTTTTCCCCTGTTTTCTCAGGTGAGAGTCTGAGATAGAGACTCCTATATTGGCTAAATTTAGTGTATCCATGTTCAATCAAGCAGAGCAGTAGAAATTAGGGTTTCTTTTTACTGGTACACTCACACACTGTACTATATTTGTGAGGAAACTCCACTGACTTATGAAATGTGGTATCTTAGTAATACAACACTTACACTTAAACCTAACCCTGACCTTAAACTCTCTAACCAAAAGGAACTCTTTCTGCTCTTTTAGATTTTTCAGAAAAATTGAATTTTATGAAAACAACAGTACATTCTTTTGTTGAGACAGCTTAATGTCCTCACTTATGTCCCTATATTTTCAGGTATTCCTAACATTATTTGAACTAATTTCCCCTCAAAGTGCATATATACATACATTTCCCCACACATGCATACATAGCAGTGTTACTCTTCTTCTTTCGGCTGCTCCCGTTTAGGGGTCACCACAGCGAATCATTTGTTTCCATTTTTTCCTGTCCTCTGCATCTTCCTCCTTCAAACCGATCACCTGCATGTCCTCTCTCACCATGCCCATAAACCTCCTATTTGGTCTTCCTCTTTTCCTCAGGCAAACACAGGCAAATGTTATTATATATTAAAAGTTATTAAATAACAAAATGTTAGCAAATTGCTATATGTTCAAAACAGCTTTACTGAAATTAACCTATAGCAATTTGCATGTGTTTGCCTGATAGAGTGGTTGATAAAATTTTGTAAAGTTATTTATTTTTGATTTAACAAGACCAAGCACAATGATAAGATTTAGTTTGATAGCAAGCATGAGAGTTCCTATTTTTCAGGTATGTTTCTATGGTGGTCAGTCCATTAATTCGGCTCAGACACATACATATTTAATACAGTTCTTCAATAGCTAGTATTCTGCTGTATAACAAGCCTGATACTGACGAGGAGAGTACACATGCTGTAGTTCTTCATTATTTCCAATGTCAGTCTTCCCATGTGTCTAGTTTAATAAGAGTCCTTCTCAATCTTGCACCTCGCTCTCCCAGAATGCATGCAAAAACTATACATGATCCTCACAACTTAAACTTTCATTTATGTATTTATGTATTAAATTAAATATATATATTAAAATATAGATGTTTACTGCCAGTAGGTATTACCAAAGCTTAAAAAAAGATAATTAAATAACAACTTTATCAGTTTAAATTTTATCAGTCAAAGTCATTACCAAGAACAAGGTGACACCATGAAACCATACCAGTGAAATTCTTGGAGTTCTTTCAGATGCAGAGGACTCCCTGCATCATTGCACCATCATGACATACACAAACTGATCATGCATTCACTAGCTAAACCATTTCAAATTCTGAAAAAAGATAATTTTTTTTGAGAATTTATGCTCCCCCTCTCATTAATACAACCTGCCAGTTAATCTGTTCACAAACACTTTTTCACGACAGCAGCAATAACAAACAGGAACACAGATCCAGTGTGACTGATGCGGCAGAATATTATAAAGCAGCAGAAAAAGGGGATAGGGATAGACTTAGGGATAGTCACAAGACAAATCATTAGGTACACCAGGAAAAAGGATGAACTCTGTGGAAACAAATTAATATGTAAGGATATAACAATTTGAAGTCAGTGAAATCAATTTTCAGGTAATAAGACAAATTAGAATAAACAGATACAATCCTCACGAACATATATAGCATAACAAACAAAAAAACAATAAAAGTAGAATGCTTAAATTATATAAGGAAGGAATTATAAATTGAACAATAACATCCAGATAAAATTAAATATAAGACCAGAAAAAACAGTTTCACATTGACTGTAGCTGAAAGAAGAGCTCCCCAATTTAACATAACTCTTGAAACTGATATCGCTTTTCCACTACACTGGTGCTCGGCCAGGGAACCAGCCAGAACCAACCGAGAACCGGCCCGCATTTACCATCTAGACAGGAGTTCAGCAGGAGCCGCATGATAATACGTCAGACCAAAGGCAGCTTATTCAGCATGTTGTTACCGTTGAAAGAGATCGACATAGACAACAATTATGTGCAAGACGAAATCACAAAATTAGTTATTCCCTTATTTCCTCATACACTTTCTTCTTTCTCAGTGCTCTTTCCAATTTTTGCTGAATCTCCGTGGGTGTCCATATTGCTAAAAGAGCTTTAATTTGGTCTGCGCTACGCGTTACCGGACTTTGGCTCTCCGCTGTTTTCTCTTCTAAAGCTACCTATAACTCCGCCCACCGCTCATGATGTCACTGGTTCTCACTACTAGACCAGCTAAGTTTTATAAAAAACAAAACAAGCACCAAACCGGCACCAATTTTTTTTTCTGTGGAAAAGCGTGCCCTGGTTCCAAAATTGGGAACTGGCACGTGAACCACAGCAGTGGAAAAGGGGCACTAGAGGGTGATTCCCAGGAATGAGTAAAATAACTTTCATTAATTATATTGATCACTGATATGATGTATGAAATAATAGGGCTAGTGACCTCTTTGTAGATAAAACCCTAGGGAGTTGGCCACAGGAAGATTGGGGGTTCAAACCCCTTGTTATTTTGCCCTACGGGTACCCTTGAGCAAGGTACCGTCCCTGTCACTGCTCCCCGGGCGCTTTCATAGCTGCCCACTGCTGCACGGTGTTTGTGTGCATGGGTTAAATGCAGAGGTCCAATTTCGGTGGGGTTCACTGTGTGCTGTGCTGTGCTGTTACCTCGCAATGACTAGAATAGTCACTTTCACTTTCATACAAAGGATAATGTAGCAGTCACCAGTAGCAATGAACATTTAATGCAGAGTGATATTGAGCAAATGTGTGCTGTGATCTGTAAATAACATCTCTATAATGCAGAATTGACAGTAGTGTTGCTTCAACAAACCATTTCTTTGTTTGCAGTTTTTACAGCACATTTTACAACCATCGCTATCACAAAACAGCTTTGCAGAATTTGAATTAGAGCCCCTAGGCAAGGAAAAACTCCCTAAAGCTGGAAGAAAAACCTAGGAACAAAGGCTCAGAATGTGAACCCAGCCTACTCTAGTCGACACTAGATAAAAGGCAAACAATAATTTTTAATCTATCTATTTTTAAACAGGTAATAATACTGACGCAAGGCCCAAAAACTGTTGGACCCATTTGGTTACAGTTGGTGACTCTAATTAGTGGGTCCAAGGACCGCTATCATCTGTCTATTAGGCAAATAATTTTTACTCAAAGTAGTAGTACCATGGCCAAAACTGGTGTTTTGCAGATGCTATAAATGTAGGGAATGATCAGCAATACCAGAGACCTTAGAGAGATGAAAAATTTAACAATGTTAATTTCTATTGATAGCACTGAGGTCATTTAAAGTGTGATAGCAGAGATTGTTTGTTAGGTACATGATAAGTTTGACAAGACCTCCTTTATGGAATGAAGTTAAATGTGCTAAAATGATGCTCTTTTTTCTAGTGTTTAGCTATGTGTAGTAAATTAAAGCAATTCATTTAACTGACTCTAGGGCTAAGCCCCAGATGTCCAATGACCCTAGTTCCACCCTTATTTACAACTGGTTCATACTTCTAACTGACACCTTCTGTCCCCGTCACTGCTCCCATATCATAAGACATTTTTTTCTGTAACTCTAATGCAACAGCTTTGGGCTCACACTATTTAGCCATTCACGAGAGTTCTGTCTATGCAGATTCTGTAATCCATTGTAGGATTTTATTAAAATCGTGTGATTTCAAAAAATAGAATACACATTAACTTTACACTGCCTGACATATTAAGCCCTTAATAGCCTTACATGTATTCTTTAGGTAGATAATGAAAGGTACTAAGGGTGATACAATGGCGCAATGTGTAATATGGTCACCTTACAGTATAGAAAAAAGACTCTGGGTTAATTTTCCAGCTGGGGCAACCTGCATCTGCATGGATTTATTTCAGGTGCTCGGGTGCCCTCCAACTGTGCTTAGACAGGCATGTTAAGAAGGCTGGAAATGCTAAATTGCTCCTAGGTGTGATTTAGTTTGCCTGTGTGTCTGCTCTGTGATGGACTGGTGACCTGTGAGTGTTTCTCTGCCTTTTGCCATAAGTGCACTGCGATCAGCTCTAGCACAATGAGCTACCCTGTTCAGGGAAAGCTGTTGCAATAAAGATGTCAAAAACAGTTTATGGTACACATTGCATGTGTCAGTCACACGGTATGGAACAAGAGCACAGCAAAAGGAGAAGAAGGCAGAGAATCCTTTCTTCCTAAAAAGGGGAGAACTCACATTTCATACAAAGCATGTAGAAGGACAATTGCAGGAAAAGGCACAAAAGAATGCTTAAGTTGTGTTTAACAAGCCAGCAGCAAAAGTGTGGTTTAGTTTAATGTGGGACAAAACAATCAAAGCAATATCTTTTTTTCCAGTTATTGAATGCTAAAATGAAAGAAAAAATAGAAATCAGAGCAGGGGATGTCTCTATACCTAAATAGGTATGACAGGTATATCTCTGCTGCATCACTGTTAAGCAGTGTCAAAATTTTATGAAGGATTATGAAACAGTTATACAGTATTTACAGTATATACAGTATTTAAAAAAATCTTCATAGTTTTAGAGCATTTGGAATTATTTAAGCAAAGTATGTAGAATTGACAGAATGTTCAGAGCAGTGACTGCTTGACTTTCTATTTCTTCCAACTTCAAAGTATTAGCTGAGATAATTGCACCAAAAAAGGAGTCCTTTTAACTAACTGATCACATAGGAATGTGAGTTAATAATTTGCTTAATTAATAGTGTTTAATAGTGAAATATTAGAAAAGTATGACATGTTTTTCAAAGTATTTCCATGGACTTGATTTACACATAAGATTTAGGCAATTTTTTCAGGAGGATCCGACATATAACAATTTAGGTTTGAGCTTTTCCGAGTAATGTTGAATTTGGAAGTGTGGGGCTTCTGAAACTGTCGCTATGAAAATGTCCAAATGCAAATGTCCAAATGCAAATGTCACTGTGTGTAATTATATGTGCTTTAATGAAAAAAAGATTCTGATTTCAGTGTCAGCAATTTTTGTGGTTCATGGTGTTTAGTGGCAAAGCACATATGGTTGTTTGTCACTACACATAAATTAATGCAAACATTCTTATGCCCAAATATTAATACGTTTATTAAAACCTAAATGATTACCAGATAATTGTCAATATCTGCCTGTTTATTCAAGAATGCTTTGTGACAAAAAACACAATTGCCTCTTTCATTCCTTTCCTGTTCGTTAACCATCGACAAAATTACATTTTCTCTCTTCCACTTCAGCAACAGCTATGCTTTAACATCTGCCTCATTAGCTGTCAGAAAGCTGTGTCTTAATCAAGCTTAAGTGCTTCCTTGTTCAGGAAAATCAGAAGCTTTCTTTTTGTGTGCCCAGTGTCTAGCTCAGTAAGTGACAGGAATTCCTGGGGGATTTTTTCTGAGAAGATCAGGACTTGTGTCTTAAGCTGTCGTAGCTGAAGAGGTGGAGCTTATTAGAATAGTGTTAATTACTGTCTGCCTTCATCTCTTTAGAGTTCTTTTTTTATCCCTTTCAAAGTCATTCCATTTAGGTTGTGACCCTCTCTTATCAAACATGAATGTAACTGCATATCAGAGGAAAGATGCACTCTAACTGCATATCAGAGGAAAGATGCACTCTCTGAGCCTCATCAAGGGGGTCATAGGACTCTTTGTGTGTTCTTCTTCTTTTGTATGAGGCAGATTTTTTCATGCTAGCAATCATGATTTGAATACTTGTGTGTGGTCCTTCTGAAGTTTGTAGAGACAACAGTATGAGGCATCTTCAAAAGCATAATGCTAACAACAATCTTCTCTGTTTTACTCAAATTCTTTCCAGCTGTCATCATTCTATGCTTATGATGTGATGAGTTCAAGAGAATTCTGCTCCTTGTGATGCCTCATCAAAAAAAATAAAAAATTTTTGGCTTGTCTTTGGAGATTGGCAGACAGGTTTTATAATGGTGTTTGATTTTCTAAAAGCAATTGTTAGAGAATTCATTGCTTTGCCCCCAAGATGTGTAACCAGTCAAACATGCTGCCCCTGTCTCTTTCCTCAAGGACTTCACTGTCTTTCGTCTTTTTAATTCACTTATATTTTCTCCCTCTTTTAAGATCTTTTATGCCTTACACATACACACACACACACACACACACACACACACACACACACACACACACACACACACACACACACACACACACACACTCCATAACGTACCCATACAAAGTCCTCAGTATGCAAAGGTCTGTCTGTTCTTTAAGTTTTTCCAATTGCATCTGTGATGAAAACAGTACATTTACATGTAATCAAACAAAATTTGCTTTTCTGTCATTTTAAGTACATTTTGGCATGACAAAGAGCTAATTATTGACACACATTCACACACTCAACCACCTCTAAGAATGCTATTGTGTAAATTTTTTTCTAAGCTTTATTTATGCAGTTATTTACACACCCCAGACCAGCACAGTGGATGTGAAAACTGAATCCATTACTTTTGGATCATCAAAACAAAAGCAGAAGAACACATTGAAGCCAGGCAGCTAGGGATAGTGCTATGCTAGCTACTCAGGCTATTTAACACTTCAAAGAGACCAGATAAAGGCCCTTCGTCAGAGCAGCTGAGTTTAGAAAACGAAGCTCAGCTTGGCTAGCAGACAGCTTACAAAAAGCTTATTATTTCTACAAGATGAAACAGCTAATAGTTTCTTTAAGAAGTAGTCAGAGAATCTGCCCATTGTTTTTGTATGTGTAAATTCATAAAAGCATAAAATAAGAGCCCCACGGACCCTTATATATATTCAGAGTAAATTTCCAAAGCCAGACCTAAGTGAGGTTTTCCCCTGATATTGTCTCATAATTTATTAAAGGACACAGATGTAGCTAAAATCCATCCATCCATCCATCCATTTTCTTCCACTTATCCGAGGTCGGGTCGCGGGGGCAGCAGCTTCAGCAGGGATGCCCAGACTTCCCTCTCCCCGGCCACTTCTTTCAGCTCCTCCAGGCGGATCCCAAGGCATTCCCAGGCCAGCCGAGAAACATAGTCTCTCCAGCGTGTCCTGGGTCTTCCCCGGGGTCTCTTTCCGGTGGGGCGTGCCCGGAACACCTCACCAGGGATGCGAACCGCCACCTTATTGTGGTGGAGGGGTTTGCGTGTCCCAATGATCCTGGGAGCTATGTTGTCGGGGGCTTCATGCCCCTGGTAGGGGCACCCAAGGCAAACAGGTCCTAGGTGAGGGAAGAGACAAAGAGCGGTTCAGAGGACCTCTTATGATGAGAAAGATTTTTGGACAACGTTTTCCCTCACCCGGACGTGGGTCACCGGGGCCTCCCTCTGGAGCTAGGCCTGGAGGTGGGGCTCGATGACAAGCACCTGGTGGTCGGGCTTTCACCCATGGGGCCTGGCCGGGCACAGCCTGAAGAGACAACGTGGATTCCCCTTCCCATGGGCTCACCACCTGTTGGAGGGGCCAAAGAGTTCGGGTACAGTGTGAGCTGATGTAGCTAAAATACTCTGTGAATCCTTTGCTAGAAGACATTTTTGAAGATTTTTAAAAAAGGCAGGTATAATTACAATATCTGGAGATTGGAGTAATTGCACAAATCCCGACCCAAGGTTAAAGAGTACCACCAAATGTTTTGGGAAAAATAGCTGTTGTCTGTAAATACTATAATTTTATGAACTAGCTTGTTCCAGTTTTCATTAAAATAATGCAAAAAGGGTTTTAAAAAATTTAAAGTGGTGTTTTTGTTCAAACCTTATTTAGCATTTGGTCTTTTTTTTTTTTTTTAAGGCAAGGCATCTCCCATAACAAGTCATCATCACTTTGATGCTGATATTGCAATACTCCTTAGGGAGTCGACCAATTACTGTCACTTTTCTGTCCTGTCACATGGGTCTCTTTACTGAATCCTCCTCCATTAGCAAGGAACCATTAGCCTCCCCTTTTCTAGCTTAACTAAATTAGTCAAGATCATGAAAGCACATCATGCCAAATTACCCGCTATTCCCTATCACAGGGGCAGAAAGAAAGGGGAAATGGATGCAGAAAACCTAATATCTTTTCCCCCAGTTTTTACATCTCATGTTTTATCCAGATGCTCTTGCAAAATAAGTCTCCTCCTCTCTTACCTCAAGTCCTCTTCTCCATCTCTTCACTTCTTTTTTCCATTCACACTTATTCTGTTTAATGTTTGGCACTGGATTGGTGACCCTTGTGTAAATAGCCTGTTAAATCTACTCTTATTAATTTGTGTATATGAATATTGCATGACTGCTAAGTCGGCACAGGAACAGATTACTGCAACACTCTCTTCATCCTTTGCGAAATTGAAATTCAGTAGTGCCTTCAGTAGAGCTCGTCGCTTGACAAAGCTCTTCTCTTTGTCACTGGCTGTGCTGCCTATCCCACCATTTTTAACCACAGCCCCTTTCAAAGTACAGTCTTCATGGAGAGTGAGCGAAAGAGTGCAAATGAGATATAAGAGTAAGGAAAAAAGGTTAAGTGTAAAGGAAGTCGAAAGGATTGATATTCTAACCCATGCCATATCAGAGCCTCACAGACTTGGCTTGAATCAAAAGGACAAGCCTCCCTTTTTCGCTGGGGGAAGTGTAATTTGAGCTCAATGCCAGAGAAAAGATAGGGTGACTTTACAATTTTAGTACAGCCATGGTGAGAGGGAAACCACAGAGACTAGAAAAATGTAAATTGACTGTTGTTCACCTAGCCTGAGGAGAGGTCCTGTTCAATTGTAATACTCTTGCCTGCTTTAAAATAGGCTGGGCTGTCATGGCAAGTGAATAATCGACATCTGAACTGACAATATCATTTTGTTGTAAATTATTGCAATATATATCATCCTCTCTCATGATGCTAAGATAAAAATATAATTAAACATGGCTTAAAAATTGTTTTCCAGACTTATTTGAGAGCTGCGTGTATGTGGTTGTAACATTCTGATGATGTTTGATGACAGCCCTCAATCTCTTATTGCAGTGGCACTGAAGCACTAAACTAAACAAAGCAGTGTGAGTGAAGTGTGGGAAAAATGTACGATCTATGGCTATAATATTACAAAATCAGCAAAAATGAATAAAACAAACACTCATTTTTTGTGTGTGATTATTTTAAAAACAAGGTTTTTAAATCACCTGTTTCCTAATGTTATGATGAGCATGTGTTATTGACATCTTAGTCTAATATTTCTGGTTTGCTACACCCTGAAGCAGAACTAAACCCAAACGTGTGAAGAAAGTGGGAAAAATTGTAAAGTGGGAAAGTAAAGTGATTGTATGTTGGACAAATTGTAGACTGTGTCTATGACTCACTAAAAACATTTAGCATTTTACATTATGATGCCTGAAAGATGATAATGTTCTTTAATATTTTAGAGCTGTATGTTCAAGGCCGATTAAGGAAATGAATGACAGGCAAACAGATAACCAAACTACTCAGTTTTGTTTTTAAAGTTTTCACTCTGCAAGGTTCTTGTATTCAGACAGAAAGACTAGTTTGGTGAAAGAGAAAGGAGGCATAATATGCATTGTAACTGGTGAAAGAACTGTCATTAGACCCAAAATTAGGATTGTCCAGTTTATACAAACGGAGAATTCTGGCAAAATACATCAGGCATTTAGTGGGTGCTGGAAAGTAAAGCATAAGAGATGCACTCACAAACACACACACACACACACACACACACACACACACACACACACACACACACACACACACACACACACACACACACACAAACACTTGAATAAGCTCTTTGGTGAGGGATCTGAGTATGGTGATACCCATCATGTTTTTGCACAAGAATAAAGTTTGGCAAATCTGTTTCCATTTTAGAGTAAAACTGGATTTGGAAAAAAATAATTTTATCAATGCTCCAACAATTTTTTTTTAAAATCCCAATGGAGTAAATGAACTGAGGCAATGTGTCAGAATATGATGGCATACATCAGTATTGCATCAAACTTCCAAAATTATTCTGAAGAAGTAGAAAATGCCACATCTTCATCCTTCTTTCAGGGCATGGAATTACAATGCATGTGATTGTTTAAGTGGGTTGTTTGGAATAAGAATTGCATGCCCACATCTCCTGAAGTGGCTGTTTAAACGGAATCAGAAAGTAGCAGCCTCAACATTAGGCACCATGGTCCATTGCATGTTTACTGATTGGGTTATTCAAAGCAGTGCTTATGCCCCTGATCCAAACACACAAAAATGCCGAAAAGGACACCTGCTCTATTAACCCTCAGCGTCTGTGGTGTGTGTGTGCCACAGAGAGAGATTAATGTCCCTGTTAAATTCTGCTGCCTTATTGGCTCAGACTTTCTGATGAGTGTGTAAGTATGTGTCTGATTAATGAGCTTTAATGAAAT
The DNA here is from genome assembly GCA_017165825.1 of Hepsetus odoe. NCBI lineage: Eukaryota > Metazoa > Chordata > Actinopteri > Characiformes > Hepsetidae > Hepsetus > Hepsetus odoe. The sequence continues at coordinate 7,839,276 of CM029390.1, read as the reverse complement.
TAAATTTTTTTTGTTCTTTAAAAAACAGAGAAAAAACATTGCAAAACAGTTTATTATCATTCTGCTTTATTCTTCTTTCCTGACAATCCACACTATCTAAATCTTTCACACTGTTGCCAAACCTAAGTGTCTATCTGATCCAAATTCCACCGAATCTTTCTCTTCAATCTCCATTCCAAATCTGTTCATTGCCTCATCTGCCTGTGCCATGATAATTCAGAAGCATTTGTGATTGAAGCCATATCAGAAGATTTAATGCAACATTTGCCAAGTGGCTTGATCTTTTTTTCTGTTTTGTGTTTATTATTCACATAGACTGCACTGCTCCAGAGCACAATTGTATTGATTTTGAATTAAGCAAAACTATTGTCAACAAAGTACTAATATTTCATGTGTTTTGTGATGCCAATCAAAGCTGATATACTTAGCCTAGAATTACAATATTACAATTGATATTGTTTGGGTAAATTTAAGCATAATTTTAGATATTCAGCCATGTTTTTCTGGGGTTATTTGGCTATTAGCTTCAGTATTCTATGTCACATTTACGGCATTTAGCAGACTTCCATGTCCTAATTACAGGGACAGTCCCCCTGGAGCAACTCACGGTGTAACGGTCCTGTGCCAGTAGAGGGCGCCCTGCTCTGATTGTGCACACCTGAGCTTGGGTGCCAGGTGTGCTTCATCGGGTGCTGGGGTTATAAGCCCCAGTGAATCAGAGCAGGGTGCTGGTCATACTGTGCGCGCACTGTGAATTTACTCGGTTTATGTTTTACATTTGTTATTTTGGTTAATATGTTTAGTTCTGTGCACGTTATCCGTCATTAAAGTCCAGTACGAAGCTCGGCTCTGCGTTGGCGTCCGCTCCTCAACACCGCCTTGTGACACAGGGTTAAGGGTCTTGCTCAGGGACCCAGTGGTGGTAGTGCTAGAGGTGGGATTCGACCTGGGACCTCATGAGCCATAGGTCCGTAGGCAAGTACCCTACCTCTAGACCACCAGACCACCGCCACCCTGGAAAATTTAACCTCTGCATTTAACCCATGCAAACACCGTGCAGCTATGAAAGCTGCCTGGGGAGCAGTGACGGGGATGGTACCTTGCTCAAGGGTACCTCAGAACAACCTACCGGTAAGGGGTTTGAGCCCACAATCTTCAGATTCTGTGGCCCACTAACCACTAGGCCACCACTGCCCCTTTCTGGTAATTTTTTGGATGTTTTTTATGTTTTGGTTTATTTTACTGAAATTATTTTAGATATGATTAAGTGTTGAAATGTTAGATTGGAATTTAATCACTTTTTATGCTAAGGTTTAATCTATTTTCTGGAAACTGGTCTTAAGGTCTACTTCCACTACATTTGGTTTTGTGGTGATATTTAGCTAGGAGACCAAACAGGAATCATGACTATCTGATGGGAGTGGGTGGTATTGTTGGGTGGTACAGTGGCACACTTGTTAGCACTGTTGCCTGTTCATAGTGAGAAGGGCCTGGGTTTTATTCCAAGGTGGGACACTCTGAGTCCTTTCTCTGTGTGGTTTACCTATTCTCCCTGTGTCTGTATGGGTTATCTGTGTGCTCAAGTTTACTCCCATCATCCAAAGACATGCACTTGACTGGACTGGAGATGCTAAACTGCCCCCTAGGTATGAGTGTGTGTGAATGTGTTTGTCTGTATATCTCCCCAGCAATGGACTAGTGACCTGTCCTGGGGTTTTTCATCCTGTCAGAGCTGAGATAGACAACAACACTGTGTGACCCTAAAACTTGTATATACAGCTTGTATATACTTGTATAAATACAGCGAGTATAAGTGTTCTCAACTCTCAATAAGTGTTGAGCACATCAACATTTTTCTACGTAAATATATTTCTAATGGGGCTATTGACATGAAATTTACATCAGATGTCATAACAATCCAAGTAATCCACACAAACAAAAAACCAATGTCAATAGGTTGCCCTGACGTACCCTTGAGCAAGGTACCATCCCAGTCACTGCTCCCCGGGCGCTTTCAATAGCTGCCCACTGCTGCATGGTGTTTGAGTGCATGGGTTAAATGCAGAGGTCCAGTTTTGTTGTGGTTCACTGTGTGCTGTGCTGTGTCCTTGCAGTGACAAGGGTTGTCACGTTCACTTTTTCACTTTCACTTTCACATGATGAAAAGGAGGTGCAAAAAAGCATGCAAAGCCAAGAAACCAGCTGAAACTTTCCTTTAATTTAGTCCTAATTAATGAAATTTAGAAATTTAGTCCTAATTAATGGGCTATAAAAATGTTTCTTATTACCAATGTATTGCACAAGAAGCATCTCATGTTGGGTAAAGAGCACTCTCAAGTCCTTTGCAACCATAATCTGGAAGTGGAAAGAACATAATTTCTCCATACACCAGGTACTTCCTGCAAGATATCTTGCAAGAGGAGTCAAAAGAATAATCAGAAGAGTTGGTTAAGAGCCAAAGACCCCTCGCAGAGAGCTTCAGAAAGACCTGAAATTAGCAGGTACAGTTGTTTCAAAGAAAACAATAAGTAATGCACTCAGCCAACATGCTCGCAAGACTCCACTGCTGATTAAAGTTTGCTGCACAACATTTGGACAAGCCAAGGAAATACTGGTGTGGTTAGATGAGACCAAAATATATGTCTTTGGAGAAATGGCACTGTACATTATCCCAAAAATACCCTACCAACAGTGAAGTCTGGAGATGGAAACTTCATGGTGTGGATTTATTTATCCCAAACACACAGCCAAGGAAACTCTCAATTGGTGTCAGAAAATTAAGATGCTAGAATGGCCCAGTCAGTCATCCAACATGGAAAGACCTGAAGATTTGTAACGGTGGCGGGGTACCGGAGGGACGTCAGCTCGGAGCCAGGAGTTAGGAACATACTTTTATTGATCACACTTACAAAAACAAGGAACGGGGACTGCAGTTCTAAACACGAAACCCTAGAACTGAGGAACTGCAGTCTAACCCTAGATACTAAGTGGCCTTTACTAAGTTACATATACTTAATCATAGACACCCAGTCACTTACACCAAAACCACCCGTTACGCATAGGCTTAACCTACCTAATGAGCCGCGCTCTGTTCTGACTCATCGGGGCTTAAATAGTCAGCCCCAATGATGCACACCTGCCTGCAGGGGCTCAGGTGTGCTCAGTCAGAACAGAGCGCCCTCTAGCGTACCCAAAACACCTCCTGTGACATACCTTATACGTGATAGGGAGCGCCCTCTAGCGTGCCCAAAACACAACACAGGTGACAGAGGGCGCCCTCTAGCATGCCCAAAACACCCCACATGTGACAGAACCCCCCCCCCCCCCCAATGGCGCAGCTCCCAAAGCGCTAGAACATAGCCGAAACCCAGGGGGGAGGCCAAAACAACAAGACAAAAGTCCCTGGTCGGGACATACGGTCAGGTCCACAAAAAACATAAAAAGGGCCCCCAACCAGCCATGTCAGGCAGCTGGCGGTGGTGAGGGGAATCCCAGCAGTTCAGTCCATCTTTTCAACTGGTGCCTGAACCCGACCCTAGAGTCACTGGAGGAATCGCCTGATTCAGGGGAACTTGGTGGAACCTGAAAGAGAGCTAAACACAGACCTTAAAGGGATCAAAAAGGAAGTCTTTTTCAAATAGTCCGAACCCTGTTTCCAACCCTTGCCTTCTTTGTTCTTCACGTCTCTTATCACAGAATCCACAGTACAGAAGCTGTTGTTCACTTCCTTGAACTGAGACAGGTCATTGCTGCTGTCTGTTGGCTCCTTCCTCTTCTCGGCCATACTTCCCTGCTGCTTGGAGCTCAGTGAGGCCGCCTCCCAGCTCCGGGTTCCACGACGAGGAGTTCCACTTGGACTCCTCCATGAACCGCCTTGTTCCGAGTCTGCTGAACTCGGAGGGTGAACTAACGGTAGGGAGTCATCTTGCTGCTGTTCAACCTCTGGAATTTTTCCTGGCTTCTCCATCAGACTGTTCTTCAGCGGCTCCGCGCTGGCGTTAACCACCAGGGTCCCAGCACGCACTGGTGTCTGTGGAGGAAGTCGAGATTCGAAGATCGCCAATCTTGCTTCCATACCACTAACCTGCTTCTCTAGCTCGCTGAGCTTACTGGCCTTACTTTGGACTTCTCTCAGTTCAGCCTGCAGAGCAACGTTGTGGTCCTGCACCCTTCTCAGCTCTGCTGTGGTCTGATTCAGTTGTTCTTCCATAGTGGCTATTTTAGCTTCCAGCTTCTCCTGAGTGGTTGGAGTCTCAACTCTCCTTGTTGTCTGGCACACAGTTTGGTCCCTCTGTTCATCCGTTCTTTCCAGCCCCTCTCTTTGGACAGCCGTCACAGCTTGCAGCTGTATCCTAGAGACCTCTCTAACCTCTCTGAACTTCGCGCTCCTTCCTTGAAGCTCACCTTTGTCTTGAGCCAGGGCTTCGATCTCCCTTTGGCAACTGGACACGAGTCCTTTGGTCCTCTCCAGCTGTGGAAGCAGATAGGGGATCCTTTCCTGGCGTTTCAACCCTTCATTCGTGACCGAGGCATTCAACTGTAGCATCGAGGCTTCTTTCGCCCTCAGCTGCTGGTAGAGCTCTGTCACCAACCCCTCCTGTTCCGTGATCTGAACATTCATGTAGCTGATTTGTTCATCTATGAGGTGAGATTGGATTGTCCTTGCAGCTCTGATCTGTTTGGCCAGATCCCTTGCCTGCTTTCCTCTGAATGACTTTTGCAAGCAAATTGCAGCATGCCTGAACAGCTGATACCTCTGCTTTTGTTGATGCCCAAGCTTCCACCTTCTGAACTTCCTCTGAAGAACACTTGCTGCCCAGCACTGCTTCTTGAAAACCAGTCTTTGCTGGTGCATTCTTAGTACAGCCTGAATCATGGTGGCAGCTTTGTGCATTGCAGCAACATTCTTTCGAACAGAAAAACCCCTAAAAGCTGCCTGGATGCATATCACTGACCTTCTCAATACCTGGAATCTCTCATGTTCAAATTTACCCTTAGTACAGGACCTAAAATGTCTTTGAATGATGATGGCTGACATCCTTATGGCCTGGTACTTAACTACCTCCCGGTGTCCTCTGAACGCAGCCTGAATCAGGGAAGCTGCCTGATGCTGCAGGCTCACCTCCCTTCTGACCCTCTGACCTCTGAAGCAGGCTTGCAGGGACATTGCAGCAGAGCGCAATTTCAAGAATTCCTCCCTCTGCTTTCTGGCTTCAAGTGTGGAGCGATACCTAAGCTGGATGGCAATAGCAGCATACTTGATGCATAAATATCGTGTCCGAGCACAGTGAGCCCTGTAAGCACATTGTATCACAGTTGCAGCATGGTGCTTCTGTTTCAGAGCCTGTCTGGTCTTCATCCCTCGGAATGCGGCTTGCAGAACAACAGCAGCCATCCTTTTCTCCTTCAAAGACTTCATTTCAAGCTTCATCATCTTATTAGCTCGGTAATATCGCTGAACAGTCCTGGCTGCCCACAGTAGCTTCAGGTAGTGTTTTCTGCTCAAATGCTTCCTCACCTGTGCCTGAATGGTTACCGCAGCCTCATGTTCAATTCTCCTTTGCACCTGAACTTTCCTTCTAAACTTCCCACTAACCTGGAGCTGCTCCTTCTCTGCTTTCTGTGTAGCAGATGGCTTTGTGGTGCTGGGTTTGGGGGTCGACTTCTTGGTCGACCTCCCCGGTTGCACGGTGCAGGAAGTGGTCTCCACCATCCTCCTGCTCTCTATGTCAGGAACTGCCTTCTTTGCCACTGCCTCGCCTCTCTGGTTGCGGGCAGCCTTCTTTGCATTCCTCTCGGTGGGCGCTGTGCAGTCGTGGTGCGGCGCGGGGGACGCCGTGCAGTCGCGGTGCGGCGCGGGGGACGCCGTGCTGTCGCGGTGCGGCGCGGGGGACGCCGTGCAGTCGCGGTGCGGCGTGTACCATTGTGAGTTGCTACAATAACATTTTTCATTATATTGGACTGTATCTGCTGTATCAGTTTTTCCAGTTTAAATTTCTTGGTGACTTCAAATTAAGCCACCTGTAGGTTGATAATTTTCATTTTTCATCCTTTTGAATATGAATATTGAATATTCATGAATATTCAACATTATTTTTTTTCAATTGAGTTCTGATGTGTTTTCAAAATGTTCCTGTAATTGTTTTGAGCAGTGTATATTGAGGCATTGTGCTTGCAATATTTAGCAGTATAATCTCTGTACTTATATTTTGTACATATCATACAGCCCCATTTGACTTAAGAAGACATGCTGATGAAATACATGTTCTGTCAAAGAAATAGAAAATCAAAACTAAATATTAATGGTTCAAAACAGTCAAGGCTTTATGCTGATGATATCAATTGTGCTAGGAAACTCACTTATGGACTAAGAGGTCCATGCAAATCCCAGCAGGTACAAATCCCAGCACCACCACCATCGGGTTACTGAGCAAAGTTGCTCCAGGGGGACTGTCCCCTGTAATCAGGAACTGGAATTTGCTCTGGATAAAAGCATCTGCTAAATAGTGTGAATAATGTAAATTATATACTTTAACAGAGAACATCTGTAGCAACCCCAGTATCATAATCTCCACTTGTCCACTTGATTATGACCACTTGTCATTAGACGTCAGTGATTTATGTTTTTTAACATGCTTTTCTGGTGATACTACTTACACCAAAAACACCCCCATCGGAATAATCCAAAAAGTAGTTTTGTAATTGGGTGGAGGAGAGGCAGCTTTGCAAACACACACACACACACACACACAGACACACACACACACACACACACACACACACACATACACACACACACACACTGTAATCTGTAATGCAATTGGCTATTTCATACACATTTAACCTTTTCCACATGATTATGAGCTGCATTACTTTCATCCTCCTGAGATGTGTGTGCATGTCTACCCTCACACAAACTGGGCTAGAGCAACTGGCTATATTAAATTTCGCAGAGGCTGCATAATTTGCCAGACACCTTGAAGAATAAGATGAGATTGAGGGGGAAATACAAAATTTATTCAGCATTACATGCTTGCCCATATTCTCATACACATTTACCCCATGGCTAGAGATGGCTAGAGAAATATTTATTTATTTTTTTTGGAGAGTGCAGATATTATGATGGGCTTGTGTTTGTCTGTGTGTCAGAGAGTCAAAGAGAGCGAGAGAGAGAGAGAGACAGAGTCAGAGAGAGAGATGAAAAGAGGAAGGAGGTAGGAAAATGGGAGACTCCATTCAATCATGTAAAAAGGCTGGCTGAACTGCTGATAAAGTCCATTAATCCTCTGCAAGCTTGGCTAAAGGTATTCAGCTGGGCAGTTGGCTGTCATCGTGGGGTGAGCTTCATCTGAATGGCCAGCATTTTGCTCCTTGCATGGCTCTCTACGTATGTTCCCCTCTGTCTGTAGTCCATCCAGCATAGAGTCCCAGCAAGAGTTCATCTCATTCTAGCTTATCATGCTAACACACATTGGAGTACTCTATGGAGAATTGTTTGCGGCTGGTGATTTAATTAAATGAACATGTTTAAGTCAAAGGTAGTTTTAGACATATGAGAAAGTCATTTAATGTGGATTACATTTTGTAGTCGCATCTGCTGGTTTTTGATACAAGCTAAACAGCATGGTAATTTTCCTAGGAATATAAAATCTTATAAAATATATAAACATAATTTTTTAAAATATATTTTCATTTATACTCTCAAAGTTCTATATTATACACTATTATACCCACACACACACACACACACACACACACACACACACATATATATATATATATGTGTATATATATATAATCTTTTGTAATAAAAACTAGTGCAACTTGGTACATTTTATGACTTGAACTACAGCACTTGGATATTTTTACCTCTCATATCGGTGCTGTTTAGTTTCAGTCTAGTCTAAAATAATACTTAAACACTTTTTCTTTGTTCACCCTCACATTCCACAAACACCATCCAAATACTGGATTTCATGAAGTGCAGCCCTACAGTGGTTTTCTGTTATGCCTTCTTGAGGTTGACCGAGGTGAGAGCTACTATGTCTGTGAACCGCTAACTGTTTGAGAATGTGCAGATGTCTTTTTTTATTTCATCTGTTTAGGCTGCAGAAACTGAACTCTAAACTGAATTCTAGTAGAGACAACAAGGTTGAAGATTGGCATTAATAACTCACCGATTGATTCCACATTTGGTAGCATCAATTAATTCAATGTGTAAAATGTGAAGGAAATGTTTGGAATCGGTAAGACAGCTCTGCCAGTAATTACAATTTAAACTAATGGTGGGCAATATGGCAAAAATACAGTAACTCGATATTTAGAGAATATTCACATATACACATGTACAATGTCTGAATTTTTTTTTTTGACATCTGATTAGTTTAAATAGAGAGGGACCTAGTCACATAACAGTAGTGTCAAATGCTCTCTTTATAATGAAAAATGCAAATGGTCAGTTTTCTTTAATTACTGACAGTATCACGATATGCTCAGAAGAAAGATAGACAGGAGTACAAGGACATGAAGCGCAGGGTGATGAAAGCAGTGGGAAATCTAAAGATAAAGTTTATGGTAAATTGTATGAGGCGCTGGACAGTAAAGAGGGAGAAAAGGACCTACACCAATAGGTAATACAGAGAGACAGAGCTTGGAAAGATGTACAGCAAGTTAGAGTGATAAAGGATAAAGGAGAAATGGAAATGTTCAAAAATGTGTAGAGCATGTTGAGCAGATGGAAAGAATACTTTAAGGGACTGATGAATGAAAAGAACGAGAGAGAAAAGATGGATGATGTGAGTATAGTGAACAAGGAAATGCAGCAAATAAGCAAGATGGAAGTAAGGGCAGAGATGAAGAGGAAAGACTGTTGGTCGAGATGACATCTGTGAAAGCATGGAAGTGTTTTTAACCAGATTGTTTAACACAATCTTGGAGAGTGAGGGCATTTAAATTAGAGCTTGGGTTGCAGCAAGGATCATCACTGGTGAAAAGTGAAAGTGACCATTCTTGTCATTGTAAGTACATAGCACAACACACAGTGAACCACAACGGAATTACACCTCTGCAAACCCATACACACAAACACATGCAGCAGGGGGCAGCTATTGAAAGCACCCAGGGAGCAGTGATGGGGACGGTACCTTGCTCAAGCGTACCTCAGGGCAACTACTGGCCTGTGATTCAAACCCACGATCCAACTCCCTAACCATTAGGCCACCACTGTATTTGCCATGTTAACGGACAGGTTGACGGACGAAGGTAGACAGGAGTCCCCCTGGGCTATGATGTTTGCTAGATGGTAGTGAAACCAACTCTGCTATATTGGAGACAGTGGCGCTGATGAAAAGAGAGACAGTAGAGCTAGAGGAGTTAAAGAAGCTTTAAGTTTTTTCTTTCAGTGACTACTGTTGTCATTGCAAGGTCACAGCACACAGTGAACCACAACGAAATTGGACCTCTGCATTTAACCCTTGCACACAAACACCATGCAGCAGTGGGCAGCTATGAAAGCACCCAGGGAGTAGTGCCAGGGACAGTACCTTGCTCAAGGGTACCTCAGAGCAACCTACTGGTAAGGGCTTTGAACCCTTCGAAATCTTCCTGTGGCCAATTCCCTAACCACTAGGCCACCACTGCTTTTCATTGGGTTTAACAAGAGTGCATAGGATTTAAAACGAGTATATTTGAGGGGCAGCTCAGGTTGGACGTTTTGGAGACAAAGCTAGGGAAGCAAGGTTGTGTCGGTTTTGGCATGTACAGAGAGATGAGGATTAAACTGAGAGAAGGATGTTGAGGATGGTGCTGCCAGGAAAGAGTAAGTTAGGCCAAAGAAGAGGTTTATGAATCTTGTGAGAGAGGACATGCAGGCAGTTGGTTTGAATGAGGAAGAGGCAGAGGGCTGAAGAAATGGAGATGGTTATTCCGCTGTTTTCTCAGACTCCTAATGGGAGCATAATCCATCCATCCATTATCTGCCGCTTGTCCCAAACGGGGTCGCGGGGGAGTGCTGGTGTCCATCCCAGCGCACACAGGGCGAGGACGGGGGACGCACCCTGGACAGGTCGCCAGCCCATCGCAGGGAGGAGCGGGACGGGAACGGCACCTTGCTCAAGGGTACCTCAGGGCAACCCATCGGGAAGGGGTTCAAACCCCCGATCCGCCGATCATGCGGCCAACTGGGAGCATAATGTTGTCTCCTAATGGGAGCAGCCAAAAGAAGAAGATGAAGAAGAAGAAGAAGAAGAAGATCATGATATGTGCAGAAAAGGATATTGTAACATAATTTATAACAATAACAATAAATAATGTTATATTGCTCAGCCTTATTTTCACCTATCTGCTTTAGATGTAAATTAAACTGCCCAGTGAATCATAAGCCCATTAAAGCCATATATAATATTCTGCTAAATGCTGTAAATGTATATACACATTCTACAACTACTTTAGCTGAATGGCTAGAGTTTTTTAATCCAGTAGTCCAGTGTAATATGAAACATATAAATGAAATGACCTTTCTCTTAGAGATAGCCCGGCATGAAAATTACTTGGGGCCTGGCTTGCATGACCAGCTCATACTGATAGAGTGAATGATCTATAATGGTTGGCAAATTTCATTGGGGTTGTTATATGTTTTTCTTAAATAAGATATGAAAAAGAGCACAATGTTGGGTCAAACATGTGCATGACTCATGCAAAACATTATCATTGTAGTTCATTGTAGTGCTGTGAATGGTATATAGATGACTTTGACATGTCTGGGGGTGGTTATTCGTCAAATCTTAATGCAATCAAGCAGCGATGGCCCTGGGAACAATTCAGTCACTGTTTTTGTATTTTGCTCTGTAACAAAAGGGGGAAAAAAAAACTAAAATAGGGCTTTTCAAAAAATAAAATGGGCTTTTCAAACCATCTTTTTCGGTATGGCATACTTGCAATATAAAGTACAAAGCAGCCAGACAAAGCCAAAACACACTACCAGGCACATAATTAAGCACTTCTCAGTTGATAATAAGGAGAACTACTCTAACAGTCCTAGTCCACCTCCCCCTCTCCCTCACAATGACTCCCTGCATAAACAGGCTGTATTGAAATTAATATTGCTATTTTTAACAAAAAAGCCTCTAACAGAAGTGATTATCATCATCTGCTTTTTATCCGCTATTAATGAAACACATTAATTCAGTGGTATGGTATAGGATTATCCCATTAATGCTTGGTGAGTACTTCAAAACAAAGGTCAAGGTTTTGTGTAAGGGTTTTACAGATACATCTGCTAGACAAAATACTAACCTCTAAATGAGCTCCATCTGACTTTCTAAACAAACAACTCAAGAAAAATTGTTTTGCAGATCTTTGGCTGGGGGAGTAATGGAGGATTAATAAGACAGGTGGAGTGAGGAACATATACTAAGGCTTAAAAAGCATGATTACATCACTCTGTTGCTGCTGTAATGCTTGAGAAGGAAAATAATATCCTATAACTGCATTTTTCTGTAACACCTCCCAGGTGACAAAACGCTGTTTGGTACCCACTGGTCAAGACCATTGCTTGCTATAAGGCTTAAAGATGCTTAAGCGTCTTAAACAGTCACTAAGTAACAATCTCTAAGAGAACATAGTTTCTGTGTCAATAGGTAAATCTAAGAAAGAAGACATGTTGCATTGTTTTTGCCTTTGGTCTGCAGATATTGCAGAAAACTATTTTTTTATTCTTGCAAGTCTGAAATTGTTTATGGTGTCCAAATGTTTACAAATGGCCCTGCCCCTGGTGCCCCTTTTACTGTGTTTCTCTTATGTTTGTACACCTTTCTGACCCCAATGAATCTCTTAGTCTGGACTATATATACTGAAGTGTTGGGAAACAAATGAAAATGTAGAACATAATAGTCAATAGCAAAAGCCTTCTTTGAAACAAACCAACCATATATTTCAGAGTGGCAAAAATGTAACTATTATGCGGGATTTGTATATGCTCATGTAGACACTTGACAGAAAACATGTTGAAGAAAAGAAGCCAGCTTATCCAAATCTTTTTCCACCAGTGACACTATGTCCAATTAAAATGCGCAAAACTGTATGGCAGCTTCAATTATAAAAAAAACATAGTAAATAATTTAAAGAATAGAATTAGATAATTTAATTAAATAGGGTTTTTACAGAACCTGATAGGCAACAATGACCAGTATGGAGACACATTAGTTTTTGTTAAGAAAATAAAAATTATGAGTGCTGGTCTAAATACTAGCTGAAGGCAAAAAGCTTCAATACATTGACTCTCTATTCTCTTAGACTGTCAAATGGCACCTGTAGTAACATATTTCCTGATTTAAATTCCCTGGCAGACTAAGAGCTCTATGCTTTTAGTTAATTGTCATAACTGATGGATTCATAAATGTTTTACTTTCCTTCAATGTGCAACTTTAAGGAGTGTTTCATTTAAAGTTTCATTTAAAGTTATCTTTTGAAGTGGTTCCCTGTTGCCCTGCATGATTTTATTTTCACACTTCTGTTACCTTGTGTTGTACTACATGTAATACTTTTTACAGGGCACTTTTTTTTTACGGATGTAGTTGTCACGGGTGAGGTGTGTTTTGGGCACGGTAGAGGGCGCTCTGTTCTGACTGAGCACACCTGAGCTCATGAAGGCACAGGTGTGCTTAACTGACTATTAACTGACTATTAACTGACTTAACGGACTATTTAAGCCCCGATGAGTCAGAACAGAGCACGGCTCATCGTTAAGCTCAGCCTACACTCTATAGCTTAATAAATGTATAATCCGAACTCCTGGCTCAGCGTTGGCGTCCTCCCCACACCCCGCCACCGTTACAGAAATGAGCCGCCAGTACCTGGACGTCACGAGTCAGGAGTGTAAGCAAGAGCGGGTGTTGCGCATGAGTGCAGCCGTGATCAAGAGGACGTTGGAGTTTATTGAAACCTGGGAGACGAGGGTGCCAGCGTGCGTTGAGTCTGTGGACCTCCGTGAGGAATTGGAGGGCGAGGATTGGGTGCGACGGACGTCGGCGGCCACAGCCAGGGAGCTCAAGAAACGTCTGACACGGCTGACTTCAGATATCCCGCTCGTCAGCCGCCTAGGTCCCGAGATAGGCGCGGACTGGTTCAGCTTCCTGCTGCAGAGGCTGCTTGCTCTAGCCGCGAACACACAGCGCTACCTCTACACGCTGAACCATGTGTTTTTTTCCGCATGCGACATGGAAGGTGGGGCTTCGTTGACGACGGGCGTTACGCAACGCTGAAGGACGACCGTCAACGAGCCCTACGTCATTCAAAGCGGAACATTGCTAGTGGAGCCGCCCTGCGCTGTTCAGCGTGGAAATTCAGCGGCCAAGCACCGCGATCCGCCAGCGGAGAATGCGCCACGAGCCAGTCACCGCTATCCGCCAGTGGAGAAAGCGCCATGTGCAGCTATTGGAGGAGTTACGGTAAAGAATTCTCCTTGCGCAGCTAATGGAGAAGTTATGGTAAAGAATTCTCCCTGCGCAGCTAATGGAGGAGTTATGGTAAAGAATTCTCCCTGCGCAGCTAATGGAGGAGTTACGGTAAAGAATTCTCTTTGTGCAGCTAATAGAGGCGTTATGGTAAACACTGCGCTCAGCGCAGCTCAACGTGAGAACACAGCAGTGAACACAGCCAGCGCGAATGACAGCAAAACAGTGGAAGTAAACGCTCCCTGCAACCTTAAACACGAGAGGAAGGCAAAGAAGGCCACCCGCAACGAGAGAAGCGAGGCAGTGGCAGAGAAGGCCGTTCCTGACACAGAGAGCTGGAAGACGGCGGAGACCACTTCCTGCATCGTGTAACCGGGGAGGTCGACCAAGAAAGCCCTTCGCAGCAAGGAAAGCGGCATGAAGGAGTCGACCCCCAAACCCAGCAAAACTAACCCGTCTGCTGGGCAGGAAGCAGAGAAGGAGCAGCTCCAGGTTAGTGGGAAGTTTAGAATGAAAGTTCGGGTGCAGATGCAAATTGAACATGAGGCTGCAGTAACCATTCAGGCGCAGGTGAGGAAGCACTTAAACAGAAAGTACTACCTGAAGCTACTGTGGGCAGCCAGGACTGTTCAGCGATATTACTGAGTTAATAAGATGATGAAGCAAGAAATGAAGTCTTTGAAGGAGAAAAAGATGGCTGCTGTTGTTCGGCAAGCCGCATTCTGAGGGATGAAGGCCAGACAGATTGTATCACAGTGGCAGCCTGGTGCTTCTGTTTCAGAATGTACTTACAGGGCTCACTGTGCTCGGACACGATATTTATGCATTAAATATGCTGCTGTTGACATCCAGCTTAGGTATTGTTCCACACTTAATGCCAGAAAGCAGAGGGAGGAATTCTTGAAATTGCGCTCTGCTGCAATGTTCCTACAAGCCTGCTTCAGAGGGTCAGAAGGGAGATGATCCTGCAACATCAGGCAGCTTCCCTGATTCAGGCTGCATTCAGAAGACACAGGGAGGTAGTAAAGTACCAGGCCATAAGGGTGTCAGCCATCATCATTCAAAGAAATTATAGGTCCTACATTAAGGGTAAATTTGAACGTGAGAGATTCCAGGTGTTGAGAAGGTCTGCGTTATGCATCCAGGCAGCTTTTAGGGGTTATTCTGTTCGAAAGAATGTTGCTGCAATGCACAAAGCTGCTACCATTATTCAGGCTGCAGTAAGAATGCACAAGCAAAGATTGGTTTTCAAGAAGCAATGCTGGGCAGCAAGTGTTCTTCAGAGGAGGTTCAGAAGGTGGAAGCTTCGGCATCAACAAAGGCAGAGGTATCAGCTGTTCAGACATGCTGCAATTTGCTTGCAAAAGTCATTCAGAGGAAAGCGGGCAAGGGGTCTGGCCAAACAGATCAGAGCTGCAAGGACAATCCAATCTCACCTCGGAGGTGAACAAATCAGCTGCATGAATGTTCAGATCACTGAACAGGAGGAGTTGCTGACAGAGCTCTACCAGCAGCTGATAGAGAAAGATGCCTCGATGTTACAGGTGAATGCCTCGGTCATGAACGAAGGGTTGAAACACAAGGAAAGGATCACCTATCTGCTTTCTCAGCTGGAGAGGACCAAAGGACTCTTGTCCAGTTACCAAAGGGAGATCGAAGCCATGGAAACAGAAAGAAAAGCTCTGGCTCAAGACAAAGGGTGAGCTTCACGGAAAGAGCAGTACATTCAGAAAGGAGGGAGAAGTCTACAGAATAAAGCTGCAAGCTGTGATGGCTGTCCAAAGAGAAAGGCTGGAGAGAACGGATGAACAGAGGGACCAAACTGTATGCCAGGCAACAAGGAGAGTTGAGACTCCAACCATTCTGGAGAAGCTGGAAGCTAAAATAGCCACTATGGAAGAACAGCTGAATCAGACCAGAGCAGAGCTGAGATGGGTGCAGGACCACAACGTTGCTCTGCAGGCTGAACTGAAAGAAGCCCGAAGTGAGGCCAGTAAGCTCAGCGAGCTGGAGAAGTAGGTCAGAGGTATGGAAGCAAAATTGGCTATCTTCGAATCTCGACTTACTCCACGGACACCAGTGCATGCTGGGACCCTGGTGGTTAACGCCAAAGCGGAGCAGCTGAAGAACAGTCTGATGGAGAAGCAGGTAAAGATTCCAGAGGTTGAGCTGCTACATTATGACTCCCTACCTTCAGTTCACCTTCACAATTCAGCAGGCTCAGAACAAGGTGGCTCATGGAGGAGTCCATGTGGAACTTCTTGTAGTGGAACCAGGAGCTGGGATGCTGCCTCACTGAGCTTCAATCAGCAGGCAAGTATGATCAAGAAGAAGAAGGAGCCAAAAGACATCAGCAATGACCTGTCTCAGTTCAAGAACGTGAACAACAGCTTCTGCACTGTAGATTCTGTGATGAGAGACGTGAAAAACAAGGATGGCAGGGGTTGGAAGCAGAGTTCGGACTATGTGAAAAAGACTTCCTCTTTGAACCCTTTAAGATCTGTGTTTAGCTCTCTTTCAGGTTCCGTCAAGGCAAGGCGTTCCGCTGAGTCAGGCGATTCCTCCAGTGACTCCAAGGTCAAGTTCAGGCAACAGATAAAGAAGTGGACTGAACTTCTAGGATTCCCCTCACCACCACCTTCTGCCTGGACATGGCTGGTCAGAGGTCCTTTTGTGTTGAAGTGTTTTGTGGACCTGACCATATGCCCCATAAAGGAACTTTAAAGAGTGTTTTTTTGTTCTTGGCCTCCCCACAGAGGTTCAGCTGTGTTTCGGCGCTTCGGGAGCCACGCCTTTTGGGGGGGGATTCTGTCATGGGTGAGGTGTGTTTTGGGCATGGTAGAGGGCGCTCTGTTCTGAATGAGCACACCTGAGCTCATGAAGGCACAGGTGTGCTTAATTGGGGCTGACTATTTAAGCCCCGATGGGTCAGAAGAGAGCTCATCATTAGGCTCAGCCTACACTCTATGGTGGTTTTGGTATTTGGTAATCTGGGTATCTTGGTTTAGGCTGCAGTTCTTTGGTTTTGGTTTGAACTGCAACCCTTTGCTCTTGTTTTGTAAATATAGTTAATAAATTTATAATCCGAACTCCTGGCTCAGTGTTGGCGTCCTCCACACACCCCGCCACCGTTACAGTAGTTTGCATAAAATCAACTTAAAATCAGTATAAATATTTTATTTGTATAATGCCTCTCCATCATATCATCTCCTATCATATATCTTATCATATCTATCATACTATCGTTTGTAACTAGTCTATTTGGTTTTGAAAGCTGTAAAAAGGGAAAATATTTAAACCTTATCCATTATGTACTATAATTGACACTCTCATTCACATTTGACACTAACCGCTGAGGTATAGCCAAATTTTACATTTACAGCATTTAGCAGACACTCTTATCCAGAGCGACTTACAGGTCCTGATTAAAGGGACAGTCCCCCTGGAGCAACTCAGGGTTAAGGGTCTTGCTCATGGACCCAGTGGTGGTAGTGCTAGAGATGGGATTTGAACCAGGAACCTCTGAATCCATAGGTCCATAGGCAAGTACCCTACCACTAGACCCCCACCACCCCTTTTTAGAGTTTAGATTTTTTCTATAGCCATCTCACATTGATTTCCATTGAAGGTGTTTTGGTTTTTGATCTGTTAAATTAGTCTTATTTGCTGGTGATTGTGTGAGAAAGTGGCTGAAGATTAACATGCACATTCAGCTTTTTTTTATTAGCTAATTTTTTTTTTTTGCTCCTAATCCAACAGTGCCTTTGCTAAGGAGCACATTTGTTGTTGGATTCTCACCTTTGAACAATGCAGGGAATTCCCTGGAGAGCTGATCTTTGCACAAGCTGCCAGAAACCCACTGCAGGGTCAGCCTCTCCCCAACCCTCCCTTGACACCCCACATAACCCAGCATTCCCTCTGATTCCTTTTTTTTCTTTTTTACACACACACAAACATATATATGTGCAGTTTTTCCCTTTGTTTGCAATTTTGCATTATATATATTATATTCATCATCAGGAATTTCTGATGCTTTTTTTGTCTGCTTTGTGATTACTGATGTTAGCTGTATAGGCTTAAGCATTTTAATAATTTTTGCCTTGATAATGATGAATGATTAGAATGAAAAATTGTAACAGCTGTTAACTGAAACTTAAGAGCATAAGATGTAATCCAAAGTAAAGTCTTTTGATACTTTTGAAAGTGATTTATTCAACATTAAAAAAAATCCAATAAGTAGATCCACAGAGCAGATGTGGATTTTTTGCTTAAAGTCATCCTGAAATCAAACATAGCCCTATAATGATTCATCTTAATGGATTTGAAAAAATCACAGCATTTAATAAATTATTTAAAATTGTAAAATGTATAAAGCATTTGATTCACACTTTATTTTTCCCCTAAGGTTTGTTTTGTTTATTTTCACAGGGATACAATAAAACTATAAAACCCTGTTTAAAATGAGCATGACAGCAGACATCAGACATTTAACACCCTGCCCCCCTCCAAAAAAAAAATTAAATCTTAAAAACTTTAGAATGAAAATTTTAGTATCTTCCACTAGTAAAATATTGACTGTTGAGTGTTGCCTTGTAGTTTATTGACTGCATAGTCAGTTATGTTTAGCCCACAGGACTTATTTGATAAAAAAAGGAATAGCAGCAGCATCCTTAATTGTCCCCTAAGACAAGATTTGAGGCGAGGGATCAGATTTGACCCACAGCCCAAAAGACTCCAGCAAGGGCTCTCTGTAATTAGCGCCCTTCCTCCAGAGTAGGATTTAATAAGACCCCTTGTCAATGACTCTGAGGGGGTGTCAGTAGCTCAGAAAAGACAATTTTATATATATGTGTGTGAGAGACAGAGAGAGAGAGAGACATGAAAAAAGAGCAGTAAAATAAAATGAGAGAAGAAATAAAGCAAGCAGTATGAAATGAATAAGGATGATTATTATATAACATTTCTGTCTGCTATATGGGGAAGGGGACAGAAATCAGAAAACCAATCAAAGCTAATGCAACAATAATAAGGAGTTAGATGAAATACTATGTTCCGGTTTATATGCACATGATGACCTCATTATTATTGCCCTATTGCCCTAATAATATTATTATATATTATTATACTACTACTACTACTACTACTAATAATAATAATAAGTAAAAAGCAAAAACATCAGTATACATTTTTATTTGTAAGTACGTGGATGCCTTTTAGATGCGCAGCTTGTGAACTAACATATTCTGGTAAATGCATCTGATCTTTACATTAAATATATTAAAGATTATATTAAATCTTAACCTTGATGTTAATCTTAATGTTATTCTAAGTCAAACCTAAACCAATCACCTTGTACTGTTGGTACTTTTGTTGTACTGCTGAGTTTCACAAAACAGTTTAACAATGAAAGTATCTTTAAACCATCTTTAGGTTATGATAAAAATTAAGTGTGACCAAATCATTATGCATCTCAAAAAGTATCATATTTTGCCATGTTACCCACCTCTGTTGTGGATCAAAACTTCACCGAGGAAACACTGACCACCTACATGTTTCATTTTTGATGTCTTTAAAAATTTGATTTATTTTAAAAGTGAAAGTGACTATTCTTGTCATTGTGAAACACAGCACAGCACAACACAATGAAATTCAACTTCTGCGTTTCACCCATACACACACGTGCAGCAGGGGGCAGCTATTGAAAAATGCCTGGGGAGCAGTTACAGGGGCGGTATCTTGCTCAAGGGTACCTCAACCTACTGGTGACGGAATCGAACCCACAATCTTCTGATCCTGGACCAAAAAAATATTGAAATGTGATATTTATGTGACATAACCCTCTTCTACTCTTATGTAAATGTAAATGACTGCTTTTATTGTGTAAAAGGATGTCCTGCTCTTACAGTAATAAGAGGTGAATAATAGAAACACCTGCTAGATCTCTGTAAAACCCCAAAATTTCATACTTCAATTCTCAAGAGTACCTTCTTTTAAAAAAACAGTCAAGACAGACAGACAAAAAACTCAGTGTAAGAATTTCTAAAACTGACTTCCCTTCATACTTTAGTTTTTGTGCCGCAGTTCTTATCTTTGTTTCTTTGAAAAACTGCACACTAGTTTCTTTTGGAATGCATTTCCTAATGGATTTATTTATGAAAAATGTTGCAGGACTACTCTAACATAAGAGTGTGTTTGGCTCATTTGTCTGATACTGGTATGAATTCCTTGTCTGATACTGGTATGAATTGAAGAGCAATGGCCAATGATGTAGGGGTTTGGTTTATTAAATAGTTGGATTTGGGCCTGTTTTCGAGAATGTGAATGCAGTTTTAAACCATGCTAACATCCAAATACAACTTTAAAGCAACTGCATAGCTTCTGACACACACACAATGAACTTAAAAGGCTTGATAATTAGCTGATATCTTCAGTGGATTAAAGTGTGTGTGTGTGTGTGTGTGTGTGTGTGTGTGTGGGGTGTGTAGGGTGTGGGGGGGGGGCACAACAATACAGCGACATGACCCTCCAGCAATATTTTACTTTAAAATGCTAATGTGGTGAAGAATGAATGAAGGGTGCTGTTAGTTTCATTTCTGCTAGCATGAGCATTTCCTTTATTACAATGTAAAATATTTAAAATATTTGATGAAACCTCATGTATTTCTTTTTCAAGGAAGGTGAAATTAGGTAATTGGAATATGGAGCTCATCATTAGAACGGAATTTTTGAACTGTGTGCTCTGTGCTGCTAATGTTAAATTCAAGATAAATGTGATAAAAGGGCTTTAATGGATTCCAGCTGTGAATTATTCTATAGCACTTAATTCTATTAGAACTTATATCTTTATGAATTTGGAAATGGGTGGTTGTTAGTTTTTAAATTTTTTTTTCCTTGCTTTAATTTCATGTCTGTCGCAAAAAACTTCTTAACTTACTTCCTTAGACCAATGGCAAAATCCAGTGGCAATCAAAATGAATTGCCTTCAGAAGCTAAAAGTATTTAGTGTAATATATATTATTCAAGAAGTTACAGTTGGGTGGCGCAGTGATGTAGTGGTTAGCGTTGTCTCGTCCCAGCAAAAAGGTTCTGGGTTTGATTCCTTGTCGAGGCACCATGGGTCTTTTCTGTCTGGTATTTTTATGTTTGCTCCGTGTCTGCATGGGGTCTTTGCCTGCGGCCCTGGTTTCTTCCAAAGTCCAAACACATGCACATCAGGTGCATTGTTAAATTGCCCCCAGTTGAGAATGCATTTGTCTGTGTGTCTTCCCTGTGATAAACAGGAGAGCTTTTCTGCATTTGGCACCCAGTAACCCTCTAACCCTAGGCAGGATAATGGTTATGAATATGAAATTTGTTTGATATGTGATATGGGATATTCTATTATGTGATTTAATATTAGCTCTGATCAGAGACAAGAAGTTTATGTTTCAGTTAAAGGATGAAAATTTATCAAAGATAAATGTGCCAGGCTGCTTGTCAGTTTAAAAAAAGTTTATTGTGAGGATAAAGCTGCATTAGTTATAGAAGTTTACATCGTAAATCATAAGTCTCATAACAGAAGTCTGAGAAGGATGTGTTGATACAATGTTCAATAAAAAACTTCCAGTTAGACTTTTATTCAAATCAGGAATGTGAAGCGCACATATGTAAGGTGCTATTTACGTGTATAGTATATAAGGATCCTAAACTGGCATCACAGCAGGTAATTAGAGAACATTTTGAGCTTGACAGAGAAACATAACAGATTTTTATTCTGGAGTGGAAACTAAACTATCTGCTACATTTGATTTTCATTTTTGACTAGCTTAATATTTAGTTGACCGAAAAGGTCTGAAGATCAATTAATGCTGAATAACTATGCTAAATATTGAACACATTGATTGGTTGAGCATTGTAGGGATTACGAATGATTGCATGATGTATGTGCATTAGTAGTGAGTAGTGAGAGAACTGTTGTGCAAAATTAATGAACTGATACAATATTGTGAATTCTGTGAAAAGATGCAACAAAGGGGTGCAAAACTGTGCTACAGAATAATACATAAGCTATTAAATTAGTTTTAGGCCAACATTCCTTTTAATGTGTTTGATATCAATATCTCTATAATTAAAGTCATAGTAAGGAACATAGTAGGAATTAAATTAATTATTTAAGAAAATTTACTGTATAAAGTGCATAAAAAATAAATGCATTGGTTCTTTGTAAGATGTCTGGCAAAATGTGTGACAAAACAGCTAAAAGAAACAAAAATCTATTAAAAAAAAGCTCCTTTGGGAGTTTTCTTCTAGGGAACCATATGTGGCAAGCCAAAGCAAATTCTGCTTCATTTTTCTGATCTGTAGTGTGGCGTAATTTATTTTAGAAATCGCTGGTCTCATCACTGCTGATCGAGCTGATCTAGCACGGCCATTATCCTGATTTGCTCGCTTTAGATTCTTTCACACACTTTTTCGTGCCTCTTGCCCTGAAGCGTGTAATGGCTATATGATGACTGTTGCAGCTCTTTGACTCTGTGTCCACACACTCATCTCACAGTTACACTGGCCCAATATGGAGTTCATGCCATGGTGAAGTCACTAGAAAATTAACTTACATAAAAGTTAAAGCAGAGAAAATAATTGAGAAAGTGAAGTGCTGTGGGTGCTAAGATATAGGTTTGCTGCAATAGAAAGACAAATAAATATTTTATTCCACAACTATTTAGTATGATTATGTTTCTTTAAGTGAAAATTCTTGTCATTCACAGCACACAGTGAATCACAATGAAATTACACCTCTGCAGTTAACGCATACACACAAACAAACACATGCAGCAGCTATTGAAAGCTGCCTGGGGAGCAATGTTGGGCACAGTACCTTGCAGGCTCTTCAGACTTTCTGATTATGGGGACTTATCCCTGACTGAAATTCCATATAAATTCCTCAGAAATTCCAATTACTACATTTACATTTACGGCATTTAACAGACGCTCTTATCCAGAGCGATTTCCATGTCCTAATCACAGGGACAGTGCCCCTGGACCCAGTGGTGGTAGTGCCAGAGGTGGGATTCAAACCTGGGACCTCTTGAGCCATAGGTCCATAGGCAAGTATCCTACCACTAGACCACCGTCACCCTTAAATGTGACATACGTGTGACATCAATACTAGGTTAGTTAATAAAAATGTTAGATTATTTTGTTAAGATTAACACAACAAAATTCAACCTCTGCGTTTCACCCATATACACACTTGCAGCAGGGGGCAGCTATTGAAAGCGCCCAGGAAGCAGTGACAGGGACAGTACCTTGCGGAAGGGTACCTCAGGGCAACCTACTGGTGAGGGAATCAACCCCACAATCTTCTGATCCAAGGCAAGTTCCTAACCACTAGGTCACCGTTGCCCTAATGCTTCTCAGAATTTTGTCAAGTGTAGTATCTGTTAGTATCTGTATATGAGGACTGCATATAAATGGGCTTTTTTTCCATCTGCTCCATGTATTGTCTGGTTTTGCAGTATTTCCAGGAAAGGTGCTCTTCTTTTTGGGCCAGTGGTGGCCTAGTAGTTAGGGCGTTGGCAGCAGGATTGGAAGTTTGTGGGTTTGAATCCCAGACCAGTAAGTTGCCCTGATGTACCCATGAGCAGGGTACTATCCCCATCACTGCTCCCCAGGCATTTTCAATAGCTACCCCTGCTGCCCATGTGTATGGGTTAAATGCAGAGGGTGCATTCTGTTGTGCTGTACTTCACAATAACAAGCTGTCACTTTCACTAACGCAATCAAAAGTATAGCACACTGTTGCATTTTTGTATCCCCTCATAGCTCACAGGTCTGTGTCTATTGCTTCCTGCCTCTGCATCTTCCTCTTTCACACCAACAACTTGCATGTCCTCTCTTATCACGTCCATAAAACTTAATCTTTGGTTTTCCTCTTTTGCTTTTGCCTGACAGCTCCATCCTTGATTCTTCTCCCAATATGTTCATCTCTACTCTGTACATGTCCAAACCAACACAATCTTGCTTCTTTGACTTTGACTTTGTCTACAAATTGCTGTACTTGAGCTATCCCTTCAACATATTCACTCCTATTTACCACTAAATAATTAGAGACTTTTAATGACATGTTGCCTTTTAATGACATGTTAATGACATAGTTATGTTCAGTTCATGACTATGTCTCTAGTCTGATAAGTCACTGTTACCGTTGACCTGTTAATTTATTGCCCATAACATTTAAGTGTTTCCGATTGTTCTATTGTCTTGTTTTTATCTGGACCTAATATTGGACTGCTGTCATTATTGATTGAGCTTGCACATTGTGCTGTATGACCCTTTCTACAGAGGAGCCCTCTACTCTTTCTGCACCTTGCTGTCTCTCTTTCAATATATCTCTGTTTTGGTTTACACCTAACAATCGATAGCCTACAGCAGTTCAGGAAAATCTAAATGATGTGCCAAAGTGGAAAAACACTCATTCCCTGTTGGGATATATCCACCAATATAGACTGTTTCTGCCATCTCCTGAAAGCCTGCTTATAAATTTTAAATGGGTTTTTCTCATTTTGCAATCATTCGCCCCAAAAAATGATTTTTCTACAACACTGCAATTAAGAATATCAATTCTAATAGCCTAATTAAAGCTTTGGATATAGGGGAGGGGTAATTATGCATATCAGGCATCCATGTGTTGTGGAAGAATATTTTAAAAAGTGCTCTCCAACAAACCAAATGCTAGTAATCGCTTCCATTTAGGAGTGTGCTGATTGAATGGTGATAAGAAAGTCTTTATTACCTAGTTCATGTCCACACTGAATCATATTCCAGATTTACATATGTACAACATTCATACATGGAACTACAGGACGTTCTATTTATGGCACACACAATATATGCACATATACCTCTAACCCACCAGTATGCAGCAGTATGCTGGTCTGTGTTTCCATCCATCCATCCATTATCTGCCGCTTGTCCCAAACGGGGTCGCGGGGGGGGGGTGCTGGTGTCCAACCCAGCGCACACAGGGCGAGGACGGGGGACGCACCCTGGACAGGTCGCCAGCCCATCGCAGGGAGGAGCAGGACGGGGACAGCACCTTGCTCAAGGGTACCTCAGGGCAACCCATTGGGAAGGGGTTAGAACCCCCGATCCGCCGATCATGTGGCCAACACCCTAACCACTAGGCCACCGCTGCCCCTGGTCTGTGTTTCCTTTAAAGGGAAATCAACAGAACATTTTTACATATTTAAATCAAGATGTAAACATGATGTAACATCATTTAGATTTGATGTAAAAGGCTCTATTGTAGAAACAGTTGCCAAGCCTATATTCTTCACAGCAGTGGTGAAAATGTTTAAAGCCTATAAAATCTACTGCTCAGAAAATTATTACACCAATATTGGTTTGTTTGTTTCTATTACAGTTTTTGTTTAATCTTAAGTCAAGTGAAGTCAAGTAGGTTTTATTGTTATTTTATTCATATACACAGAGACCAGTGAAACAAAACTACACAGTGAAAGGAAACAACATTCCTTCATACTGTGTGAATACAGTAATATGTCACAAAATGTATTTAGCAGCAACAATGCAAATCATTTATGAGTTGAGAAATGACAGAAAAAGATTATTGTGCAAAGTTAGCCAAAACAGCATCAATGGTTCAACAAAATTTTTTAAATAAGGAGAATGGCATGGTGAATGTTTGTTCTTGGGTGTAATTGTTTTGTATAAGTGGGAGCAGTTCAAACTTTTGTAAAAGTGTGTGGGAACAGAACAGGGGCAAGTTTATTTGTAAAATCTGGAAAATAAAGGGAAGAAGGGACATATTGAGTGTTTTAAGTGAAAATTGTTTAAATTGTAGCCACCACAACTCTAACTCCTTTCATTCTAAAGAAATTAAAGTTAGATCCAATTGCTTACATAACATTATATCTTATGATTAAGAAATTTGAAAAAGCTGGTTTATAAGTAATGCATGTGAAAGAAAAACGATTGAATTGCGCAAATAGTGGAAAAGCTGTTTACCTTCCTTGACCATTTTCCTTGATCGCTTCTTTTGATAAAAATTGTATCTTAAAATAATTTTGCTAAATTTATATCTAAACATAGTGATATTAATTTAGAAAAGCTTGTGTGACAAGCCACCGTGAATGATAACCCAGCCTTTGTTGAGAAATAGATTGAGAACATGACCTGTTACTTGGCAGTGAAAATGTCATTCCAGCTCGGCTAAAATGGCTGATTCCCAGTGAATCCACTCTGTTGGATTAGTGGATCATCAGGGAGTTTCAGGGAGTTGTGATATCTGTAAGTGACTTTATGGTGTAATCTTCCCTCAGGCAAAGGTTGAAATCCTCCAACCAGACCCACTAGGTCAGAAGAATAGATGCTTTGTCACCTTTTGTCTGTCCTCTGGAGATGGGGAGAGAGATAGAAGAGATGAAGAACTTGACATAATGCCAGAGGGAAAGAAAGAGTAGCCTAGGAAGGTGATAGATGGGGTAGGATTATATGATCTCAGTTAGCAGTGAGCAATGAGGACATCTACCAGCACAAGCTACACTAATGCTGTGATGCATTTAAAGCTGTTTGTTTAGTTAAGGGACATTTTGGGTTCAAAGCTGACTCAATCTTGAGAACACTGCCAAAATTGAGCAATGGAAACATTGGCCCTTTAAATTTCCTTAGAGAATCACTGCCTTTAATGTTTAAAGATTGACCAAAATAATGGGACTTTTGTTGGGTTACACAAATACCTTGATTAATCAAAACAACCATTCACACTCAACTAGTGATTGGTTTGAGGCTTCTTTATATATGTAACCTTTGTGTGATATTAATATTGCGATGAGGATTTATATATTGGGCCACCCGACCATATTCACAGGGGGCAGTGATGGGGACAGTACCTTGCTCAAGTGTACCTCAGGGCAACCTACTGGGATTTGAACCTATGACCTTCTGATCCTGTTGTCAACTCCCTAACCACACATGTTCATATGCCTTCTCTGGGATCTTTTAAAAAGCTTACTATTATAATTCTATAAAGAGCAATCACTGTTTATCCTTTCTTCCTCCATATGGCTTACCTGTTTCCCTCTGTGACTGTTGTCATGGTCGGCAGTTATCTTAACGCTATTAAATTAAGCTTTTGACATCTTGTGTGTACCATTTCTTGCTGTGTGAGCCTTGGCAAGATCTGAGAGCAGATCTGACTATAGCTTGCGGCCCTGTGCCTCTTTTACACTTGATGTTTTCTGGGTCATGTTTAGAGCCAAGCAGCAGCACCTAGCAATTAAAATCCTCAGTAAGATGGGCCCTGAGTGCGTGCGGGTTAGTACGCTACCGGTACAGCAAAAGCTATTATAACTTTTAATTAGTGTACTGCTAAAAGGGCAAGGCAAAGATGGATATGGCAAATTTGGCAGTAGAGGCCCTAAGCAAATAAGTCAGGTGTATATATGTGACGGAAAGTGGAAAAAAAACTATTTTACTAAGTAAAGAAGCATATATTTATTAGGGTGGTAAAAAAAAAAAATCAACAACAACCGTGTTTTATGTGCAATATATTTTGGAGTATCTGTTCTTTAAGTAAAGGGTTAGAAAATCATATTTTAGGTTCTTTATGTATTCAATCAGCCAGAACATGTTAGTGTCTGAAGTTTATTTTCTTTGGAATTAAATGACTAATTGCATTAAAGCATTTTTAAAAATACTTAGGCTGACTTTCCATTACTTGCTTCCTACATTGACCTATTAGCTAAAATAAGAGAGCAATCTTTTTTGACATTTTTCAAGAAAACAAACCAGGTCTGTACAATAGATCAATCTCTTAATCATGATTGAAAAAATCAAGCTTTGCTATTTTAATATCGCAAACTGCACTATGCATAAAAGACTGTCGTGAAATGGTGAAAACCAGTTCGATTTTTTATCTGACATGCCTTGGCTCCAGCAGTGTTTCACAATAACATACGCCATCAAAGTCTCACAGGAGTGAGACGACTACCGATTTCAGAGCCGAGTGCAGCAGTTTAAACCATGCAGTTTGTTAATGAAGTGCCCTTGATTGTATATTATCAGACATGATTGGATTAAAATTTTACTAACATCAAAATTAACCAGACACCACAACATTATACTCCAAGCCGGCAAGATGTGGTGTTTCTACCTGTATAAATCATAAGGAGGGCCTGAGGAAACAGGTACAGTTTCACCTGCCAGGGATATATGTGAAATGGTCTTCAGAGGGATTTGAGCTTTTCTTTAATGTCACATTGTTTCTTCCTTTCTTTTAAGAGGGAATGGCATGGTATAAATATTTCAAAGTTCTTTTACAAGTGCTCATGAAATATTAAAAAATTTGCTGTCGTAGACAAGCCTTTATTACTGCAGCTCTTTTGTTCTTTCTTTTGCTCTCTTGCATGCATATCAACACACACATACACAGCCCCTGAGGAATCCTAAGGAGAAACAGTTCAATTATTTTATGTTAGAATCAGCGCTATTATGACTGTAGTGAAGGAAGAAAGGTTGAATCATTCTTCTCTGACTTTTTTGAATTGGCTGCTCTCCTCTGTGTCAAGAGTTGCTGAAACAAAATTGACAACAGGTTAACCCAGTTGTGTCACAACATCTTCATTAATAGAGCCTTGTCTTAAGACAGCTTGCTTAATATTAACAGCATTAGGGATAGGATAAGGTTTAGCGTTAGATTTAGGTTAGAGTTAGTGTAAAGCTTGGGCTAATTGATAGTTTATTTAATTGCAGTTAAAGGCCATCCAGTATCATGGAAAATCTATTGATCTAGCCTTTTAAAATGGCAGTTATGTAGAATATAAACAGTTATAGTTTAGTGACATGCTGTTCAATCAAAAATCCACTTCGAGTTGAATCAAGTTGAGTTTAAGTTGAATCAAGTCTGCAGCAGTCAAGCAAGGCTAGCCGTGGGTTTCTCAATGACCCTGCTGTCTGTTTACCTGTTTTTTTGTGCACGTTTATTGGGTACTCTAAGCACTTCATGCTTGGGAACATCCCATGAGACCTGTTGTTTTTGAGATGTGCTGATCTTCAAACTTGGCCATTTTTTCTGCTTCCAACAAATCCGTTTCAACAACTGCTGCCAAATATACAGTCACGAGAAAAAAAATTAGGACATCCCATTAAATATTCTGTTCTTTATTAAGAAATGAAAGTGACTATTCTTGCCATTGCAAGGTCACAGCACAGAGCACAGTGAACCACAACGAAATTGGACCTCTGCATTTAACCCATGCAAACACTGTGCAGCAGGGGGCAGCTATGAAAGCACCTAGGGAGTAATGATGGGGACTGTACCTTGCTCAAGGGTACCTCAGGGCAACCTACTAGTAAGGAATTTGAACCCACAATCTTCCTATCCTGTGGCCAACTCCCTTACCACTAGGCCACCGCTGCCCTCCGTGTCTACGATCTGTGATATGTTCTGTTTTTTTTTTTGTTTTTTTTTTGCATGTACAGCCCATTTCATGTCATCCCACAGCATCTCAATGGGATAAAGATCTAGTTTTTGACTCGGCCACTTCAGGACTCTCCATTTCTTAGTTTTCAGCCAGTCCTGGGTGGATTTACTGGTATGTTTTGGGTCATCGTCATGTTGCAGGGTCCGCTTCAACTTTAATGTTCTTACAGATGTTCTCACATGTTCCTCAAGCACCTTCTGATACATGGTAGAATTCATGGTGGATCCTATGATGGTGAGCTGCCCAGGTCCTTCTGGGCATCTCCAAACTATGACACTACCACCTCCATGCTTCATAGTTGGTATGAGGTTCCTTTCATGGAATGCAGTATTTGGTTTTTGGTTGTCAGAATATTTCAATTTTAGACTCATCTATCCAAAGAACATAATTCCAGAAGTCCTGGTCTTTGTATACAGTACTGTGCAAAGGTGTTAGGCAGGTGTGAAAAAATGCTGTAAACAAAGAATGCTTTCAAAAATGGAAGTGTTAATCATTTATTTTCATCAATCAACAAAATGCAGTGAATGAACAAAAGAGAAATCTAAATCAAATCAATATTTGGTGTTTCTACCTTTTGCCTTCAAAACAGCATCAATTCTTCTAGGTACACTTGAACACAGTTTTTGAAGGAACTCTGCTGGTAGGTTGTTCCAAACATGACTGTGTTTCAACCTACGTGTGACATTGATGATCATTTGCACCTGTTTGGTAAAATTGGTTGATCATACACCTGACTATAATCCTACAAAATCCCTGACTTTGTGCAATTGTACCTATAGGAATTGTAGTAAGACCAAATATTGATTTGATTTAGATTTTTCTTTTGTTCGCTCACTTTGCATTTTGTAAATTGATAAAAATAAACAATCATTATTTATATTTCTGAAAGCATTCATTGTGGCAAACTCCAGTCTGGCCTGATGTTTTTTTTAGAGAGCAAAGGTTTCCTTCATGCACACCTCCCATGCAAATTAAAGTTGTACAGTCTCTTTCTGATTGTAGAGGCATTTTCACATCAACAGTATCAAGAGCTTGCTGTAGGTCCCATGATGATATTTTAGGGTTTTTGGAGACTTCTCTTAGGATCTTGTGGTCTGCTCTCTGCTCTCAGGGTGAACATACTTGGACGCCCAGATCTGGGCATGTTGGCAGCTGCTTTGTAAGTCCTCCACTTGTAGACTATTTTCCGGACAGTGGAATAGCTGATTGCAAATTCTTCTGAGGTCTTTTTAAATCCCTTACCAGATTTATAAGCTGCTACAAACTTCTTTCTGAAGGCCTCAGACAGCTCTTTGGATCTCACTATGGTGTTCACTCTCACCTCAACAGTCAGGAGCACACCAAACTAAATGTCTGAGGTTTAAATGGGCAAACCTCCTTCAAAATGCTGAGTAATGATGTTCTAATCACGTGCACCAGATGTGCTACACCTGCTTGTGATTTAAGCCATTTTTACTGGGAATAAAGGTGGGGTTGTCCTAATTCATTCCTTACCAAAAGTCTAATTTTTGTAGAATTACATTTTACAAAATATTTTGAAAAGTCTTTTCTTCATATTTAATTGTTTATTTATATTACTTGAAACTCCCAGTATTGTTAAAATTGAGATGACATATCCATACTAATTCATTCACATGACTACATATCCCAGCTCTTGTCAGAAGCCATTGTATATAATAATTGTTGTACACTTTACTTTTTAGTTGTTTTAATGCTGTTAATGATTGGCTTACAGAGGGTCAAATAATATTGCTGAAATCTTTTAAATGTTGAAATTCAGTGTATCCCTTTAGTTCCTAAAGTTCCCATTGATGATCATCAGCACCTGTTTGGTAAAATTGGTTGATCATACACCTGACTATAATCCTACAAAATCTACACCTGACTATAATCCTACAAAATCTACAACATAAATGAAGAGCCTTCATAGGAGTGCTAAGCTAATATTAGGTTCAATGGGCCTAGCCAAATATTCCATTGTTTTCTTTGTAGCAGTGACAGAAAATTTTTATCTCCTGAGCAACAGACAACCACCTGCAGCTTCCAGCACTGATTGAAGGCACTTTCTCTTGAGTTTATTAAAGTTTGAGTATGAATTGAGTGCTCTGTTAGCATGTTGAATTCAGAATTATGAAGATAATGTGGAGAGCCATTGCCCATTACCATTGATTCTAACAGCACCTCTTTTTTTTTGTATTGTATCAATAAGACATACTGACATAAAGCAGTAGTTTGTCAGCATCTGTTTATCTGTTCATCCATCCATCCATGCGGCGTTAGCCGCATGATCGGAGGATCGGGGGTTCAAACCCCTTCCCAATAGGTTGCCCTGAGGTACTCTTGAGCAAGGTACCGTCCCCATCACTGCTCCCCGGGCGCTTTCAATAGCTGCCCACTGCTGCACGGGTTTGAGTGTGCATGGGTAAAATGCAGAGGTCCAATTTCGTTGTGGTTCATGTGTGCTGTGCCGTGACCTCGCAATGACAAGGGTAGTCACTTTCACTTTCACTTTCATCCATCCATCCATCCATCCATCCATCCATTCATCCATCCATCCATCCATCCATCCATCTATCCATCAATCCATCCACATAGTTCAATAGAATATCTTTAATATGTTTTTATATGAGCAAAAATTCCATGTTGGATGAGAAATAAGGGCAATAATCACAAACTTAGAATTTAACTTAACTTAGAATTTCTTTAAAGAAGTATTTAAATGCAGTTTACAGTTTCAGATTAAAAGAAAACCAAAATATGACAGAGTACACTCACTGCCAAAGGTACCCTGGGAAGTGAAATCAGTACAGGATTGGAAAATGGGCTTCTTGTCTGTGTATGCCACATGGTTATCAGCATCACTGGAGACTCCCCTTTAAATATACTAAGGAGTGTACGTTCTGTTTTTGTTTGAGTTTGTGTTATTCTTTAGTTATGTGAACTTCACCAGCTCAATAATTTTATTTTTCTGTATTTATACAGATACACATGTTTGCAAACATCTAATGGCCTTGCCAAAACCAAAAAAAAAGTCTAGATAATTGCAGGTTCTGTTTGAGTGGGGCACCAAGGAGGGATACTAAAGAAACATTGTGGTCATTGTTCTGGCAGCTCAGTTCTCTCTCTCTCTCTCTCTCTCTCTCTCTCTCTCTCTCTCTCTCTTTGTCATATTCTCTGGAGGCACCATTTTGACTGGATCCTTAGGCAGATCATATGTCTCTTCAGTGCATTACAAAGAGAAAAATTAATGTAGGCAATATAGTAGGCACATGGTTTCTTTTGATTTTAGGGATATCTGCAATACAAAGGTAAAAGCCGTCAAAGATTTAGCATGTGCAGGGATGAGGGCAGAGGAATTAATTACTGGAGTCCACAAATTCATGTCATGTCTCATTTTCTCTAACCTCTCCCTTGCTCACCTCTTTATTGGATTATTTGAGAGTGTCTTGGCATGATAATGAAAAGGCTCTGCCAAGGTAGTAAAAATTATCCGGTCTTACAGGTGGAATCTTATATTCACTTTTTGGACACAAGGCAGAAGCCACGTTAAATACAATTTTACATGTTGAAAAGAATAAAAAGGTAAACTGCATTTTCAGTTGGTGATCAAAATGGCTTCTAAAATAAGGTGATGAAATAATACAGTAATTCAACAGATTTACAGATGTTGATGGATGGTACTACATCTAGGTGAACTAGTACTTAGCAATAACTTTGAGTGTAAAACTGCATGCTTAATAAAAAGTTGTGTAGATACTTGCTGACCGTACTCTGAGATTTGCAGTGTAAGACTGTGGAGAGAAGATCAGAATCCATATCTCTAAATCTTTCATGTCCAGCTCCTTGGGGAATATGATTTTTGTTTTTTTTCAGCTCATGTTATGTTTATCTGTTACAAAATGCTCCCCAACCTCAGAGCATTTTTACAAAAAGCCATCTATTTTTAACACCTTTACCCTCAGAATAAACTGTCTTTCCTGCTGTCAGCTCATTGAAATCCATGCTCTTGATTGTGCAGGGAACATTTATAGGAATGATTACATATAACAGGCTTTGTAAAGGAGCTATTGTGTCTGAAGTGTTTAATGTGTCCATCCTAAGAACCACTGTATTATTTTTGGGTACGTGTGTATCGCTTGTGGTGTAGTAAAAATGTAGGATTACTTTTTTCGCTTGTTTAATGTTTTGTTCTCTAGTGGTCCAACAAGGCAATAATATCCATTTATGCAAGCACACACATTCCCATTTGTATACAATAACAATGAAAACAGCTTTTTTTAAATGCCGAACAAAGGGGTGTTGATTAGTGCTTCATTATTCTTTCTGTTTACAAAGTGTGCTTTAATGATGAATATATACCAGCCAACAAGAACAGAGGGCCTGTTATCTGAGAAATGTATGAATTTAAATCAGCCATTAATTTATATTAAGGTAGACATTTCGGTAGAAAGCATAAAATGAAAAAAAAAAAACATTTTAACCAAGTTTTGAGTACAATGAAGAGCCACACAGAATATGATATGTTAACCTATACAACTGGCTGTTCACCCACTACCTAATACATCCCATTCCTTGACAAATCCCAGTTTAAAGAGATTAAAGGTATTTACCTGTCAGTGGTTTTAATTTTATGCCTAGTGCATGTGCAACAGTATGCATTCTTTATTACAATTTCTTGCCATATTAACATTTCATATTATGTATAGTACGTCTGATTTGCTTGAAAGTGAAGACACTTAGCAATGCTAACAGAAATGTCTGTCTTTGTCTTTTATTGCAGGCATACTTCCGACAGGGTGTTGCCCTTCAGTACTTGGGTCGCCATGCAGACGCATTGGCTGCCTTTGCCTCGGGCCTGGCTCAAGACCCCAAGAGCCTACAGCTGCTGACTGGCATGGTGGAGGCTGCTATGAAGTCTCCCCTGCGAGGTAAAGCTGCCCTACCCTGCACATTTAACTACACACAGATTTTGGGGTGGTAAATATAGTCTGAACTATATTCATAGATATTCTCATGATTCAAGATATACATCACATTTTTAGATTTCTGAGGTTTGTTATACTGCTCTATCAAAGAAGTAGTGCTAGAGTTAAAAATGGCTATAAGAATAGGAATTAATTGATTATTCTTAATATTTGCATAAATACGCTATATTAAGAAAAATATGAAATTTTTTTTTACAAATGGGTAACGTCAATTAATAAAATAAAGTTGCATAATGATCTGATGTCTTCACCTTGATGGTACTATGCAGTTTATGCAGTTCACTGTTTGCTTTTTAGAGGTATCCTCTAGAGGTCCACCCAGAAACATGCTCTCTCATATTAACGGTGTGGTAGGACAAGCTGGACAGTTGATAAGCATGTAATATAATCCTATAGACATAATAGTATGATAATACAATACATGCATTTTGAACATGACTTCATGGAGAAAACATATATCATTTTTTGTTTTATACTTACATTTGACTTTATACTTTTATACTTAGATTTATACCTCTGTTATATATTTACATCTCAACCTCAAGTAGCCTGACCTTATTTGTATAGCCAGGTGCAACTGTATCAATATGCAAAGACAAGTTACTTCATCTCGTTGCTTTTATCCACTCATTGTCCACTCATTTTTCACCTCAGCTGAACATATAGGTGCATTTTGTAGTTTACAGTTGCAGACCTTAGTTTGTTTCTCTGCATCATTTGCAGCGTGTTTACCTCGTTTATCACTGGTCACAGAGCCCAGAGGACCGCCAGCGTGCAGGCATTATCTGGGTGATATACTATTCTCAGCATAGCAGTGACACTGACTTGATAATGGCATGTTTATATAGCAATGCTGCTGGAATTCTTTAAACACTGTTTGCTCCCTGTCCACTTTACTAGACATATCTAACCTGTGGGTATGCCATACAGGATGCAAATTTATTGTGGATATGTTTGGTTGGTGGACTATTCTCAGCAAAGCAGTGACACTGAATTCACACACTGCACCATACTGACCCACTACCAAGTCAGTGTCACTGCTTTGCTGAGGATGATCCACCATTCAAATCATACCTTCTCACCTATGCTCATTTCTGTGGGGCTCATGACTTATTTATGAATGGAGTTCAGTGAAGCTGATAAAATGGACTGGGAATGTAGAATGAATATTAAAATAATTAATGAGATGAACAATCACAATGTTATTGTTATTGTGTTATTGTGTTTTTTATCTGTTTATACCCTAGAATTAGACATGATGCTTTAATTTACTGTGTTTTTTGTGATTAGTAGAAGCAAACTGTGAGCTGACTGGCTGCCTGGCTCAACAAAATATCATGTAATATTACAAGTAGCATTAGGTCTGGCGTAGCGCAGGAAACCATGAAGACCCCCTTCGTAAAGCAGTGCAAAAAAGTGTTAGTGGTGAAAAACTGCTGGTATTTCTAAAGTCATGATGGTAACATTTATTTTGCCTAGCTCACTATTTGTATGAGTTAGTAAGTTAGTTAGCTAACTTTAACTCCAATTTTACACAATAAGCTAAGTTAGAGTGTGCACATGGACTAGCACGCTGTTATGTTTGGTTAATGTATAAGGTTAATGGGTTAATAGTGCTTGTTTGAGGACTGAAAAAAGTTGCAAGCCAGCATTTGTGTGGATGATGATATGTAGGATATTGCATCATTTTCACACATTATTTTCCATGGAATTCAGCAATTCTGGATCTGATAGTATAGTATAGTCTGATAGTCGATGTTACAACTATAAGGTAAAGTGCCAATAAAATAAATAAATAAATAAATAAAAACTATACAAATTACAGGGCATGCACATTTCATTGGTTTATTTTTCAAAACAAAGATAAGCTAGAGGGCAGTGGTGGCCTAGTGGTTCGGGTGTTGGCCCTATGATCGGAGGATCGGGGTTCGAACCCCTTCCCAATGGGTTGCCCTGAGGTACCCTTGAGCAAGGTGCTGTCCCCGTCCCGCTCCTCCCTGCGATGGGCTAGCAACCTGTCCAGGGTGCGTCCCCTGTCCTCACCCTGTGTGCGCTGGGTTGGACACCAGCACTCCCCTGTGATCCCGTTTGGGACAAGCGGCAGAAAATGGATGGATGGATAAGCTATGGGTAGACCATAAGACCATAAGAGCATTACATGGCTTTAGTATTTTAAGGAGTGGCACTGTTGGTATTCAAATTCTGGAAAGCAAAAATATGTGTGGTGTGGGCTTGATTATGGTGAGCCAGTCAGGCAAATTTGTTTGTCCTAGTCCAGTCCTAGGTGAGCCGAACTTCGCTAGGCTGAATAATGAGGCATATTTAAACGGGTTTTGTGACATCAAGAAAACTATGCTTATGAAAACAGGCTGCTTCTGTAGCTTAGCTTTCCATATAAGGGCTGTATGAATGGGGAAGTGAAACTATATTTACATACATGGTATTAAACATTTTTTATAATCATTGTATTTGTAAATACTTGTTACAAATACAATGTTTTGTTCATTGTAATGCTGTTTAACTTCAGTTTAGCTGAGATGTAGCATTTATAAAGTGTAATTACACTGTTCGTGCTCCCTAGCTGAATACATGCCCTTAAATCCCTAGATAATGATAATAAAAAAAAAGTGTCTTAATACTTCTCTGCCACTATTAGAATTCAGAATTCATAATAGTGTGCTGAAATGCTTGCTTGCTTTTGAAAGGAATCGGATTCAGTAACATTCAGTAAGTTGTGCACACACTTGTTAGGTTTTTCCTTTACAAGACCATTTCTTTATAGAAGTCAAAGATACCACCCCCCTCTGTTTTTTGGCGTACTCTCCTCCTATCGTTTCTAAGCACTATGGCTTTCTGTGGCTCTGAGCGGTCCTCATGTTACGCTGATGCCTCCTACCCATTGTTCCTTCTCTCTGGCAGAGTTTTCCCCACACAAGGAACACTCAAAAAACTCTCCAAAGACACAAGTGCCAGGGGTTCTTCTGGGTATCAATTTTGCCCAGAAGCGCTCTACTTCCAGCTGTGTGCCAGCACATATCCTGCTCTCAGTGGCACAGTCCCTCTCTCCCTCTCTTTATTCTTTGCTTTTCCTTTGAGATCAGATGCTTATTATTTTTTTTTCTCCCTGTGCTGTCTTCATCCACTACTTATGTGAGTCATGTGTATTGTGGGGTTGTGTTTCCCGTCTCAATGTAGAGATTAAAATAAAAAAAGCACCCATAGAGGATTTCTTGCAGCTGAATTGCTTTCCCTTCATTTTTTATTTTATTTGTTTTTTTTTTCTCTCTGAGAGATATGAAAGTATGTTAGCATAATGGTTCTTACTGACTGCATGAATCCTGTGATGTACATCCTATATTGCTAACCTGAGAAGTGCATTTTCATGTTATTGGTAACTTAGTAAAAATATTTTTCCTTTAAAATCTTTAAAACCTGAGTTTATGATGATGGATCAGATGATAATCTTTGTCAGGTTCTACTGCAACCGTACTGTATTAGACCTGTTATGGACTAAAATGCAACACAAACATTTTAGTGAAAGTGACTACTCCTGTGATTGCGAGGTCACAGCACAGAGTGAACCACAACAAACTTGGCCCTCTGCATGTAACCCATGAAAACAACATGCAGCAGGGGGCAGCTATGAAAGCTGACCAGGGAGCAGTGATGGGGACAACACCTTGTTCAAGGGTACCTCAGGGTAACCTACTGGTAAGGGGTTTGAACCCACAATCTTCTGATCTTCAGGCAGTACTGAAAATATATATACGAAACATATACACAAACTTATATATGACTTTCTTATGTATGAAATGTACTTCAGAACGATGTGAAGTTACACCTGCAATAGGAACTATAACCTATTTCGAATGCAGATAAAGTTTCGTTTCTTGCTTCAGATGCAATTAGTTTTTTATTTCAGTGAATACATATTTATGCTTGTACAGTTACAGTGGAGTAGTATTGTGGTATTGCAATGCAATATTTGTTTTAAATACTTTGGATTTAAGTAGGTAGCTTGTTGTTATTTGTTAGATGATTTTAGAAATTGACTTTGTTGGTGTCTATCTTTTTGCCCAGTGGGCTTTGTTGTTGTGCTTTTAAACACCCATTGTATTTTTCAAAGCATGCTGACTTGTTCACTTTATTTGGTAAAATGACATTTTGACTTTGGCAAAATTTTGGCATTTGGCATTTGGCATTTGACAAAATGACTTTGGGGTGAAGGCGCATTGCCAAAAATATTTTATAATTCTTTGAAAAGGGATCTTCTTTTTTTCATGTTCCTGCATCACATTTGTAGAACAAAATGTCATGCTTACATTTTTGCTTAGATGAGGAACAATGCATGCAGTGGTACTGTGTACTTTTAAATTGTCCAGTAATATTGCAATAAAATAAATATGTCCGCATTGCCTACAAAAAGTTGTACAGCAGACCAGTGCTACACACACGCACACACGCACATGCATACACACGTACACACACAAACATACATAGACACACACACACACACACACACACACACACACATGCAAAACATGCACATACTTGAGAGTTGATAGAACCTCAGATTTATATTAAAATGCATGGATAGCAGAATAGCTGGCAATGGCTTGTGAAATGGGCTGAGGATAACTTTAGAGCTCATTCAGAGCAGGAGGAGGGTGGAATGATGCTCAGCTACAGAACTGTCACCAGCCTGCTGTGAAGAGCTATTATATAGAAGATGAAGTGAATAGTGTGTGTGTCTGCATGTATGTGTGTAAGTGTGAATGTGTGTATTTGTTTGTGAAAGCATAAGTAATTCTGGGAGCCTGGTGAATATTTTGTGTGGGAGGATGAAAGATGAAAGTTGAACGCTGACGGGTGCAGTTCTTGAGTGTCGTCTGAGTGTGTGTGTGGTTTGTGTTTTGTGATTAACCTATGATGACTGTTATAGGTAGCTCAATATGTGTATGCTGTCATAGAGCTTTCTTTCCACACCCATCGCATGATTAATGACACTGTAGTGCATGTCACTTGAAATGCAATCATGAGCAATGAATGCATATTAAAACACACTGCACCTGCATGCATACACAGCTGTGGGTGAGGCAAGGATGCTGAAGTACAATAAATTCAATCTTTTGTGCTTGTCTGTGTGTTTGGCAGAGTTGCACAATATATTGTTGGTTTTATGTTAACCTCTGTAATACTGATATCACTGATGATAGGATAGTAATTGTAGCTCCAGGGTGTGTTTTGATGAACAAGGTATTCAAGTAAACCAATCAATCTCAAAATACAGGTACTGATTCACTTCTTATAATTATAATCATAATTAATTGTGTGACATCATAAAAACTATAATTTTGAAATTGACAGTTTTTCCAGTCTAATCTCCATGTATGGACTGAATGGATGGAGGGGGTAAATGTATATTTTCAAACTCAACAGTATTTACATTATTATGTAAATGCATATTATTAAGTATTATTTTGTATGTACAGCTGTATATATCTCATCTATATATGAAGGAGAATCTGCCACAAGGCGCACATGTACACAAGCGTGCTCGCTCACTCACACACATACACTCCAGACAAAACATGGTAAAAGAAGATAATAATAATAATAATAATAATAATTATATATATATATATATATATATATATATATATATATATATATATATATATATATATATATATATATATAATTATTATTATTATTATTATTATTATCTTCTTTTACCATGTTTTGTCTGGAGTGTATGTGTGTGAGTGAGCGAGCACGCTTGTGTGTGTGTAGGTGTATGTGTGTAGGTGTCAGTGCTTGCACCCACATAGCCTGGCACTTGCTGGCATTGATTTATGCCACTGTTTGTATCCTCTCTCACTTTTAGTCTCTGTCTCTTTCTGTCCTTTTCTCCCTCTCTCTCTTTTTCTCTCTCCCTCTCTTGAGGTCACTTTGTGTGTCTTTTGTCATTTTTCTCTCTTTGACATGCATCAATGTTGAATTGCAAGTAGCACTTTTGCTCTTTTTTACTAGCACTAATTCCTGCCCCAACAAACGATCTTCCCCCAACCACACAGAAGTTTAATGAAAACCTCCATTAAAATAAATGGGGAACCTCTTATTGTAATTTAACAAATGCTACTGGTTCCCTTTTCCTGTGAGCCTTTTAGACCTTTCAAATCAATAGATTAAACTTTCAAATAAATTATTTTGTTATTTTGATATTTATCTGTCATGTAAATATTATACATGTCTGTTTCTTTAACAGCTTAACCAAGGTTGGAGGGTTTTGTTGATTTTATTGAACTCACTCAAATCAAGCTATAGTAAAAAGGAATTATTTGGCAATTGACAACCTTAACCTACACACAGGCACTTCTTATGAGATTATTTTTATATATATATTCTGTAGCCAATACTTTGGACCCAGTAATGGAAAATGAAAGAAAAGATGAAGAAAGGATGCTGAAATATTTTTTTACCTTATTTATAGCCCTGCCATAGAATCTGTAAATTTAAATTGGATGTACTATGTTTAATTTTATACTATTTTGAATTATATTTGAACTTATACAGAAATGTGATTGCTGAATCTTTCAGACAATATTTTGTTTTATGTTTCAAAATAATTATATGTTGGGTTAAATTTCTTAAAATGACTACTTTTTAAAATATTATTTTACTAGATTTGAATTATTATAACATTCCAGAACAGCAACTGAATAGCCACCTTCAAATGCCTTACATTGACTTATTCTGTATTGATCCCAGTCTCTGCACTTCTTTTCTTGTTACAGAGTCAGTGCAGCCCACCTATCAGCAACTACAGAAGATGAAGCTGGACAAAAGCCCATTTGTGGTGGTTTCAGTGATTGGGCAGGAACTTCTTTCAGCAGGGCACCATGCTGCCTCAGTGGTGGTCCTGGAAGCTGCACTAAAGATTGGCAGCTGCAGCCTGAAGCTCCGTGGCTCTGTCTTCTCAGCCCTCAGCAGTGCACACTGGCTGCTGGGCAACACCGAAAAAAGCATAGGTTACATGCAGCAAGACCTGGAGGTTGCCAAATCTTTAGGTACAAATAATACACTTTTACACATATACCTATTATCACTGGACAAAAGGTTGAAGACAAAAGGTTGGATGTAAATATTGTTGTAAAACGACAAGCAAAACTTCTAGTGTTTGGCCAGAAATTTTTGGACACATGACCATCATTTCCTGCATGATTTTGTTGCACAGCATACTTTAAAGGCATGTGCAGCTTCCACTTATGGAGGTTTTCCACAAGGATTTGCAGTGTGTCTCCACCAGTATGTGGGAGCTTGGGCCTATTCAGTCAAAAAAGCACTTGACCTGCTATTGGCCTAAAAAGCTTGGCTTACAATGGGCATAAGTATTCATTTGGGTTGTCAGTGCTCTGAACTTAATGGTGCCAGTGGAGGTGCACTACAACTTGCTTGTCAAACAATGTGTTTTTAGACCTTACTTTGTGCACATAGGCTTAGTCATGCTGGAACAGTAATGCTGGAACAGGAGCCTTCCCCAAACTGTTGCCACAAAGTTAGAAGCACATAACTGTTTAATTGTCTGTATGCTGTAGAGTCTAAATTATTCCTTATTGGAGCTATGGGGCCTAGCTCAAGTGCTAAAAACAACACCAGACTATTATATTCTCAAACTTCACTTAAAGTTCTGCAAACACTATACATTATTATGCATTTGTGTAGGTGGCCTTCTCCTGGCATCTGCGAAACCAAAATATTTCTATATGACTGCTAGATAATGGATTTGCTCTCCAACACATTCCACTTCTCCAGGGTCTAGTGGCCTTGCGCTTTACAACTTCCAACTGTTGCTTTGCAAGGTCTTAGGCTTGATTGCAGCTGGAAACCCAGTTTATGTAGCCTTTGACTTACAGTTCTTCTGAAATCTAATGCTTTGCAGCTAAGGTGTTGTTACTCCTAGTTCACCAAAATAGCACATGTAGTTTACTGGCGCAGATCCAGCAGAAACAACAAACTAGCAAAAGGTCCTCTGACAGTGCCACATTTAAGTCACTGAGCCCGTTGGTATAATTTGTTCTTAAATTCTTATTGAGCTCAGCTCCTTGATTTCTAAATAAAATGGCTAGGACCTGAACTCAATAAGAATTTCCAGGGATATTAATACAATATTGGCCATATGGCATAGCTACATGTAATTTAACATAAACAAGAAAATGGGCTTAGCAGAAAAATGTGTAATGTCTTTTTAGTGCCATTTAGTGCACTTTCGTTTATATTTTATTGCTATTATGTCAGTTTGTTTTCATGGTCCAAATCCCTGTTTATAGGTGAAGAATGATGTACACTGAACCTCAGTTTTGAGTTTCTGCGAAGATTTGTCAGCATTCCTGATACAGGCCTTCTTGACTGACAGTAATAGTGAAACTTTACTTGTCAACCCCAAGGATAATCTGAAGACAAGGCTAACATTTTGTCAGTATTCAACAGACAGTCCTATACAATTGACTGAAGTATTTCGATCTATAATAAAATAAAGGCCATTTAGGCTTTTTACACTAATGAACTCAAGCCTTCTCCTTTACAGTGATTACCCAGCCAGTATAAGGGTGAAACTAAACATTTAGAAATTAGTTACACTTTGATAATTGTTTGTCTGTTACACACTAATGTCATTAAATTTTTGGTAACAGAATAGTAAGCATGTGTAAATTTGCTATTTTCCACTGAGAAAGCCCATTAAATATACCATTAACTAGACAGGAGCATATGCATAATTCATAAATTTAAACATGATCCTTAAGGAAATTATTTAATACCATGACATTTTACATTTTGCCTTGATGATATTTATATTTTAAATTTAGTAATACTCTGAATACAATAATGAGACCACAGGAACTACACTGATAAGTCAAATATTATTAAAACCACATGATAATTCCTGTGCTTGCGCACACTGCGTGAACAATGAGCACCGAATTTGTACTTTCCATTTAACCAATCCTATACACACCAGTGGTGAACACACACCAGGAGCAAGAGCTTTGTGCTGCAAAGCAGGGGAGTGAACTCTCTTCCCCAGGTAATCCCCAGAAGTCACACAGTCTTAGC
Organism: Hepsetus odoe; assembly: GCA_017165825.1. Lineage (NCBI taxonomy): Eukaryota > Metazoa > Chordata > Actinopteri > Characiformes > Hepsetidae > Hepsetus > Hepsetus odoe. The sequence continues at coordinate 7,796,244 of CM029390.1, read as the reverse complement.
CACCCATGTGAGTCATGAAACCAGGCCTCTCTCTTTCATTGCACCCATAAAGTTATTATGCACACAAGGCCCTTGTAGGTGCTTTTGTCCATAGCAATAAGCATAGGCACCCTTACTGGTAGTCTGATACACTACACTGTGCTCCATATTTTTCCTGTTTACAATACATCAGCCTCGACTAACAGTTCTTTTGATGCCTAACTTTTTCCATTCCTTGGCAGTAATTTGCCAAATATTTTGTCTTTGTAAAATGACAAACAATGTTATTCACTTCACCTGTTAGTGCTTTTAATGTTATGGTTGATCAGTGTTTTTAATCAGCATTGAAATGCAGATTCAGTAGTTCATAATATGAATTGGGCACTAATACATTATCAATAACTCCTTGGCATAAAAATTTGAATGTTGGGTGTGTTTGACTACATGTAATCCACCACAACATAGCTAAAAAAATAATCATAGATGATCAGTATGAATCTATAGCAGTTATTTTTCTTATGACCTATTCATAATGCTGTTTTTTCTTATTTTTACATTTACTCAAAATAATTGTAGTGAACTGGGATCAACAAAAATAAAACTAATTTTGAAATACAATAAAGCAATATCTTCAAAGCTTTATACTACCAGCCCATTTTTAAGAATGCTTGACAAATCATATATTTTGCTGTGAAATTCAAATGCACAATGCTTTTTTACATCCATACAGGATCATTTTATTACATGAATGTCAGTTCAGGCATGGTTTTATTGACTTCCCTTTCCTGCATCATCAGATGACCAATCTGGAGAATGCCGCTCTCATGGGAACCTAGGGTCGGCATTCTTCTCCAAGGGAAATTATCGCGAGGCCCTGTCCAACCACCGCAATCAACTAATGCTAGCCATGAAGTTGAAAGACCGGGAGGTAGGCAACTGATCTATGTATGTTTTGTGTCTGAGAAGATCTGTAAGTATAAGCATTATTCTGTTTCAAAAGCTTATTTATGCACAGCAACAGGAGAACAGGTCTTTTATAAGATTGTGTATGTGTGTAATACGCTGCAGAAATCCAGTTATTATTCAAGAAATTAAATATGAAAAAAAACTATCTTTTGTAGTTCTATATATGTGTGGTCCTGTATGCAGGTTTTCTATGACAGGTGAACTTGCCTCTATTCAATTCAGACAGGATACTGTGACATTTCATTGCCACTAGACAAATGTCAGTTCTGTCTGATCGAATCAGTTTTCTTTGTATGCTACACTTACATCTTTGAACTGGTTGAATTAAATTGAAGCTTTTTCATTTTTCACTTGAGGACAGTTTGGTACAGCATGCATAAAAATTCAGTTCCCTGGATGACACATATCACAATTTTGTCTAGAGAGACGATGAGAGAGTAAGAGAGAGGTGGGATACTTGAAGAAATAAAAAGAAAGCAACCATTGTATTTATTCAAGAGACAATGTAATAATTTATTATGCAATAGTTTATGCTGTTGGTGGAAAATGTAATGAATAATAATATATAAATGAAAAAGTCCTGAAAGAACAATAAATACAACAAAACAGGCTACTATTTTAGTATTGTAATATTAGATTACACAGCAAAAGATTGTGATTGTGATGCCAGTATATTGTAGGGCCCAAATTGAAGTAAATGAAGTAAATATTGAGAATGTTTCTAAATGTCATTTAATGACCCCCCACATCCCCATACGGTACAGATATTGAATCTAAGATGGAAAAATTGCCCATTTTACATCATGTTTATTTGTGATGCTACAAAATCATTACAGCATGAGTTAGTAATTATATTTTATGGCACCTAAACCAGCACAAATATGAAAAGAAAATTGCATTGGAAAAACTCTGATATGGGCCATTGGAGAATCAGTGCTATAATAACTGGAGTTTCTATGGGTTACATGAATATTTGTTGGATTACATGAATATCTTGATTCATCAGAACAAATCCATTGAAGCTGAGATTGGTCCTAATAAGCTCAGCCTAGAAGCTACTTTTGGATTTGTATTTATATAAATGTTTGCTTGTATTTCTTGCATTACGTACTGCAGAATTAACACTGTAAAATGCAGGACGCCTTCACCTTGCACTGATATATCTATACACCCTTTTTTCATTCTTTAGCTGTCAGACTGAAGTGGCATATGATGAATTTGAACTTGAACCCGCAAAAGAGGGTTGAAGGTCAGCACTAAGATAACTCTCTTTGTCTTTTTCCTTCTCTTTCTCTCTCTCTCTCTCTCTCTCTCTCGCTCTCTCTCTCTTTCTCTCTCTCTCTCTCTCTCTCTCTCTCTCTCTCTCTCGTGTTTTTTTTGTTTTTTTCTTCTCTCTTTTTCTGATTGTTCTGGTTGACAGGTGCTCTCTCAGGCTCACTTCCTGTCAGTCTGGGAGAAGAATGACCGACACTTCCCCCTTGTTCTTATCCAATCCTGGCAGGCCACTCTTGTGTGTGTTTGTCTTCCTTTCAGACAAAATCAAGATGATTTAAACAACGCTTTCTCTCACTTGCTCCCTCTCACATACATACACACACACACACACACACACACACACACACACACACACACACACACAGTAAACCTTTTGAGGTAGTTTTTAGGGCCAAATTGAACACTGTGTAAAATATTGGGAAAGATGTTACATGATTACATAAACCTTTTTTAACTGTATTTGAAGACCAGATAAAAAATTGGATTGGAGTATTACATGAAGAAACTTCCTTTTACAGCAGCAGCTCACAATCATGCCGTGATCATGAGCTATATTCTTCGTCACTGAGCTATAATTTAACAACTGAGGTAATCTTGAGCAAGGTACCATCCCTGTCATTGCTTCCTGGGCAGCTTTCCAATATTGGTGAAACACAGAGGTTGAAATTTGTTGTTTTGCACTGTGTTTCACAATGACAAGGGTTGTCACTTTTCTTGTCATTTTGAGTACGCACAGCACCAGACCGAAATTGGATTTCCACATTAACCCATGCACAAACACACACAGTGACAGTACCTTTCTCAAAGGTACCTCAGGGCAACTTATTGTAACTTACTGGCAAGGGATTTGAACCCACAATCTTCTGATTCTGTGGCCAACTCCCTAACCACTAGGCCACCACTGCCCCAATGTACCAATGTGTCTATATTATGTAACATAGACTAGTTACACTACTTACATATTTTATCTCTCCTCAGACTTCTTAGCAATAAGAATGAGGCTGTTTTCCTATGTTAAATTTTTTTTGTAACCTGTTCTGGCTTCATATTTACTTTGACCGTTTTAAATCAAAGACTTCCATATGCACAATGTCCCCAAATTTGTTCCACAGATATTGGACACAGGTGCTTGTACCGGCCTGGACTATAGCATGTGCCCTTGACAACAGGTTTGAAGGGGGGTTTATTAGAGAAAGGACTTACTGGGATTTGGGGTCTCTCTGGCCAAGCTGTAACACAGCATGCCAGTAATTGTCTAACCAGATGGTGGTTTTTAATGAGGTGAAAGGTGTGCATGTGCGTGTGTATGTGTGTCTTAAATGTCTTATTTTACTTCAAATTCATACATAGATAAATAAAATTAATGCTATCTGAAAATATTGGACATTAGCAGATAAATTACAACTACTCTTACTTTTATACAGTTTGGGAATCTGGTTGTTTGACCTTTTTTTTGACTAAATGTTGGAAAGTACATATCCTTTACACAGACAAAATGTGCCCTGAGTAACTGCTGTGGCATATATTACACTCTATATATTGTATATATATTAAGGACTTAAAAGACAACAAAAAAATGAAGGTAAATAAGAATAAATAAAGCAATAGTATGTTGAAGTGACTGGCTCTTTCTTCACAATTTAATTATGTAATAAGTGCAATATTAGCTGTAATTATAACTTCACTAGAAGCTTATGATTCTCGCCTTTCTACAATTACTATCTACAATTACTTTGAATTAGAAATACCATATTTGGCATGTACAAATCATGTCTGATATTTCCTTAAGTAATTCTCTTGACTTCTCTGGTGTGGACAAGGGTGAGGTAATGTCTCAAATGCAGTGCCAGCAAGTGGAAAGTGTTGTATCGTTGAAATGTTTTGTTTTTGGCCTCATCCACTAGAGATTTGATCTTAGTTTTCTTGATCTGGCTTGGCCTTTAATAGCTCAGTTTCGGGTCTATATTTCCAACAAAACTGAAGTTACAAAGAGCTGTTCACAATGAAAAATAAGTGATATATTTGAAAGGACTGCATTTTTCTGATCCAATACATTTTTGGTTTCAGACTGTATAAGTTCTTCTACACCACTAAGTACTTCTAACACCATTAAGTTCAGGGCAGTGGTAGCCTAGTGGTTAGGGAGTTGGCCACAGGATGAGAGGTTTGAATCCCAGGTTGCCCTGCGGTACCCTTGAGCAAGGTACTATCCCCATCGGTGCTCACCAGGTACTTTCAAAAGCTACCCCCTGCTGCACATGTGTGAATGGGTTAAATGCAGAGGTTGAATTTTAGTGGGCAGTGATGGCCTTGTGGTTAGGGAGTTGGCCCCAGGGTCTGCACGTCGTTGGTTCGAATCCCAGACCAGTAGGTTGTCCTGAGGAACCCTTGAGCAAGGTACCATCCCCGTTACTGCTCCCTGGGCCCTTTCGTTAGCTGCCCCCTGCTGCACGTGTATGGGTAAAATGGAGATGTGTAATTTTGTTGTAGTTCACTGTGTGCTGTGCTAAGTACTCACAATGACAAGAATAGTCACTTTCACATTAGAACATGAAAGCCATTGTGAAGTGAAAGTGGCTTTTTGTCATTGTAAACACACAACAGCACGCAGTGCATCACAACTAAATGCTCTCTCTGCATTTAACCTTTTAACAAGTGAAGTCAATCATGGAAACAAGTGCCAAATCACCAGGACAACTGCTCTAATGACAGGGAAAACAAGTAACATTGATGGTTACAATGGCACTTGTGAAGACTCCTTGATATTTTAGAGATATATTAGTCCACTGTCCACTTCCGTAAGCAATTAAGCATAAAAACTGACCATGGAAGAAGGTTTTGTACATCATCTGGAAAGTCAGGTTGATTTTACATATACTGCTATCTTTGAGCAGGATTATCCTGCCACACTTGAAAAAAAAAAAGTTTTCGAAAGGTTTGAGACTATAATCTACAGATTTCAATCCAGTCAAGCTTCTGAGGGCTTAGTACACTATCACATAACATATCTACAGAGAACTTGTGGAATCCAGGCATTGGCAAGCCAGAGCTGATCAAAGTACAGCAGTTGCCTAGTGGTTAAAGACTAGGCCTCATGATCCGAAAGGGTGTGTGTTTGACCCACAGGCCAAAGGTTACCCTGTGGTACCTTTGATTAAGGTATCCTCCTCCTGTGTATATGGCTGTACACTTCTCCACTTAAGAGCAATGTTCACAATGACAAATATTCAGTTTCACTACACTGTACTCACTACACTCCACAAGAATGGAGATACACTATATAATATATATTTATTTAATAGCTCATAAGTGTACATTATTGTTGGGGAAAAAAACCTGATGGAAAGAATAATATGTATGAATAGAAAATACTGAACTGAAAATAATGAACTTGAAAATAGATTATGCTTTTTACGAATAGCAGTGTTTGCAGCTTTCCAACTTTAAACTATCCCTGCAGTGGGCATTTTAAGTGTGTGTGTGTGTGTGTGTGTGTGTGTGTGTGTGTGTGTGTGTGTGTGTGTGTGTATGTGTGTGTGTGTGTGAGTGAGTGAAAAAATAGCTCTCATGCTGCAGTAGAGGTGACGCAGCAGTGTGTCTACCCCAGTAGAACTCTTGGACTGCTGTCAAAGAGATGAATGACTCTCCCATATTACCCCCCTTTCTCTTTCTCTCTCTCTCTCTCTCTCTCTCTCTCTCATTCCCCCTCTGCCTATCTTTCTGTTCTCCCAATCATAATTCCCTCCACCTTAAAAGGTAATGTTATGCTCAAGGATAGATATTGAAAGAGAGTGAGTGAAGAGTCAGCATGTGGCTTGAACTGTGCTCGCTCCTACCTTTATCGTTTAACTTCATGTATTATTCAGAGAGTGTGCATGTTTGTTTGTCTATATGTGTGTTAGGGGTGGAGGTAATGCATACAGTGTTTAAAAGCTAGCAAACACTTTAAAACATGTCTTTATTTCTTCTTAAATATTTGGTATGAAAAAAAAACATTTTTACTCTTATATTTTTATGTTCATAAATGCATCCCCCCTTCCAAGGCACCCTTGGCTGTTAAATTGTTTTTGTTATCCATTACATTTTACATTTGCAGCATTTAGCAGACGCTCTTATCTAGAGCGACTTACATGTCCTAATTACAGGGACAGTCCCCCTGGAAAGTGAAAGTGACAACCCTTGTCATTGCGAGGTCACAGCACAGCACACAGTGAACCACAAACGAAATTGGACCTCTGCATTTAACCCATGCAAACACCGTGCAGCAGTGGGCAACTATTGAAAGTGCCCGGGGAGCGGTGATGGGGATGGTACCTTGCTCAAGGGTACCTCAGGGCAACCTACTGGTGAGGGAATCAAACCAACAATCTTCTGATGGTTCAAGGTTCAAGAAATCATCAAGAAAATACTTGAATGTGACTATTCCTGTGATTGTGAAACACAGCACAGCACAGCATAATGAAATTCAGGCTCTGCATTTCACCCATACCCACACGTTAAGCAGGGGGCAGAAATTTAAAGGTTCCTGCTCATTGTAAAGTCCTGCTAAAGCAACCTCATTAGACAGATGAAAGTGAAAATGCCTATTCTTGTCATTTCATTGTGTCTCACTTTGTGCTGTGCTGTGACAAGAGCAATCTTGTCACAGCACAGCACAAAGTGAGACACAATGAAATTCGACTTTTGCATTTTATTTGCACACGTGCAGCAGGGGCAGCTATTAAAAGTGCCTGAGGAGCAATGATGGGGATGGTACCTTGCTCAAGGGTACCTCAGGACAACCTATTGGCCTGGGATTTGAACCCAAGACCTTTTGACCCTGGGGCCAACTCCCTATCCACTAAGCCACTGCTGATCCCCACAGAGCAACAATAACTATCAGTTTGTTTACACCAGCAGGTGCCTGTGTTTGCTAGCATCTTGCTGAATGATCACACAAAGTAAATCCTTAATAACAAAGGCAAAGCTTAGCGAGTAATACTACACAGAAGTGGTTTTTTTTCAGACTGAAAAAGGTCCCTTGTGCCTCATGTTTAGGCATTCTTGGGACAATGCTTGTCCCAAGTTTCTTACTTGATCAATAAAGTGAAAGTGACAGCCCTTGTCATTGCGAGGTCAAAGCACAGCAGACAATGAAATTAGACCTCTGCATTTAACCCATGTACATTCAAACACTGTGCATCTATTGAAAGTGCCCAGGGAGCAGTGACAGGGACAGCACCTTGCTCAAGGGTACCTCAGGGTAACCTATTGGGAAGGGGTTCGAACCCCAGATCCTCCAATCATGCAGCTAATGCATTAACCACTAGGCCACCGCTGCCCCACGGTGTTGTGTTTGAAAACCTATTTGAAAACAGCAGCATTATCGTCACAGAACTGGGGACTGATTCTAAACTAGCAATGGTTCTACTTGCTGTAGCACTGTTTCTCAACACTCTTTTTGGGTTCATTAGGTCTAAACTACAACCTGTAAATAAGGATTTTGAATAATAAAAAGAATAAATTCTTGACACATGCATAGCGTTCAGGCCTCATCAATGATAATCATGTTATACTAAGACTTTTTCTTATTATGGGAATATATTTTACTTTTTCTCCAATGTACAAACAAAACATCCATTTATGCACCCTTCCATTTTAAGGCTTATTTCTTTTATTTTGAATCAGAAGCAGGAATAGTACCCATCTCAGTGTATCTTATCATTTAAAGGCAGTTATAGGAAGGATAGATTTAGAGTTTGCTTCACTTTATTGTCATTTATGTGTTGTATGTGCCAGCTGGCACAACAGTCTGATTTCACTGCTTGTCAAAAGGTGCTTGCAGAGACCTGTGGGAATATTTGGTGGTGCTGTGAACAGCTGTGGTGTGCGGGTGCATCAGTGCTATTTTGGCATAGCAATTCAGCACTGAATTTACTGATTAGCTAATGTTGAGCAATGAATGCAGGTATTTCTGGTGACTGAGATTAATAACTGGTGTTCACATATAAGCTGCTAGAAGAGGACATGCATGGCAGGGACACAGTTTATTTTATTGAGGTCATATGTCTTTTTGTTTTTTTGGCTGTTGGTTGTTGGAAGTGTAAAAAAAAACATTAAAAGTGCAAAAAGCTATATAATTACTGCAGTTTTCTATATAATTCTATTTTCAAGTTTTCTGTGATTGTATTGGAAATTGTATGCAGTCAGAAAGCGCTTCAAGGTAGAAGCTTTTTTGTATGTACTTTAGAAAAAAAAAAAAAACTGGAGAGGGAGCCCTCCAAGGTTATTTAAAAAATCTGCATTGTCCACTGCTCCAGATAGTACTGCATCTTCAGTGAATTCAAATACCAACAATAGTATCCTACTTCCAGGGCCCATCCAATCAATGCACGCCCTGTCAGCAAGACGAATGTTCTTCAGGCTTCAGAAGCACCATTCTAGAGAGAGAGAGAGAGAGAGAGAGAGAGAGAGAGAGAGAGAGAGAGAGAGAGAGGAGAGAGAGAGAGAGAGAGAGAGAGAGAGAAGAGAGAGAGAGAGAGAGAGAGAGAGAGAGAGAGAGAGAGAGAGAGAGAGAGAGAGAGAGAGAGAGAAAGAAATGGTTTACTGTTAGATAAATATGCACAATGTTATCTATCTAGCTAGATAATATCTAGTATTATTATGTGTGAGAGAGAGAGAGAGAGAGAGAGAGAGAGAGCGAGAGCACATCATGCACCAAATTCTGTAATTGGTCATTAGAAGGTTAAAGGTCAGGGATATTTGAAAATCAGTTTTTCCTTCTTGGTACAGTTTATCATTAGCCAGTCAGCCTTCTCATCAGCACACTTACAGATTATTTTAGTCATTGATTTTTTTTTACCTTTGTGTATTTTGTGTGTTTGGGGGGTCATAGGCTTCATGCAGCGATGCCATTATAATGGACTTAGAAGTAAAAAATGAGAGTGGAGGATTTTTAATAAAGGTTTTAGCCAAAACATTTGAAACATGATCAAAAATGCTACTTGTTAAAGAGGCTACAGGGTCAAAGATCAAGCAATATTCATACAGGAAATCAGGAAACAGCTCAATGAATGACAAAAAGTAATAGGATGGCTTTACAAGCATACAATCATATAGACTTTATAATTATATAGACATACAGCTTTGTAAGCATTTAGACATTTACAGTTATAGAGTAGGCATGGCTGATAGCTTGAAACTCGTGTAAATCTAAAAGCACTGATGGGTGTCTCTGATAGCACCTTGACATTTTAAATATCTTGTAAATTTCACATAAAGAGTACAATATATACAATATTCAATATAGTGTCTAAACATTCTCCTAAACAAAATGTTTCTGTGAACTTTTTTGTGAATCATTGTGAATCATTATTATTGTCATGGGAAAATAAGCTTGATCAAATTATAATTTTCTAATTTAGGTTGTTAAGTAATCAATAATAATAATAATAATAATAATAATAATAGTAAAATAATACATCTAAACACATCTTTTTGAGATTATTTGAAGTATGTGATGGGTATCTGTGTGTGCGTGCATGTGAGTATGCATGTGTGTGTTTGTGTGTGTGTGTGTGTATGTGTGTCAGTGTGTGTGTTAATGTGTGTGTGTAAACTTTGAGTTAATTTCTTACCACTAAAGCTTTAGTGTGATTACAAGCTACAGCCTGCTAGGACTTAATGATGAGAGGAGGGAAAACATGAGAGAAACAGATCAAGCCTTGCAACTCTTGAAGAATGGTTGTGAAGCTTTCCTACATTTATGTTGTATGTGTTCAGTTTAAGAATGTATATAATCTGCAGTCCAGGTTTAGTGTTGTGTAGAATTTTGCTGAGCACATATTAATGAGGAGGGCTTGCTCTTACTTTTTCACTTATTGTATTATTGTTGATGTTTTCAGAGCCTTGTTCTTATTTATTCCTGTTTTTGGAGGAGTTGGGACATAACAAAGTCCACATTTAAGACAAAAAAAAATGTGTCAGCATGTGAATAAAAGATGTCTAAAGTGTGATATAATTATATTTATTGCTATTTTAATATCTCAGGTTTTGCGTAGCTATGGAGAGAGTCCATTTGTCCTATTTAATTGTGTTAAGTTTAGCAAAGTTATTAATACATTGTATAAAATAATTTGGAAATTTTGGATAATAATTTGGTTTACTTATGTTTGTTTGTTCCAAATGATTAGATGCCAGAAAAAAAGATTGATTCCATCCATCAACAGTTATCTTGATATATTTGGAATTGTATTAAAAAACATGACTGCAAATTTTGAGTTTATACCTTAAAAGTGGTACTAGGAATGAGCTGAAAAGTCATGCACACAGTAATGCTTGCCTTACCCATGATCAGTGCCAGAATGCCTGTCAGCCATGCTTCTCCAAAGCTACCTCTGGAGTCTGAAACCCAAACATCCCATTGATCTATTTTGTGTTGATGGGTTCAGGTCATTTAGAAACTCATCAACTCATTCTAACCATCTTGCCGCTGTCGTAAGTACACATGAAAGCAATATGTAGGCATTATAACAGCATTAAGCACACATCAGGGCATTATGTAGTCATTATAGCAGCATTAAGTTGACTTGTCTTCTTCAAGACACATACTGTGATGGAGGGCACGCTTCAGTGAGTAGGCTGACTGCACTCCCCACACCACCCCATTTCATATGTGGATGACAGACAAGCCTAATGACGCTGTGGGGAGTTCCGGCACATTCTGCAGTGCATTTTTCCAGCGTGATTTAAGCTCACAGTGGGGTGCTTTTCATCATACTGCCTCAGACAAAAAGCATGCCTTTTTTCTGTTATCTGTGTGTATATGTGTGTGTGTGTGTGTGTCAGCAAGAGAAGAGAATGTTTAGTTTTGTGTGTTTGTGGGTGTTTCATTTAAATGTCTGACTTAAGATGCTTACTTATAAGTCTGTATTCCAGGTCCATGGTATGTGTCTGTGTGTTTGTGTGTGTTTGGTATATAGGTTTTTCTAAATCTGATTTGATATAGACACAAGATTTCTTTCATGTGTAGTGCTTCTGGTTTTTGTAGCTTTTTTTTTTCTCCTGGACCATGCCTAGAAAAGTAATTGGAAAGCTCCATTGAGTTAGATTCCATTCTACCTAAGTGTGTGTGTATGTGTGTGTGTGTTTACCTAGGCTTGGGTCAGTGCCCGTGACTGGAGCAGATGTTGAATGACTCATGTAATAGATGTTAGTGTTGGCTTTGGCATGTTGCATTCTCCTCTCTTTTCCTCCACCCCCCCATCTCATTTCTCAATTTTCTTTCCTCTTTACCCTTCCCTTTAGCTTACTTGTCTCCTAAATTCTCTCTCTCTTTCTCTCTCTCTCTCTCTCTCTCACACACACACACACACACACACACACACACACACACACACACACACACCCTTCCCTCAGTTTAAGAGCATTTTGCATTTCCACTCTCCCCATGTGTGCATTGCGTGACTCTACCGCTCAAATTATTCCAGGATTTTTCTTATTCTACTCTCTGCAGAATGTTTGGTAAACACCCCAACACCCCCACCCCCCACCCCCAGCCTTCTTAACTCCTTGACTTTTTGTTCACTTTTTTAAAGTGAAAAGTGAAAGTGAAAGTGACAACCCTTGTCATTGCGAGGTCATGGCACAGCACACATGAACCACAACGAAATTGGACCTCTGCATTTAACCCATGCACACTCAAACCCGTGCAGCAGTGGGCAGCTATTGAAAGCGCCCGGGGAGCAGTGATGGGGACGGTACCTTGCTCAAGGGTACCTCAGGGCAACCTATTGGGAAGGGGTTTGAACCCCTGATCCTCCGATCATGCGGCTAACGCCCTAACCATCAACTATTTGCAAGGAAGTCAGTACTAAAAAAGCTATGTCCACTTATACCATATGAATAAAATATAATACATATTGTTTGGGGCAAAAATTTAGTTGTATTAATATAGAATATATGAATGGGAGATGCATGACACTCTAAAATGCTGTTCATTATATAAGAATACAAGCATGGTCCTTTTTAGTGTTGATATAATGAATCTTTATATTAAAGACACACAATTTGTGCTATTCTCAAATTTTAAGGGCTGCAGTTGTAATTATGGCTTACATTATCAACTACCGAATCATTGTAATAGGGAGAGTGTAATATTATTTAAATCTTATAATACAGAGCTTACATTTATTTTTATAATTACTACTGAAGTATGAAAAGAAGGTGAGAAAATGGCCTTGGTTGAAAGAGCATTCATTTAAATGAATTAAAATAAAGAAAATAATTACAGTTAAAGTACAAATTAATTACTTTCTCAAAATTACTCTGCCCTTGTCCTTTTAGCCTTTTAAAAAATTGAATGTTTTTGCACTGCTTTTCTTTTTACTCCTACTATAAGAAAATATAGTAGCCGCATATTTTAAGCATGACTACATTGTTTTTATAATGTAATTTAAACCTAGACTAAACTCTGTTATTGCAGGTATTTAAAGTGTTTGCTTTCCTTCAAAACTGGGATATTTAACCCATGTGGTGAATGATGACCATTTAAGGCAGCTCTACAAATAATAGTTTTGAATTTTTTCATAGACATCAGTGGACATCTCTTGTTACTTTGGGTTGCTTAGTCATTTTATGCTGTGGATCAGTGTGAGTTATAACAATAATGCTATTAAATGATGCTGTTAAAGCTACAAAGAGGGTGCAAAGCAAGAAAAAAAGAGTTTGTGCAAATCAGGCCTGCACAATATTTTGTCTGTTTATCATTGTTATAATGTCAGTCTCTAAAACATTGATACTGCAGAAGGACAACATACAGAAATGAGCCATATCTGGACTTTATGGATGGAGTGAGTGCCTTTCAAAATATTGAAAGGCATTGTCATATGTAGCAATATGACTCCAATAGTGATATGATGACCATATTTACATTTATGGCATTTAGCAGACACTCTTATCCAGAGCAACTTACATGTCCTAATTACAGTCCCCCTGAAACAATTCAGAGTTTCAGGGTCTTGCTCAGGGACCCAGTGGTGGTAGTGCTTGAGGTGGGATTTGAACCTGGGACCTCTTCAGCCATTGGTCCATAGGCAAGTACCCTACCACTAGACCACCCCTATTGTGCTAACAAGTACAAAGTACAAGTACAAGTACAAATAGAGACAATGTGACTTATTATTTGAAAACAGTGAGTCTCAAGAAACACTGGTCAGATTGCTGTCGAAATTTGAACTCACTCTTGCAAAATGACAAAGAACACACTTTACTTGAACTTGCTAGCTCACAGAACAGCTTACATTTGACCCCACATTAGGTTGTGCCTTGCTTATCCCTAAATCATTGAAGTAAACTCATTGCATTAAATTTTCCTATTAAGTATTAAGTGGACCTTGATCCTCTTTTTATTGTTTTTTAACCTTTCCTGTGATCCTCATTCAATATTTAAAAAATGAAAAAATGTAAAAATTATTATTACTATTTTTGTTGGCTAGAGAAGATGAATGTACCATACACCAAACCTATTAGTCCCCATCCCCCTTGAGCCCCCAGGCTGCTGAGATCCAATCAAGGCTCCTGCCAGCAACTATTCACCCGGTCTGTCAATCAAGGCCTTGTGGCGTGTGTCACACAGCAGGAAGCAACATTTTCAGAGTCATTGTGCAAACAGCAGGCAAATAATATGCTAAAACAACTTATTAATATGCTCTAATCTGTGTCTGTGTTTTTTCTCCAAGTAGTTCTGTTGTTTTCTCTGCCTGGCCTTTTTTTCTTACCTACTTTCTGTGTTTTTCACTTTTCCACTTTTTGAAGTCATTGATATGTACCTCAGATAGAAACTCCTTGTCCTTTCCTGTACTCCAGTGCTCTTATTTCTTTTTCCTTTCACCCCTTCACTTCTTACTGCCCATTGTCTAACACCTTGCCATCGCTGCATCCAGGCAGCTATCTTGTCTTACCCCTTTGTTGACCTCCTTTTGACCCTTCCTTCTTGCTCCCAACCATCAACCCATGCAGTGATCCCTTTTTCTGCTCATCTATTCTTTATCTCTTTCAGTGGTATGTTATCGTTTCTCATTCATTCTAAAGGCACTGCATCTATCACAAAGTCTTAAACGCCCCAGGAGACCACAGTGAGCAATAGCTAACTGTAAATCAGTCTCATCCTTTCTTTCAAAAAGATTGATTTCTTCTCTGGTGTCATGGGGAGGGATTGGCATGGCTGTATGGATATATCAGGAGTCAGTTTAGATTTACCGTAAAAGTGGTATTTGAATGAGGCATGTTTATGGATCTCTTAAGCTAGCCCCACACAGTAAATGTAAAACTTCGTTTCACAATATTAATATCCTTGTTTTCCGTTTTCACCCAGATTTAGTCACTTCCAATTCTATGTGCTAGCCAGGACTCCAGTTACAAAGTACCATTAATGATAGGAGGGTGAAGGTGAATACATGGTTCTGTAGACTATTAGACACAGACAGCTGCGGCTTTATGAGGGGTCGTACCAGCGAGATGATCATTCTTGGGATTCTACATAATATAAAGTTTTCTGTCACATAAATGCTCAAATACATTTTTTCTTAAATCTGGATATACAAATAGAAGAAATTCCCATCCCTTGACACAAGCAATACATTCTACCCTTGAGTCCAGCTCCCCATTAGAACAATGATAAATTAATAAATTTTTGACATCGCTGAAAGCTTTGAACAGTTCATAAAGTTAGATGAATATAAGTTACACAATATTAAGTTGTTACACACTCAGAACTGTGTATGAAAAGCTTATTTTTGGAGTGTGTATCTGTAAAAGTATACGCATATCTTCTTTGTCCTACATTCCACCTATTTTATTTCGTATTCCCTTTTTTTACACCACTGATTCCCACCCCTCTCTCTCTCTCTCTCTGGAGCCTCATTTTTGGGTCTGTCGCTTTTGATAAAGCACCCGCAGCCTCTTTTTCTACCCCCAAACTCTTATCGAAGCAGCCAGGGTGGCTAAGACCCCCTAGCATAGCAGCTAACCAGCTGCTGCTGCTGAAAGGATCGGGTTAACTCAGAGAGAGAAAGCTTTAGAAGCTTCACCCTTTGAAGGTCTTCTGCCACTGAGTTGTCCCACAATTCTTGCTTTTCATATTCGTTTTTTTGCTTGGTTCCCCCTTCAAGACACACTGCGTGAAGCCTGTAATTCCATCTGGGGATGAGGGAGAGAAGATCAGGGGGATTTGAAGGGGGTGGTCTTCTGAGAGGGTGGGATTGCCTCAGTGTGTGGAAAAAAGAGGGTTTGGGGTTTGGATGTTCTGCATGGGGGTGAGTGTTAGTGATTTGGGGTGAATGTGAGAGTATGGAGCTAATCTTTACTTTTGCTGAGAATGAAGGACTGAAGTAGAAAGCAACACAAGGCAGTTTCTCAGATCATCATGCTGTAGACACATTTTCCCTCCACTAATAAACAAAAAATTTCAGGAGAAATTGGGATGTCATTTGTTTTTTAGTACTTTTTATATTTATTCTTACTGACAAACTTTTTTGGCCTTGTTTTGTGAATTTGGAAAGTGGTTTTGGAGCATTTGGAAGCGAACCAATCAACCTTCACTATAAGCAGTTATGTTGTTGAGCTTCATTAGGAAAAATGAGAGAGAGAGAGAGAAAGAGAGAGCATATGCACATCATACACCAAATTCTGCATGGTAATTGGTCATTATAAGGTTAAAGGTCACATGTTAAAGGGACATTTGAAAATCAGTTTTTCTATCTGGATACAGTTTATCATTAACCATTCGGCTTCTGAAATCAGATTCTGATTTCTCTGCCATTTTTACATGAACAAAGTTTTTATGTTTTTATGCTTTTATTGTCTTTAACTTCCCATTATCTTCTCATAGTTACACTCCCTTAAATGAAAATTAAAAAAAAAAAAAAAGCTTTTTGACCTGCATGTACCACTAAGGACTCATAGTACTGCTAAGGCTAAAATAGGCTGAGCCCAAATAATACATCAGATGAGGCCAATATTGATGTGGACCAGGGGTCACCAAACTTTTTGAAACTGAGAGCTACAAATGGGTACTTAGCCATACGAAGGGCTACCAGTTTCCTAAACTTATCTAGACTTCATGTATAATAAACATGTTTTAAATGCTTATTTATTATTATTTTTTTTTTAGATATTGTCATTTTCAAATCTATTTGAATGCAAATGTGATTAAAGAAGAATAGAAGCAGGATAAAATTACATTTTAGATGCTGCTCACTGGTGAGTTGTGCTATTTTGAGAACAGGTCCACGGGCGACACATGTGGTCCTTGGTAGCATCATGATGGTGACCCCTGGTGTGGACTATCCAAGATTTGGATTTAAACATTTTAGTCGTTAATCTGACTCTCCCATTAGCTTTTGTACATTTAGCAGTAGGTTCTGCCCTAACATAGGTGAAGGAGACTTCTCTTGCAATTAAGTTTGGAAAAGTGTAGACATTTTTGTTTATTAGGAGGAAAAGTGGGAGGTATTCAGACACTAGTTAAGGAAAGGAACTTTCTAACATTATCACAGACAACATTATCAAACAACTCTTGAATGGAAAAAGCTACAGAGCCATTGCAATGACCTTGAACATTCCTGTCCTTACAATTGGTTCGATAATACCCAAGTGGAAAGTTTAAGGTCCTACAACTAATCGTCCCCGGGCAGGTGTGCCATGCAAGATTTCTTTCTGACCAATGATAAGGAAGATGAGAAAGAAGCTAGCAGTCGGTAGGAATCACACTTAAAAAAGAAAACAGCAAAATTAAACTGAATCATTGTCCTTGGTGACTTCTGTGTTGCAAAAATAAATGTCTAAGATTTTTATAATAAGATAAATCAGAACTATTATGGAGCAAAGTAACTCAATTTGGCAATACTTCACTGAAAAAAAGGGTTACATCCTAGAATACAACACCCACGGTGACGTATGAATGTCATTTATAGGAATATGTCTCTGCAAAATGTATCAGGGCATTACATGTCAGTGAAGAAAACATGATTTTGTAGTATTTGAAGTTTTATCCACTTTTTGAACATTAGTCAAAAAGGGGAGATGATGAATACATTTACGGCATTTAGCAGACGCTCTTATCCAGAGCGACTTCCATGTCCTAATTACAGGGACAGTCCCCCTGGAGCAACTCAGGGTTGAGGGTCTTGCTCAGGGACCCAGTGGTGGTAGCACCAGAGGTGGGATTCAAACCTGGGACCTCTTGAGCCATAGGTCCATAGGCAAGTACCCTACCACTAGACCACCACCACCAATACTTAAACATTTAACACCTTTGAAAACTATGAAGTTAATGGATTTTGACATTGTTAATACTAATTTGTGCTGCTAATAAAAAAAAAGTTAATTTGCTTAAATATAATGAACTTATTAAGAACTGGCCATTTAACACCCAACTATTGGTAAACTGTATACATTTTAAAATCAAAATTCACTGTTACTTTTATCAAAAAATGTTTAATATGGACTTGTTTGTTTTATATTTAACAATGAATGATTTCTTTTATAATTTATCATTTGGGTTTATTGTTAAGAAAATCACTTTGAAATTCAGAATAGCTTAATAAGCTTTTTTCTTTGATTCCCTGCTTGCATTATTTTGTTAATGTGTGTTAATTTTACTTTGGTACTGGGATTAAAATTGTGGTATTGTATCAGCTCTACTCTATTTGCAATGTCACTGGAGAGTGTCAAATGTTATTTTTATTAAACCGACTAATGATTTGATTTTAAATT
Source organism: Hepsetus odoe (assembly GCA_017165825.1). Lineage (NCBI taxonomy): Eukaryota > Metazoa > Chordata > Actinopteri > Characiformes > Hepsetidae > Hepsetus > Hepsetus odoe. The sequence goes on along the minus strand of CM029390.1, from coordinate 7,778,271 downwards.
TAATTTTTCCCTTTCTATCCTTGACTACTGTACCATCTTGTGCTCTGTCCCTATTTTGTCATTATGTAACTTTTTTATTTCTGTATCCTTTCTGACATTTTCCACTCCCTCTCTCTCTCTTGCTCTCTCTCATTTACACACACACACACACACACACACACACACACACACACACACAAGATGTTTCCTTATTTGTCAGATTGCATTTATACAGGTGAAATCAGATCTAAGGCTAGGTCTCCTCCAGGATGTCTTATTCGACTCCTCTCTTCTCTTATCTTTCAGACACATCTGCTTCTTCCTTTCATCCTCCATCCTCACATCCCCTTAAAGTGTTTTTTGCTTCTCTTTCACAGGTTGATATCTCTCGCTTTCTTTTTTCCTTCTGTTGAGAGTGTATCTAATAGCAATGTGCTTCGCTGCTGAAATGAAAAGGTTCTCTGACAATGCCCTCTTTATGTGAAAAACACTTTGCTTTGAATGGATGAAAGGCTTCTCAGAAGCATATTTGTGTGTGTACATTTTGAGCGTTCCTTTGGAGTGGGTGTAAGTTACATGTTTTAGCTGAACTGGATTGATAGTTTTATTTATTTATTTATTTTTAACAATTGCTAACAAGTTCTCTTCACACGATTAGTACAACTAATTTGGCTGTACTATTAATGGTGTTTTTGTCCTTGCTTGAAAGGCAAAATTATTCAGTTCACTTTAAACTTAACTTTGGCCTTAGGCAAAGTGTGATATTTCCAGAGCTCAATTTGTAAAGGCCTGGTTTATAACTGTTGTCCTTCCCATTTAATTTGAATGAAAAAATTGTAAAACACCCTGGATACCATAGTGATATACTAGATGGGCAATAATGAAAACCTTAAAAATATATTAGTTAAACAAGTGATATGCTGAGTGAATGTAATTGCATCTGATTTCAGACTAGGCTGATGTTTCTCCCGTGTGTTGAGCCTCCATTTGAAATGGGCCACTTCAGGAGTTATTTTTTTCACAATGGCTGTTCCATCATTATTTTATCATCTAAGAAATGTGTTCAGAATGTGCCAGATCTGCCAAAGTGACTTTTACTTCCCATTGCTTATGTTTCCTTTGATAATCACTTTCTTCTGTTAGAAGAGGAATGTTTGCAAGGTTAGATATGAGACTCCAGGCCAGTGCCATATCTGATCATATGGAGCCTTAGTGCCACTGTATGCTACCTTTTTTCCCCCACTACATTTCCCATGGGTTTGTTGATAACGTTTCATCAATTCCCTCATGCTTAAAGCTACAGTGGCTTTATCACAAAGCTTTAGTGTTTTCTAAAAGTACACTCGCATTGTGGGAAAATGCCCTACTGAAGTTGTTTTGTTTCTTTGCTATTCAGTGCTAGGTGAGAACACACAGTAATGCATACTTTTAGCTGTTTTGTTTAATCAATAAAACAGCTGCTAGCAGTTCAGAAGCCATGGCTGACAGAGCTCGTTGCTTAGTACTCGCAAGCAAAGTGCTCTCCGCTGGGATTCAGAGGCGATAGATGAATGTTCCCCTTTTCTGACTTGATGCACGCAGCAGTAGGGAAGCAGTTGGTGCTTCTGCTCTCTCAGTATGACCTAGCCTGCTTCACTGACTCACTTAGCCAACACCTGCTGATCAGACACGTCCAGGCGCCAAACAGCACCAGCCTAATCGCCCAGCTGCCTGCAGCTCTGCCAAATGAGCTAGCCTTGTTTTCCACTGGAGGACACGTATACATTGATGGAGTGATTTATGTGAACAGGTTGGGGTAAAGATCCTTGGGAGGTTGGAACAGTTGTGAAGATACAAGTTTTTGCCTTTACTGGATTGGATAGAATGACGGAAAAATAATTCACATGAACTAGACATCTGCGCATAAGAGGGTCCATGACAGGATCTGGAGCATTGCACAGAACAGCTGAGAGAAGCAAAGAAATAGTTTGACGGGGTGAGATATTTCTAACAATAGTCATATAAAGATAGATTTTACCTTCTTCATTTTTGGAAACAACACCTGGAGCATTTAAAACCCAAAGTCTTCAGTCAGTCAGTAACACAAGAAAATAATATATTGCTAGCTAGCAGAACTGTAATATTAGCTAGTCTTCAAAACGAATGCTTCATGAATAAATTAAACTTAATCTGATGTTCTTAGTCTACATCAGCAAAATCTTTGCATAGGTTTGTCCTCATGCAGCATATACCATGGAGTTCATAGTGACACAAGCTTCATGAAATCCATGAGACTTGAACAAAAGAATTTCTAAGAGCCTTCTTGCACTACATTCAACCAGTCAACTAAACCACATGAAGTCAATTATTGTAATTATACTTATTATACTAAGCCACACTACCGTTTGCACACAATAGTGCTTGCATTAGTGTAGCCGCTTCTGATTAAGCAGGTGCTGACTGTGCTGACTGTGCTTGCTCAGTTAATATAGTTATATAGTTAACAGTTAATGTAAATATGTAAATATGTATATGTATATATATATATATATATATATATATATATATATATATATATATATAGCTCTTGTATATGGATGTTCCTCGTTCTTTATATTTTTCTTAGTTTTCTTATTTTTTCTTTACATATATCTTTCTTTATTCTTTCTGTTTCCTTGATAAAGAGCCCTGTAACGCCAAAATTTCCCATTCATGGGATAATGATTACTCTTTTCTATTCTATTCTATTCTAATCTGAGATGAGCAATTCTGTATCCAAAAGCCCAGTATTTAACTTAAATAAAGAAACACGTAAATGAAATTAAGACCCCTGAAAAAGAGGGGAATGAGAAAACAGTCATAATTCAACCTCTACAAACACTGTCTCCGATGAGTTCTTGAAACCACCCATAATCTCATTCGTCCCTGAGGAGTCTACCCTTGTTTGGCTTTCATTAGGAGACCCTCTGAAGAAAAGTGTTTCCTGATAAGGGCCAGTGGTTTATCAACAGTTTATAAATCCAGACAGCTATATTAATCAAATCATCTGAAGACTTGTCTGCCAATATAAACAAAATTATTTATGTGCACTGAGGGGTCTTGGGGACAATGGGAAGAATTAAATGAGAAACCTACTCTTTTTTTCATAATATTCCTCAGCAGATGTTTGTGTTAATTCTCATATGTGAATCTACTTAATCCATATATGGCCCAAGTCAGACCGTATTTAAAAATAAGACCTTTTTCAGTTGGAAGCATTGTATATAGATTTTTTTACTGAAGCCCCATAAAAATATAGTGGATACAAGAATAAATTAATTAATTTACAAGTGAAAGTGACTAGTTGTCGTTGTGAGTACATAGCGAAGCAATGAAATGCATCCTCTGCATTTAAAGTGAAAGTGACAACCCTTGTCATTGCAAGGTCACAGCACAGCAAGCATGAACCACAACGAAATTGGACCTCTGCTTTTAACCCATGCACACAAACACCATGCAGCAGTGGGCAGCTATTGAAAGCACCCGGGGAGCAGTGACAGGGACAGTACCTTGCTCAGGGGTACCTCAGGGCAACCTACTTGTGAGGGAATCTAACCCACAATCTTCCGATGCGGGGCCAACTCCCTAACCACTAGGCCACCGCTGCCCTTTTAGCCTATAAACACACTGTGCAGCAGTGGCTTTACAATCCTGGGGCCTAGTCCTTAACCAGTGCCTCAGTCAGGGAAAAGAAACATGTTTAGTTGATTTTTGAAGCAATTCTTTTATTAGGGAACTTAAATAATGCATTTTTGTGTTTGCACAGACCGGTAGAGGATAAACATGTTGTGTACTGATTATCACTTAGAAAATCAATCAAACCTGTAATTTGGCCTCAGATGCTCAAACCTTTACATACAACGGCCATCTCTCCTAGGGCTAATTGTCTAGATTTGATACCTAGATTTTTTGTTTTTTGTGAAGAAAACACAGTATTGTAGAAAACTCAAAATTCCTATGCTGATATATTTTACTGTGCTAAGCACATGTTCCAGCTATACAGGGACTTGATTTTAATTAGTTAATGGGACAAAACCAAAATCCCAGAAGATATCAACACATACTTTAGGTAAGAAATGGTTAATAATCTAAGTTTTATAGAAAAAAACTCAAGTTGAGTGATTCAGATTGAGGTGGAGCTTCAGAAAGCCCCATTTCCCTGTTTCTTTGTTTGGGGAGTGGCTCGAGTTGAGCCGATGTGGCATAGCTTCAAAAGACGCACATAATTTTGAAGTTTGAGATATTTTATCAGGAAAACATGAAACAAGTGTGACGGAGGGTAATTGCCAGCTTCAGCCTGTGTAATGTTTCTTCAGGGCTTAAAAGTCCAGTGAAGTGCTGGAAGTTCTTATTGGTGTAAGTAATTGGTTCCAGGTTTCATTAAGCCTGTGAAAGCAACAAAAAAAAACATGCATGATGCGTGATGGATGTGTTTTTGTATGTAATCCATTTAATGCAGTGCGTTTAAGATTACTGTGCTGAAGGACATTGTTAGACATTTGAGAAAGCAAATTATTCATTTACAAATGCCCTTATGAATGTGCAGGCAAGCATTAGCCCTTGTGCTACTTCACCCATGCAGCTTCTCTGGAATGTTTATTAAAGCATGCTGATTTTAGGTCATAATTTGTGTACGATCTCTTCTGCTAATCTGTAAAATGGTCATGCTTGATGCAGTGTTTTTAGCATAAGCTTGATGCAGTGTTTTAACCATATTTTATAGCCTCCTGCTCACATCACCCTGAAAATTTGTCCCTTTTTAACTGGCCTTTATCCAGAGCCCCCATCTCCAAAATTCTATGAATTGTCTCTGTATATAGTAAACTCTGTAATTAATGGAACATCTGTACATACAAAAGCAGCTTTCTTGAAACCCCAGGTGTTTACCAAAAGGATAAACACCAGACAGTCTAGTGGTCCAGTGTAGTCTTTGAATTCTTATGAATGTTTACTTTTTTTAAATATGAAAGAGTCTGTATTGCTCTAGTAACTTGCATTTGTAGGTCAGCGCATTAAATGTCTAATCAGATTTGGTTTTCTAAGCGTAGATGCCACCCACTGTTGAGGCTATGAAGATTTTCAACAGATTACCAAGATGTAAAAGAAGGGCTCACTGACCAAACAAGAATAGTTCTCACTGCAGCAAAAATATCTTCCTGAATAGCTGTATCTTTATGCCTACTTTGTTTGTTTTGCAAACTCCATTACAACCATGCAAACTGACAGGCATGAAGCATTCTTAGTGCTATGCCCAACTTATCTTGAAAAATTATGCATTACTTTGTAGTTGTTGTTTGCCCCCACTTTTCCAGGATTCTGTGACAAAAAAGCAATTGAACAGTCTTTTTTGTTTTATTTTTGTGCCAGTATATTTCTTTCACATTACATGCCAAATGGATTGAACAGAAGTGAAATTCCTTGTGATAACAGCATACTTTGCCAGTGTAATGCTGGTCATTTTTTCATAGCGGTCCATTCTTGCATTCTTGGTACTTTGAAGTGATCTGAACTACCAGATGTTTGTGTTTTTTTTCTTTACAGGCTGCATCTCTGGCCCTCTGCAGCTTGGGACATGTCTACACAGCGATAGGGGACTATCCTAATGCACTGGCCAGCCACAAGCAGTGTGTCTTGCTGGCCAAACAGTCCAAGGACCAGCTGTCTGAGGCACGGGAGCTGGGAAACATGGGTGCTGTCTACATTGCCATGGGGGACTTTAGCAATGCTGTCCAGTGTCATGAACAACACCTAACTATTGCCAAGGCTCTTAAAAACAAGCGGGAAGAGGCGAGGGCTTACAGCAACCTGGGGAGTGCTTACCATTATCACCGAAACTTTGACAAGGCCATGTCCTACCACACACATGTTCTTGAACTGGCTCAGGAGCTCAATGAGAAATCCATTGAGATGAGGGCCTATGCTGGGCTGGGCCACGCTGCTAGATGCATGCAAGACCTGGAGCGAGCCAAGCAGTACCATGAGCAGCAGCTGACCATCGCTGAGCTACTGAAGGACCGTGCTGCTGAGGGAAGAGCATCATCCAATCTTGGTAAGAGCTTTCTAGCGGTAATGAAGGGTATATAGTTAGGCAGTATCTTAGAAAAACTCACATTGCAATATTTGAGGTTTTTTGCTTTATATGTATTAAAAAGGGTTATCGTCCTGGGCACGCATGCACACATACACATAAAGTGAAAGAGTGGGTGATGCTCATTCACTCTTTTCAGATCTTGTGTTTTTATATAATTAAGCAATTTATTGAGGCAAAGATATAAAATGGGACTGAAAGATCTATATTTTTAGGATTCTCAGGTATAATTCATTTCTGTGAAACCTCTCTCAATGTAGTTTTAAAATGAAAAACAATAATACAATAAATATGAGTAAATATGTAAATAAGAGTTGTAAATGTAAAAAATACCAGTATTCTCAGATTAAAACAGCTAACAATCAGTAGAAATGTTTCTCTTTTCTCCTTTTTGGCATTCAGCAAGCAGCTATTAGGTGTATACCCACTGCTTTTTTATGACTATTTGAAAACTTGATCATTCATTTTAAGGGGACATGATGTTGTTCAGGGGCAGTGGTGTCCTAGTGGTTAGGGAGTTGGCCCCGGATCGTTAGATTGTGGGTTCAAACCCCTTACCGGTGGGTTGCCCTGAGGCACCCTTGAGCAAGGTGCCATCCCCGTTGGTTCGCTCCTCCCTGCGATAGGCTGGTGACCTGTCCAGGCTGTGTTCCCGTCCTTCGCCCTGTGTTAGCTGCGATGGACTCCAGCACTCCCCTGCGACCCTAATTAGGACAAGCGGCCCAGGAAATGAATGACTGATTATGTTGTTCAATGTGGTGGCTAATGCGGACAAAGTTCCTTGCAAATATTATGTTGCCACATATTATGGTTTTGCTGCGATGGGCTGGCGACCTGTCCAGGGTGCGTCCCCCGTCCTCGCCCTGTGTGCGCTGGGTTGGACTCCAGCACTCCCCCACGACCCCGTTTGGGACAAGCGGCAGAAAATGGATGGGATGGATGGATATTATGGTTTTAATATATCTTACGCACAATAATGAACTCTTGAAATGGTACGCAATTGCCCTGCATTGTTTTTAAACAAAATTATTTATAAATCTTGAAATAAAAGAATAGTTTGAATAGTAGTAATTCATCCAAACAAGCAGAGAACACATGTGACTTGTCAGAATGTTCACAGCACAAAGTAAAGCATAATACGATATATGATATTCCACCTGTTATGCTGACTTTACTTCTTATTCCTATATTGTGTAAAGGGCCCATTTTTTAATTTGATGTAGTATATAAACATTTACAAAAAGTATAAAATAAATCATTTTGAATTCAGTGTTTTAGTCCTCCCTGAAGATGCAATGATAACCAGGAATAAAGACTGGGTGTAAAATGGATATATAAGAAATTATTAAAATACATTTATTTTTTTTGGCACTACATCAAACCATGCACGTGGTCTTACACTGTGTGCACAATTATTAGGCAGGTCAATAGTTTCGAGGATTAATTTTAATATAGAACGTATAGAATATAGATTCTATATAGATTCAGTGCTATCAGTCAACACAAAATGTTAACCCTGAAACATATTTTACAAAGGAAATGTGAGTGTGAACATTTTCAGGGAATATATATGTGTGCACAATCATTAGTGTGCAGAACTATTACTACTTTTGATGAACAACTGATTGTGCAGTAGCAACCACAGTCTCCCAGACACTTTTCAGAGAGGTGGACTGTTTTCCTTCCCCGTAAATCCCCCATTTAAGTCGGGCCAATAAGTTCTAAATAGGGTTTAGGTCCGATGAGGAAGGGGGCCATGTCATTATTCTTTACTGCTGATGAAGTGGAGAACTTCCATGCATTTGATGAAACATGTCCTGCATAACAATCATGGTCTTCTTGAAAGATACAGACTTTTTCCTGAACCACTGCTTGAAGAAAGTGTCTTCTAAAAACTGGCAGTAGGTTTTGGAGTTAATATTGAGTACATCTTCAACCCAAAGCTCAGAGTGGAGCTCTGTGCCCATTACTCATCCAGCCATGGGCTCATCCATCTGGTCCATCAAGATTCACTCTCATCCCATCAGTCCATAAAACCTGGGAAAAATACGTCTTGAGATATTTCTTTGCCCCGTCTTGACATTTCAATTTATGTGTCTTGTTCAGTGTTCAGTGGTGGTTGGGTTTCAGCCCTCCTTACTTTGGTAATGTCTCTGAGCACTGAACACCTTGTACTCCTGAACACTCCAGGTAGGTTCAGTTCTGGAATATGACAGCACTGGAGGATAATTGATTCCTGGTACCTTCATGTTTGATTCTTCTCAAATCTTTGGCAGTTCATTTGTGTCTTGGAATCTCAACATGTTTTATTGCGATCCTATTGATGATTGACAACAAACCGTTTGATGGTTCTGTGATATTGCCCCAATATCTTAGCAATTTCAAGAGTGCTGCATTCCTCTGAAAGACTTTTTACCATTATTAACTTGTCAGAGTCAGTTATATCTCTTTTTTGGCTCCTTTTCCTGAGTAAAAGAAGCGGCCTAATAACACTGCACACCTTGATAAAGGGTGTTGATCTCCTTAGGCCACACCCTCTGACGTTACGCAAATACACATCACCTGATCTGCTTAAATCCAATTAGCACTGAAGTTTATACAGCTTGGAGTTGGAATTTGTGCATAAAAATGAGAATATGGTCAAAATGCTCAATTGCCTAATAATTGTGCACACAGTGTACTAGATAAAATATTGGAAAAAAAATGTTTTATAATAGAGGTCACATTTTAGGATGGCACTTAAAATATTGTGGCAACCCAGACCCTAGGGATGCACAAGCCAGTCTATTTCTTCAAGCCAGTCTCAAGCCCGAATAAATGAGGAGGGTTACATCAGGAAGGGCATTCTGTGTAAAACTTTGCCAAATTAATATGTGGACAATGAACCAGACTTCCATACCGGATTGGTCGAGGCCTGGGTTAACAACGACTGCCACCAGTGCTGTTAGCCTATAGGGTGCTGGTGGAAATTGGACTACTGTTGGCCAAAGGAGAAGAAGAAGAAGAAAAAGAGGAAGGCATGTCCAGAGGGAGGAGGAGAGAAAGAAGGGGAAGAGACTGGAAGGGAGGGTAGGGACTTTAAATGTTGGCAGTATGATTGGTAAAGGTAGAGAATTAGCTGATATGATGGAGAGAAGGAAGGTTGGCATTTTGTGTGTGCAAGAGACTAGATGGAAGGGTAATAAGGCCAAGTGTATTGGAGGAGGGTTTAAATTGTTTTACCATGGTGTGGCTGGAAGGAGGAATGGGGAAGGTGTTATCCTGAAGGAAGAGTATGTGGAGAGTGTTTTGGAGGTGAAGAGGGTGTCAGGGAGGGTGATGAGTTTGAAGCTGGAAGTTGAAGGGGCGATAATGAATGTTGTTAGTGCTTATGCCCCACAAGTTGGTTGTGAGAGGGAAGAGAAAGAAGAATTCTGGAGTGAGTTAGATGAAGTGATTGTAGTTGTAGATTTTGTGAAATAGATGGAAATGGCTGTAGTTAATACTTATTTTAAGAAGAGGGAGGAGCACAGGGTGACGTATAAGAGTGGAGGAAGATGCTCATAGGTGCATTATATCCTTTGCAGGAGGGTCAGTCTGAAGGAGAGTGGAGACTGCAAAGTAGTGACAGGGGAGAGTGAGAGGAGAGAGGCAGACAGCTAGAAATGTGCTTGGTGTGACATCTGGAAGGAAGAAGGAGGATAAGGAAACCTGTTGGTGGAACTGAGAAGTCCAGGAGTGTATGCAGAAGAAGAGGGAGACAAAAGATGAAGTGGGACAGTCACAGACATGAAGAAAGTAAACAGGTGTACAAGGAGATGAACTGCAAGGCGAAAAAAGCAGTGGCGAAGGCCAAAGAAAGATAAGGTGTTTGTATGAGGGGTTGGAGAGTAAAGAGGGAGAAAAGGACCTTTACCGATTGGCTAGACCAGGGGTGTCCAAACTTTTTTCACCAAGGGCCATATGCAGTAAAATACACAAACAGCCGGGCCACTCACTCAAGGTGAAGTATGTATATCCTCACCTGGTTTATTTAAGTAAACTAAATCAATCAGCCTACAACACTGCTTTTCATGAATGGGATTTTTTTTTGCTTGTTATTCAAATAAGTTTGGATTGTAAACAGATTTTCCCACCGCGTCTGAAATTTTCTACACTCACTTGCTATCTTGCGTTTCTTTGGTGTTGTCATTTTCAGTGTGCTATGGCAAAATAATTCTTTCCTTAATTTTGTTTTGTAGAGGGACTGCCTTGATCAGCTCAGTAGCTCCTCCTAGAGTTAAAACCAAGAAACGCAATACCGCCAGGTTTCATTTGCGGGCCATATTCTGGTATATTTTTGGAATTTGCTGCAGGTCAGGGCGATTAAAAAATAGAGGCGATAGAAATGGAAACGTACTTACAGGTAAACAGAGCGTGTTGAGCAGATGGAAGGAGTATTTTGCATGGGCTGATGAATGAAGAAAATGAGAGAAAGAGAAGATTGGATGATGTGAGGAGAGTGAACCAGGAAGTGCAGCAAATAAACAAGATAGAAGTAAGGGCAGTGATGAAGAGGATGAAGAATGGAAAGGCTGTTAGTCTGGATGACATACCAGTGGAAGCATGGAGGTGTTTAGGGGAGATGACGGTTGAGTTTCTGACCAAGTTTGTTTAACACAATCTTGGAAAGTGAGAGGATGCCTGAGGAGTGGAGACAAAGTGTACTGGTACCAATTTTCAAAAATAAGGGTGATGCACAGAGCTGTAATAACTATAGAGGGATAAAGTTGATCAGCCACGGCATGAAGTTATGGGAAAGAGTAGTGGAAGCTAGGTTAAGAAAAGAGGTGATGATTACTTATAAGCAGTATGGTTTTATGCCAAGAAAGAGAACTACAGATGCAATGTTTGCTCTGAGGGTGTTGATGGAGAAGTACTGAGAAGGTCAGAAGGAGTTACATTGTGCCTTTGTGGACTTGGTGAAAGCACATGACAGGGTGCCTACTGAGGAGTTGTGGTTTTGAATGAGGGAGTCAGGTGTTACAGAGAAGTATGTGAAAGTAGTGCAGGATATATATGATGGCAGCATAATAGTGGTGAGATCTGCTGTGGGAGTGATGGATGCACTTAAGGTAGAGGTTGGATTACATCAAGGATCAGTGCTGAGCCCATTCTTGTTTGCAATAGTAATGGACAGGTTTATGGATGAGGTCTCCATGGACGATGATGTTTGCTGATGATATTGTAATCTGCAGTGAAAGTAGGGAGCAGCTTGAGGAGAACCTGGAGAGATGGAGATATGCTCTAGAGAGGAGAGGAATGAAAATGAGTAGGTTAAAGACAGAATACATGAGTGTGAATGAAGTGTAACAGCGAGTGTGGAAGAGAGGTGAAAAAGAAAGTGCAGGTAGGTTGGAATGGGTGGAAGGAGTATCTGCGTTGGTTTGGTCATGTCCAGTGGAGAGATGAGGATTATATTGGAAGGAGGATATTGAAGATGGAGCTTCCAGGAAAGAGGAAAATAGGAAGACCAAACAGGAGGTTTATAGACGTGGTGAGAGAGGACATGCAGGTGGTTGGTTTGAAGAAGGAAGATGCAGAGGACCAGAAGAAATAGAGATGGTTAATCTGCTGTGGTGACCCCTAAATGGGAGGAGCCGAAAACGAATGAAGAAGAAGACAAAGACTTAAAATATTGTGGCTATCTTTATTTCTAATTCTGCATAACACTTAATAATGTTGATATGTTTTCTTCATACACAACAAATGTCCACTTAATGAACTACTCCAGAAATAACAATAAAGATACAACACACTAGGTCCTTGGGACCTCACTAGACACACTTTCTAGCTGATAAACAATTGTTTTGTTTTCAGTTTCCTCCTTGACTTTGAAAACATCTGCATTTTAAACAGCTTACTTCAAGCTGTCCATTTCACTCTGATAATGAAGACTCTGAGCTGTTTGTCTCCTGTTGTAAAATGGTCTTACGTCATGGTGGACAGTGGAGTTTCATTTTGTTATACAAGCAGGAATAGCATCCATTATAGCCAAGGACAAGGAAAAAGTTTGTTTTTTTGTTTAAGGACTCACATAAAGTGGCATGCTGCTTCGGTTGCAATGTGCATATGTCATTTGTGTGTTGCATTGCCATTTAAAGAAATGGACAAGCAGAACCCCTGTGCCATTTGAAAGATAACCAAATTAAGACCCAACAGTAAGTCCCCTTCATTATGTAGTTTATTTCCCCACCTGGTTTCTTTTTGCCTTCCACAGTTTGTAGCATTTATTAATAATTCATGGGCCGTGCTCTAGCACCTCTCCCAGTGTGTATGTCCGTGTTTCTTTATAGCTGGGCTCTCTCGCTTTTGCAGTAGTCGCCCAGGGTTCATAATAACTCAGCTTGTGTGTTATGATAATGAATTATGCATGTTCCTTTCCTTACCTTTGACAGTGCCTAGTGGCATATTCGTCTTTGGAACATGGCCTTATTAGTATGAGATGCCTTGGTTCCCTACAACAGCGTCACATAAAATGCTTGCAGTGGTATATTTTATGGTTGGACTTCTACATGGCCTGCCAACTTTCACAGGCTTTGGGGTTGGTTTTAAAGCCTCATTAGCCTTTGGATGACATCCTTACTCCTCCCAACAGGAAAGCACCAGAACTTGCCCATAGAAACATTACATTACATTACTCAGTGAACATTGCACATAATGCATCTGCCAGCATGCATCATTTATTTTTATTGTTAAAAGACACAAGGTTCTACAACAGGTGGAGAACTAATTGGTACTTATGAGATACGGGGGAATTTTTTTGAGCCTTAATGACAATGAGGTACAGACAGTTCTAGTGATGTGTCCCTTATATTAGAAATCTATGACAGCTGAGGTATTTAGTAATAAATAATAAAATATTAGAGACATCACTACACTAACATTATTTTCTTGGTTGTTGTTGGTGCTTAAATAAATGATAAATCACAGCCCTGGCAGGTAAAGATAATGGATAGATTGAATTGCTATAATTCCAGTACATATGTATACCTTTGATATTTCAGATTTAGCCATATAACATTGAATTTGCAGATTTTAACCCACAAAAAAAGAAAGCTTTCTTAAATATAATATAACATACATGTTTATCATAGTCAGAACACCAGCCTGCCTATTGCTCCTACTAAAAAGATAAACTGCCCAAAAGAAGTCAAGCAGAATTACTAAAGAATTACTAGAAGAACTATATATTTTTCATTATCTTCCATGGGGAGTTGTGAATGGGTTTTTTGGTGAAATAAATTAGTAGAGACATGGATGAAACAAGCAGCATTTGTTATTTTCAGTAGATTTTTTTTTTTACTAAAATGCTTTAACAGTATTTTAATTATGTTAATGTTATGATATAATTATGCATACTTTCTTGTACATATCTGTAAGTTCAAGGTCAAAAGACATTAGTGTGTAAATGCGAATATGAAAATAATATGTTTAATGAGCATCTCTCCTTACTGTATGTCTAATAGAGACTGAGAGAAGGCCATGGTTTATCCTGCTTTTTTTCCCTGTATTATAAATTCTCTTTTGAATTGCTAAATATTCTAAGTATTGACCTTAATATGAAATGTTGACAGAAACATCTGCTGAGGCAGCATAGCAGAGAGTAGCAGTGCATTCTTTACAGGTCTATAGACTGAAAGCCTTTCACTTGCTCTAACTTCAAGTAATAAAGCTGAGCTTGGCACACATTAGCCATTAAAGTTAACCTTGTAGCTAGCCTTAATTAAAAAAGAAGGACCTCTAATTGCACTTGGCTACTTGATCTCTGCTCACTGTGCAAAAGTGCAAAAATGTCAAGCCAAAGGGCGTTGTCACAACATCTTTTACTATTACCTTTTCAACCATTCAAATGTCTCCCCTATTACTCATTTGGTCTCATGAATATTTATAAGGGCACTTAACAGCTAATGGCTTGGCCCCCCTTCCTTCTCTTCCCTGTTTTGGAGACAAAAATTTCCAGGCTGGCCTGGCTTGAGGTTTTTTATTAATGAGGAGTCACTTTGCTGATTGGATCCTGTGATATACAAATGAAATTAGTTATGCCTTTTGCTCCATTCAGTGTATTTTGAAAAGCTTTCTATGTTCTTCCACATTTAACACTGTCAAAAAAAAGAAAACACAGCTGCTGCTGGACCTTAGAATGTAATGTTATTAAGGTCACAGTATATTTGATAGATTAGAGAATTGCCTCTAGGCTAAGTGTAACCTGCATTTATTTATATATTTAATATTTTTAATAGATAAGAGCTTCTCACTCAAATGCTTCCATTTCATAACTTTGGGAACCAAATAAGCTCTGATCTTTTATCATGAACACATTGCTGTTCTGCAAGTTCTGAATGTGGCATGTAGAACAATGACAAACAGAGCATTTATCTCTTTCATTCCCTCTCCTAGCCTATATACCTCTTGCAACAATACCATTAATTGTAAGTCTTTACCCTTTCATACCTGAATCATGCCATTGTCCTTCTCTTTTTTTGCTCATTCTCCCCTGCCACATTCCACGCCCTTTTCTCTTTTTCTCATGCTCCATTCCTCTCACCACCTCGTGACTCTTAATGCATGCTGTCAGTCTGCCGGTAATTGAAAGTGACTTGATGAATCGCTTAATTAGCTTTAATAGCTGATTGGCGTAGGCTGGGGGTAATGAAGATAGCAGGGAAGAAGAGGAAAGCTGCCACCAGCATGGCTCCCTTAATTACAGTATTGTTGTTGGGGCTGAGCCTGCTCTTTTTAGGGGTGCTTGCAGTGGTGTCGAGACACAGTGCATACGTGATTGTCTGGGTGTAAGCGAAAGAACATCATGAGGCAAAATGAAAAAGAGTGACAAAGTGGAAAGTCTTAAGAGATAGAGTTAAACTCTTCTGAAAATGTAGATGCTTTGTTAAATGTTCAATTTATAAAGCTTATTTATGAATTTTGAGAACCCTTTTTTTGCCAATGTAATGAACTACAGAATTTGTTGAAAAATAAAGTTTTCTGACTGATATGGCTTTTGACTGTAAAAAATGTAAATATTATTTGCAAAATAAGTTGTGAATTAAGAATGAAATAAGAACAAATGCCTTCAAATGTAGGAAATATTCATGCACTTGATTCATGTCGCTTTCACCTACACTAATAAATAGCCAGTAACTTAATATTAGATTTTTCGTGATGTAGTATTAGAAAAAAAAATATTCCATTCGATCCCTAGTCCATAAAGTCCATATATGTAAAATTAAGCAGCTGTTGGGTTTCATTGTTCTGGGAAGTCACTAAAATCACATATATCTGTCTATTTTTTCTGCACCTGTTTAGCCCTGTTATAAGGAGTGTAAGAGACTGGAAATAGTTATGCAAAAAATAACTCATCACTGAACCTAAAAATAAGAAAAACGTTGTAAATTGAAAGTGACTATTCTTGTCATTGTGATACAGAGCACAGCACGCAGTGAAACACAACAGAATTCAACCTCTGCATTTTACCCATACACACTGTGCAGCAGGGGGCAGCTATCGAAAGTGCCCTGGAGCAGTCAACGGTATTGCTCAAGGGTACCTCAGGCAACCTACTGGTCTGGATTAAAGCTCTTGTATAGGTGTATACAACCAAGTCACTATATTACTCACTTGCTCAAGTAAAGGCAGCAGATGTTCCTCTCCATCAACACCTATCAGCCTTTATTAGACTGAAGGGCTATTAGAGGAGCTCTCTGTCTCCGTCTCCCTCTCACTCTCTCTCACTCTCTCTAACTCTCTTTCACTCTCTTTCTCTCTCAGATGTTGTTCATGTGTGTGAATGACTATGAACAGAGAAGCAGGGATGGAGGAAGGAGTGGATTAGGGGTGCATATTTGTTCAGTATTAGCTTGCAATACTGAGAGAAGGCACATATGGGCCTTTCTGTTAGAGGTTGTACATCTCAAATCTTTCTTCCACAGCAGTCCAGTTTATGATTTCCATTTTATTTGATCTGTGTACTTACCAGGTCATTTCACTTGTGCTATATTTGCATACTGCTACTACATTTAAATTTAAATATTGTGGCTTCATCAGGACCTTATCACCTGACTTATTATAGTTTTCATTATATCTCAGTTCAGGCTCCCCGGCCCTCACAGAAGATGGTCAACTTAGGTGTGGCTTTCTGTGACTAAGGGCAACAAATGAGCCATGAACCAAATGTTAAATGCGCTCCTGCCAGCTATATATATATAGCCATATTCAATCTATGAATGCAGCCTTGGATGGATGTATCCTTTGAATTGAAACACAGCTATTGTAGTGAATAATAAGTTGTACCCTTAATCTATAACCATCACAAGAAGGGCTAAATAGTCAGGCCTAATGTCTAGGTATGTGTTTGAAACATTTGTGGCTGACTCTGTTTTATATCTTGGGAGGCAATAAAGCAAGGTGTATGAGGTGTATGCTTTGCTTGTGTATGAGATGAAGATGAAGGTCCATGCCTTTGACATTCTGGTTGAACTGACAGGACTGCAGACTTTACTGCCTGTGAACCATAATATTCCTTTAATAGGGAATGCCCTCAGGATTAAACCACACATGAACCTATAAGGGATATGAGAATCTTACTTTCTGAACTAGCATTTATTATTCATTACTGAGTGTGCATACCCTGTAGTCAGCAATATTTAAAACCTCTCTGGAGAAGTGGCAGCATGTTGTTCTTCTTTTACTTCTTTTTCCTTCTTTTTCTCTTTTGTGCCCCTTCTTTTTCTCTTTTTTTTCTCTCCACTTCTCTTTCTTTCTCTCTGAACAAAACAAAATGCAGATGGCATTTCTCCCAGTTGTTATTTACTTCAAAGAGGTTTTTTTTGTTTTTTAGGTTTTAATAAGTTTGTTCGGAAAACAATGTTTTGTCTCCCTCCCTTCTTCTCTCTTCTTCATTTTGTTGCGGAATCTGCCTTCAGTGCCCTTCCTTATTGTCAGCTCTTTGTGTGTCTCTGCCCGCACACACACACACACACACCCACCCACACCCACCCACACACACACACACACACACAAAAACTGAAGCTCGCACCTTCATCAGTATACATGGCTGGAGGTAACAGTTCTAATTAAACAATCATTCTCCTTCATTCCTTGGCCCCGAAGGACCCATTTCTGCTGACACAAGGAAAATAAAGCGATAAGAAGGAAACATCAAAACACAACAACACAATGGAAGTGCAATTTACCAAAGAACGTAAATAGGGAGAATCCATTAAACACAATGGCTGCTAATCAATACAGGCAAGGGCAGAACTCTCTGAAAGTAAAGAATGTATAAAGCAGTAAAGGATTTTTGACATTTTAAAGTAACAACTATAGGATCTGTCTTTGACTAATGAGTTTCTTGTTCAACCAAAAGGCCTTATTTTCTTTTCCAATAACAATACTGATACTGAAAACTGAAGTACCAACCAGTACCGACACAATGTTTGTTTGTTATTTGGGGAAAAAAAACCCCAATAACTATTAAGCGTAAAAAAATTTGTTCAAATTAGGTGAAATCCATAGATTGCTGTTTGATGCAGTTATTGCAAGCAACTTCTGTGAAAGTATAAATTGACAGTATAAGTATAAAGTGACAGTGGCTTTTTGTGAGCACACAGCACTACATATAGTGTACCACACAATAATGCATTCTCTGCATTTAACCCATGCACACCCTCCAGCAATATCCAGTCCATGGTAGGCATTAATGGGTATTGCTTAGGTTTACGTCAGGGAAACCTACTGGTCTGGGATTTAAACCCCTTCTGATCCTGAACACTAGCCCACTTCTACCCCAAAAAATCATGTTCTGAAGCCTTATTTTTAAAATTATCCTCCGAAGCTTTATTCCTAAAACCATATTCCGAGGCCTTATCTGTAAGGCAATAGATAAGGATGTATTGTAGATGGAAGTAAATATTATGTGTAATTGTCTTTACTTCTATACTTCTATGAACCAGACAGCGGTGGCCTAGTGGTTAGGGAGTTGGTCCCAGAAGGTTGTGGGTTCAAATCCCTGACATGTAGGTGGCCCTGAGGTACATTTGAGCAAGTTACCATATCTGTCACAACTTCCCGGGCGCTTTCAATAACTGCCCCCTGCTGCATGTGTGTGTATGAGTTAGAGGTCTTCATTGTTGCTCACTGTGTGCTGTGCTGTGCTGTGTTTCACAATGACAATAGTCACTTTCATTTAAATACTTTTGCTCAAGATGCTCAAATACATCAGGTGCTATGTTCTATGGAATTTTACATATCTAGGTACCAAGAAATACTGGTCATTATGTAAATGCTCATTGTCATTATTTGTGTATATGTATGATGTATATAATAAATATACTATTTACATATCCCTGTGATGGGCTGGCGACCTGTCCAGGGTGTGTCCCCGTCCTTCGCCCTGTGTGAGCTGGGATGGACTCCAGCACCCCCCGCCACCCTAATTAGGACAAGCGGCCCAGAAAATGGCCTGACTGACTATTTACATATTTATACTCAAATGCTTACATGCAATTTTTATTGATCTGAAGTGGAAATACAGTCATGTGGAAAAATTAGGACACCCCATTATTTATTCAGTTCTTTATTAAGCAATGTTCACATATAGAAAGTGATTTAATTGCAGGTAAACAACAAAAATGAACCTTGATTTATAGATTGAACAAAAGATAGCTAGTGTTACCACCTTTGGCTGAAATAACCGCAGTGAGACACTTCTTGTAGCATCTACCAGTTTCTAACATCAGTCTCAGGAAAGTTTGCCCCTTTCCTCAGTGCAGAATTCTTTAAGCTGTGAGATGTTTGAGGGGTTTCTTGAATGTACAGCCTTTTTTAAGTCACCCAACAGCATCCCAATGGGATGAAGGTTTGGGCTTTGACTCGGCCATTCCAGGACTCTCCATTTCTTAGTTTTCAGCAGTCCTTGGTGGATTTCCTGGTGTGTTTTGGGTCATTGTTATGTTGCAGGGTCCAGTTCCGCTTCAGCTTTAATGATCTTACAGATGGTCTCACATGTTCCTCAAGCACCTTCTGATACACGATATGATGGTGAGCACAGGTTCTGCTGCAGCAAAGCATGTCCAAACCATTACATTTCCACCTACATACTTCACAGTTGGTATGAGGTTCTTTTCCTGGAATGCTGTATTTGGTTTACGCCAGACATATCCTCTGTTCTGGTGTCCAAATAATTCAATTTGAGACTCACCTGTCCAAAGAACATTATTGTTATTATTAAGTCCTGGTCTTTGTCTACGCTTCTCTGTCAAACTCCAGTCTGGCCTTGATGTTTCTCTTAGAGAGCAAAGGTTGCCTCCTGTGTACACCTCCCATACAAGTTCAAAGTTGTGCAGTCTCTTTCTAATTGCAGAGGCATGCACTTTCACATCAACAGTAGCAAGAGCCTGCTTTAGGTCCCGTGATGACATTTTAGGTTTTTTGGAGACATAAACTTTCTTGGACTGTCAGACTTGGGCATGTTGGCAGTTGTTTAAGAAGTCCTCCACTTGTAGATTATTTTCCAGACAGTGGAATGACTGATTGCAAATTCTTTTGAGATCTTTTTAACTCCCTTACCAGACTTATAAACTGCTACAATCTTCTTTCTGAAGGCCTCAGACAGCTCTTTTAATTTCACCATGGTGTTCACTCTCACCTCAACAGTTAGGAGCACACCAAACCAAATGTCTGAGGTTTAAATAGGGCAAGCCTCCTTCAAAATGCTGAGCAATGATGTTCTAATCACATGCACCTGATGTGCTACACCTGTGTGTGATTTGAGCCATTTTATTTGGGAATAAAGGGTGGAGGGGTGTCCTTATTAATTCCTCAGCAGAAATCTCATTTTAGTAGTGTAACTTGTTAGAGAAGATTCTGATAAGTCTTTTCTTGTTATAATTGTTTAGTTATATTACTTAAATCTCCCAGTATTGTTAAAATTGAGATTAAATATCCATATGTCTAAGAATGTTAAAAAAACACACATGCTTTCATAGGGTGTCCTAATTTTTCACATGACTGTAAGTATTCTCACTTCTTCCCATTTTACAGCAGGGATACTGATTATTTGCTTTTGATATTTTTTATTATTGTTTTATTATTTGAATTTTAACAATAGGGAAAAAATGAACATAAACTTAGCATATGATTTTTTTTTTCAGTTTTTGTTGCAAACTCAGCAAATTAAGTTATGCTCAAATCATTGCAAAATAAATAATAAAAAAGTTTGTTTTAAAATGTTTATATTTTACACTTTACAAAATCAACAAAATATGTTATTTGACGGGAGGTGTTTGTCATGATTATCATGATTACCGTTATCATGTGACGAAATCTCATGTTATATCACTGCTTACTTACTTACTTAAGTAAAGGAATGACAGACTGGAACCTTTTTTCTTAGCCAGAAATTCTCCTCTGTTATTAGCCAAACACCAATAGCAAGTCTCAGACATGTGTGATTTCAAATATTATTATTACTACACATGATTAATGACATGTTTTACATTCCTTGGTAAGCAATTTAACAGAGTGAACAATGTGTTACACATTTTGAATCTATTTTGCTTTTATATGTTCCAGTCTTCTCTGTCCAGAAATTCAATTCAGCTGTACAAACAAAACAATAAAACAAATAAATAAATCAATCAATAAATGAGTTCACAGGCATAAAAGTTTAAACTATGACTCATTAGTCAAGCAGTGGACAGAGGGGACGGCACATGTTGTGTAGCCAAACAATACTCAAGCAGTAGATTTTATAGAGGAGGTTAAGAGAGATCATCTGACTGTAGGACAGAAAGAACACAGTGACTACATGCTGTGTGTTGCTGTGCTGTAAACAACCATGCTGTGAAACACATACACACTCCACATAGAACTGAGGGGGGTTGGCATACTGACGCACACACACACACACAGACTCATTAGCACATGGAGTAGAAAGTCCCATTTATCTGCTTGAGGGAAGATGGTTAGTATTATGTCTGGTCATTAGACCAGTTGATGCTGGAGGGACTGCACAAATGCCTCAGAGGAAAAACACTGCAGCAGAAATGGAAGGAAGAAACAGAAAAAAGCAGATGGAATGGCACTATAGAAGAGAATGTGAGATAAGATGACAGGAGAGGTAGGCGAGAGCAGGGAAGAAAAGAGGACAAAGCATAAAACAACAGAATAAAAATGACTGGTATTGCCATAGGTAAAAACGGCTGGGAATGACAACAGGAGCACAGATAAAAGAGGGAAAACCTAGAGAAGACTGCAGAAAGTTGTGAGTTTGTTGAAGTGTTTCAGAGTATAACATTTCAGAAAAGATTGTAAAAGAAGGACTTCTACAAAGGCTGGAAATTCTGTTAGAGTCAGCTAGATTCTGAGCATATACTGCAGAGGAAAAGAATCTTAAAGAAAGAGAGCTTGTCGTGTCCGTGCTTAGAGAGAGGAGGTAGGACATGGGGGAAGAGAGGGATGAGTGCCAGACAGCTGCATCCTGTGCAGGTCTATTTTCTGGCCCTTTCTAGCATAAGTGAGCAAGTTATAAACACACTATTTCTATCCCATCTTTCTAGCATTAGCCCTCCTAAAAATTATGTAGCAGTTACTTAAGCTGATGCTTGCCATCAAAGTATTTGCCATTGCAATATTTAAAATGCATTATTGACATTGATATCCTTTGCAATATAAAATATTGTCCAATCACAGAGATTCACTTTACAATTTTCAAGTAATAAAACGTCACTGTGGTCAGTTTTTAAACATGGGTTTCAGTATGGGGCATTTTAATATGCATTATATATAAGATATAAAGTATACAATACTGCAATGGACTGGTACTTTCTCCAGGGTGCTTTGCTGCATTTTCCACATGTGCGCTGGGATAATGTCCAACCACTTATAGTTACTAAATGTGGTTATAGTTGCTAAATATGTCTATATTAACATCTTTTCAGTGTATAATTGGCATTATTTGATTCTATTTCTTGGACATCTGGGGCCTTTTGTTTTATAGCTAATATTAGTTAATAAAGTTATCTATATGTCTGCTGGAGTCATAGTTTAATTAGGGACAAAAATGCTAAGCAAGTTTACATTTGCAGCATTTAGCAGACCCTCTTATCCAGAGCAACTTCCATGTCCTAATTACAGGGACAGTCCCCCTGAGGCAACTCAGGGTTAAGGGTCTTGCTCAGGGACCCAG
This sequence comes from Hepsetus odoe, assembly GCA_017165825.1. Taxonomy (NCBI): domain Eukaryota; kingdom Metazoa; phylum Chordata; class Actinopteri; order Characiformes; family Hepsetidae; genus Hepsetus; species Hepsetus odoe. The sequence continues at coordinate 7,755,982 of CM029390.1, read as the reverse complement.
TGGTGGGACTTGAACCTGGGACCGCTTGAGCCATAGGTCCATTGGCAAGTATCCTACCACCAGACCACTGACACCCAGTTTGAGTGCTTAAGAAATGTTACACCTATTCATGATATTTTGACTGCCAAAAAGTTCTTTCATACAGTACTTCAATTTTACTCCAATTTGGTTGTTTAAACTTTGGTTGTTTAAAGATTATACATTTAGCTTAATGCATACTGCATCTCCAACATCATTAATTGTGTGTGCAGGTGTCTGTAATTCATTTTTCCTTTTTTAATGACACTTTTGTCCTTTACAGTATTCTGTCTTATCCTTTGTTGTCTACTACAAATGTAGGTTTTATAGCCTGGTGGAAATGGGTAAAAACACAAAACATAATTTTATTTAATGGATAAATATTACATGCCATAATAGAAAAATCCGGTTCATCTTCAGCATAACAAAAAATATTTTCTTGTTATTTAGCCCTTTAGGCTATGATGCTGTATCTCCCCAGCATTTTGTGAACAGTGAACTTGCCATTTTATCACAGTTGATGCTGTAAATTCAGCAGAGTTAGCCTGTTCAGTGCTCTTTAATCCCAGATTCCCAGACACAAAAACATGCCAAAAGAAACCTGGAACTGGAGCCACAGATAGAGTGGCCTTTTGGCTGTTTGGCTATACTCAGAGCATGAAATCAACCCTAAAGCCTCAGTTTGTTCTACTTATATGACTTGACCTTGAAGCATTTTTGTCTGTTTCTCTCGGGTTTATGACTGTTTTTTTGAGTGCATACTTTCATATTGTCATTATAACATAGTAACAGGGTAAATTAATAGACTTACATTTACATTTACCACCTTTTGGTCCTTTTTGAAATTTTGGTCATTTCCCATACTATCTTTATCCCTTGCAATGAAAAAGACTGTTTTGGTACTCTACATTTAACACTAACATATTTAAACTAATGGATGTAAAATATTGAATATATGTGACTTCTGCTTTGATTTGCTGTCTTCTACTGTACCTCATTCTAAAAGCTGAAACAATATGATTTCAATAAATGTGAAAACTACTATAGGCAACAATGTCCCACAGTCCAACTTTTTTCAAACCTTTTCCAACTTTGTAGCAACAATTTGGAGCAGATTCTTCCCTGTTCCAAGTTGACTATGCACAAAATTAGGTCTGTAAAATATGGTTTGCTGAGTTTGTTGTAGAGGAACTACAGTGCCCTGCTCACAGACCTGACCTCTACCCAGCTGAGCACCTTTGGAAGAAATTGGAACATCACTTGAAAGGCATGCATTCTCCACCAATATCAGAAATCCTGTTTTGACTGAATGGGCACAAATTCCAACAGGCACACTAAATCTAACACTAAAGCCCTTCCAGATGAGTGGAGGGTGTTACAGTTGCAGAAGAAGGGTAGCAGCTCCGTGGTAATCCTTATTCTTTTGGAGTAGGATGTCCAACAAGCTCATGTAGGTGTGATGCAATTCACTTCTAAGGGAAGAATAAACTGTGTATCATCTGTAGAATTCTAGATTGTTTGTTAATTGTTAAATGGGAGTTTAGTAAATTAATGTACATTAATTATCTGTTCTTTTATTTAGTGACAATACATTTACATTTATGGCATTTAGCAGATGTTCTTCTCCAGAGCAACATCCATTACCTACTGGGTCTCTCTTGAGCAACTTTTGAGGTTAAGGGTCTTGCTCAGGGATCTATTGGTGTTAGGGCTTGGGGTGGGATTTGAACCTGTGACCTCTTGGTCGCTAGTATTCTCAAGACCACCATCTTCCCAGCAGATTATTTTGATCTATTTATATGTATGGTAGTGGAAGGTGTCCCTATAGTTAATGTGGTGATTTTCCCAATTAATAATTCTACAACCTCATGATTAAGAAATGTCTAGTTCCTGATATCTTACTCTTTATGTTCACCTTGGTTTGGTAAAATAGATCAAGTATAAACACATTTTAAATCAACAGGAGAACAGACAGAATACATGAATGTGGTTGAAAGTGAGGACATTGGAATGGTTAGGATGCATGGAGTAGAGGTGATGGAGGTGGAAGAGCTTAAATACTTAGTTGTTTTAAATGGTTTGGAGATGAGTTAAAAATGCTGATTTTTATTAGGAGTGATGATTATAGACAGGATTAGTAAAAAGCATATGATAGAGACAGGCAAAGAAGTGAGAGAAGCAAGATTGCATAGGTCTGGGCGTATGCAGAGGAGAGACGAGGAGTGTATTGGGAAAAAATAATTTAAAGATAAAGCTGCTGACTGTTGCTGTGAAAGAGAAAGCCAGTTTTTTTTTTTTTTTTTTGTTGAAGAGATTTTTCTAAATATTCAGTGCAAAAAGCATCATTTAGTACACAGTTAAACAAATGACAAACTTAAATACTTTTCTACTTAAATTTCTAATTTAATTTTTACTTTTAATTATTTCAAATTTAGTAATAATTAAGTAATAAACTTTCTAACAAATAAACATTAAGTCTCATTTACTTAAATTGTCACCTCAGCTTAAAATCTTATCTTTGCAACCCACCCTTAAAAAAAAAAAACATTACTTTTCATGCTATGGGCTCTTTAATAACTGTTAATTAATAACTGGCAATTAAGTGAAAACATGATGTCAGAAGCTCTGCAGGTGAAGAGTGCTTTAGCAGAATAGAGAGGAAAAGTAAAAGTATTACACTTGAATGTCTTTCAAAGCAAGTCATCATTGTATAAACTCATGGGATGATGATACATTGTATTTTTAATCTTGTAATCATGCACACATGCAACCCAGCCACTAGGGATGCACAAGCCAGTGTATTTCTTCGTGCCGGTCCCAAGCCCGGGTAAATGGGGAGGGTTACGTCAGGAAGGGCATCCGGTGTAAAACTTTGCCAATCAATATGCGGACAACGAGACAGAATTCCATACCGGATCGGTGAGCCGGGTTGCTGCGACGCCATCAGTGCTTGTTAGCCTACAGGGTGCTGGTGGAAATTGGACTACTGTTGACGAAGAAGAAGAAAGAGGAGAAGGCATGTCCAGAAGGGAGAAAGGAGAAAGAGAAGAAGGAGAGGAGAAGTGGAAGTGAGGTAAGGGCGTTGAATGTTGGCAGCATGACTGGTAAGGTAGAAATTAGCTGATATGATGGAAGAAGGAAGGTTGACATTTTATTGTGTGCAAGAGACCGAATGGAAGGAGTAGTAGGCCAGGTGTATTGGAGGGTTTAAACTGTTTACATGGTGTGTGAATGGGGAGAATGAGTAAGGTGTTATCCTGAAAAGGGTAAGAGTGTTTTGAAGTAAAGAGATTGTCAGGGGTGTGAGTTTGACTGGAAGTTGAAGGTGTGATATGAATGTTGTTAGTGTATGCTCCACAAGTTGGTTGTAAGATGAAAAGTGAAGGAAAAATTCACAAGATGGGTTAGATAAGTGATAGAAAGTGTACCCAGGGGAAGAGAGTGGTGATTAGTGCAGACACATGGTGCATGTTGGTGAAGACAGAGTGATGAGGAGGTGATGGGTAGGCATGGTGTCAAGAGAGAGGAATGCTGAAAGGTCAGATGGTTGTAGATTTTGCAGAATTAAATGGCTGTAGTTAATGCTTATTTTTAAGAAAGAGGGAGAACCTGGGGGTGACATATAAGAGTGGAGAAGATGCTCACAGGTGGATTATATTCCTTTGCAGGAGGAATGATTTGAAAGAATCAGAACTGCAAAGTAGTGACGAGGAGAGTGTAGCTAAACAGCATAGGATGGTGGTCTGTAGGATGACCTTGGAGGTCAAGAAGGGGAGGAAAGTGAGGGTAGAGTCGAGGATCAAGTGGTGGAAGCCTTCCAGAAGGAGGGGACTGGGTGGAGTCAGAGCAGGAGTGCTACAGACACTGGGAGGGTGCCGAAGAACTACAGGATTGAAGCTTCTACCCAAAGTGATCGGGCAGGCGGCTAGAAATGTACTTGGTGTGGCGACATCCGGAGGGAAGAAGGATAAGAGACCTGGTGGTGGAACCAAGGGTCAGGAGTGTATTCAAAGAAGGGAGAGCAAAGGAACATGGACATACAGAGTGAAGGAAGTAGACAGGTGTACAGAACCGCAGGGCAGAAGAAAGCAGTGGTGAAGAGGCAAAGATAGGAATAATTTGGTGAATTGTATGAGAGGTTGGACAGTAAGGGAGAAAAAGGACCTTTAGTTGTTTGAACAGAGAACAGATCTGGGAAAGATGTGCTACTGAGTCAGGATGATTAAAGATAGAAATGGTAGTGCTCACAGGGCAGACAGAGCGTGGTTGAGCAGATGGAAGGGTACTTTGAGCTGATGAATGAAGAAAATGTGAGAGAGAGAAGACTGGATGATGTGAGAAGAGTTAACCAGGAAGTGCAGCAAGTAAACAAGATGGAAGTAGAACTGGCGATGAAGAGGATGAGAGAGATGGAAAGGCTGTTGGACCGGACCAGGCACATACCAGTGGAAGCATGGAGATGTTTGAGGAGATGGCAGTTGAGTTTCTGACCAGGGTGTTTAGCACAATCTTGGCAAATTGAGAAAGATGCCTGAGGAGTGGAGATGAAGTGTACTGGTACCGATCTTCAGAATAAGGGTGATGCACAGAGCTGTGGTAACTATAGAGGGATAAAGTTGATCAGCCACCATGAAGTTATGGGAAAGAGTAGTAGAAGCTAGGTTAAGAAAAGAGGTGAGGATTAGTGAACAGCAGTATGGTTCTGCACCAAGAAGGCACTATAGATGCAATGTTTGCTCTGAGGGTGTTGATGAGAGAGAGTACAGAAGGTCAGGGCTGCATTGTGCCCTGTGATTTGGAGAAAGCATATGACAGGTGCCTAGAGAGGAGTTGTGGTTTTGTATATGAGGAGATCTGGTATTTACAACGAAGTATGTGAAGTAGTTCAGGATATGTATGAGGCAGTGTAACAGTGGTGAAAGTCTGCAACAGAGGAGTGGCGGATGCATTTAAAGTAGGGTTGGATTACATCAGGATCAGCACTGAGCCCGTTCGTATTTGCAGTACTGTGGACAGAGTTGTGGACGAGTTGAGCAGAGTCTCCGTGGACGTGGTGTTTGCTGATTGTGATCTGTGGTGAGTAGGGAGCAGCTTGAGGAGAACCTGGAGAGATGGAGGTATGCTTAAAGGAGGAGAGGAATGAAAGTGAGTAGGGCAAAGACAGGATACGTGAGTGTGAATGAAAGAGGAGGAAGAGGTAGGTGTGGTTAGGATGAGGTGGAGGGTAACAAAGGTGGAGGTTTAAATACTTTAGGATCAGCAGTTCATTAACGAGAGGGAAGAGGTGAAGAAGAGAGTGCGGAAGCTGGTTGGAATGGGTGGGAAGAAGAAGAAGTGGCTGGAGCGATTTGTGACAAGCGCGTGCAGCTAGAGTAAAGAAGTTGGACGTGAGACCAGCTATATTTATGGGTTGAGGCAGGGCACTTTGACGAAAAGACAGGAGGCGGAGCTGGAGGTGTCAGAGTTAAGATGCTGAAATTTTAGTTGGTGTGACAAGGTTGGTGGATTAGAAATGGAGAGGAGGCATATTAGAGGACAGCTCAGGTTGAGCGTCTTACAGGAGACAAGTTGAGAAGAAGCAAGGTTGCGTTGGTTTGGCCATGTGCAGGGAGAGGCGATGATTATATTGGAAGGAGGATGTTGAGATGGAGCTGCCAGGAAAGGAGAAAGAGGAGAAGACCAAGAGGAGGTTTATGGGCGTGGTGAGAGAAGGACATGCAGGTGGTCGGGTTGAAGCAGGAAGATGCAAAAGACAGGAAGAAATGGAGACAGTTGATCCGCTGTGGCGACCCCTAAACGGGAGCAGCCGAAAGAAAAAGAAGAAGAATCATGCACACATGCACATGGATATCTTCCTTGTCACAACAAGCTCTATCTATGAAACTAGAACTTTGGGATTCCTGTCATATTTGATGAGTTTAATGAGCTAAACAGAAATGCTCCACATTTCAGTGTTTTTGAATTAAAGTCAGAGCAGACTTGAGGAACTGGCTGGGTTCAGAATGGCGATTAAGTCTAAGGGGGGTGCGTGTTTGCTTATGTTGGCAGACCTCCTGCTCTGAGTGCATTTTTGCACCCATCCATCTATTCGTCCAACTCCCTATTCTTCCTTCGCTCCCCTGCCCTTGCTTTTATCTCTTGTCACTCAGCATGTCAAACTGACTGCAGGAGGTGTTAGTTTCTTTGGATGGACTCTTTGGACACACACACACACACACACACACACACACACACACACACACACACACATACACACAGGAATCTTAGATTAATTCCCTTTCCAGGTCACTGTGTTGTCTTTGCTCATTTTCTGTTCCTTTCAGTTACTTTCTGGTTTTCAGGCTTGAATTTTCATGTTTCATAAGTTTATAAAAATAAAAAGGAATCAAGAAACACATCCACTAAGACACTTTAAATTATAATAGTGTGTTCAGAGGGTATCACTCAGTAATCCTGATGTATTTGATGGCAATGGAGCTAATGGAACTAACACACTCTTGAAAAACATAAAAATTGCTTGATTGACTAAACATGGTTCTCTGTATTTTATGTGCACAAACACAGTACAGCACATGAAAGTGAAGTGAAAGTGACTATTCATTAAGTCATATGTCACTGTGAAACACAGCACAGCACACAGTGAGCAACTTTGAAATTAGACATCTCCATTTTACAGCTATTGAAAGCACCTGGGGAGCAGTGATGGAGACTGTACCTTGCTCAAGTGTACCTCAGAGCAACCTACTGGTCTAGGATTTGAACCCATGACCTTCTGATCCTGGGGCCAACTCCCTAACCACTAGGCCACTGCTGCCCTGCATCATATAATTTAAGCAAATAAATGGTTAGGTAATAAAGTATTATTATATTATGATACTTAAAAACATATGCATTTTGCTGGTAGTGCCAAATGTGGAAACTATCAAAAACTCTTAATATGTAACAGTAACTGCTTATACTATGTAGGTCCCCCTGCTGTCCAGGCTGCCAGTACAGCTTTGATCGAGGCATGTACTCTACAAGACCTCTGAATATGTGCTGTGATATGTGGCATCAAAAGATTTGTGTCAGAAACATTAAGCTCTCTAAGTTTCGAGGAGGAGCCTCCGTGGATCAGACTAGTTGTTCCACCATTAATTTCCACCAATTTCTGAACAATTTTTACATTTCAGGAGTGGAAGGTTGTGGTGCTGAAATGGTTTTAGCCATTACAATGTGCCCCTTTTCAGGGTCATATATATTCTTGGCCTTGTCATTTACATTTACAGCATTTAGACTCTCTTTTCCAGAGTGACTTCTAATTCCTGATTACAGGGACAGTCCCCCTGGAGCACCTTGGGGTTAATGGTTTTGCTCAGGAACCCAATGATGGCAGTGCTGGAGGTGGGATTCGAACCTGTGACCTCTTTGTTAACATTCATCTTCAAGCACTTGGTGTTCACTTGCTGCTTGATATTTACAACCCCTTGATGGGTATCATTGTAATGAGATGATCAATATTAATCACTTCTGTCAGTGGTTTTAATGTTGTATATACTTTCATTGTAATGCTGTTGATCAGTTTTCAGTTTGCTGTCAATATCAAGGCAAGCCTAGGGAGCAAAATTGTATTATATGTTTTTTTGCAATGTATATATTTCTAAATTACACAGACTCCTTACACATTATCTTAAAATTCAAATGAGTGTAGTGACCTTTATAACTCGCTTTGTAAGGGTTGTAAGGGTAACCAAAACCAGCTTTTTGACTCACTGTGAAAAGCAGGCAGGTTTTAAATTGTAGATTTCCAGTTGCTCCTAAAACCTTACTGAACCATGTGAATTTGTTTAACGTTAAATGTGTTTGAGCCATATGACTACAGTCGGGGCAGCGGTGGCCTAGTGGTTAGGGCGTCAGCCACGTGATTGAAGGATCGGGGGTTCAAACCCCTTCCCAATGGGTTGCCCTGAGGTACCCTTGAGTGAGGTATCGTCCCCATCCCGCTCCTCCCTGTGATGGGCTGGCGACCTGTCCAGGGTGCGTCCCCTGTCCTTGCCCTGTGTGCGCTGGGTTGGACACCAGCACTCCCCCGCAACCCTGTTTGGGACAAGTGGCAGATGATGGATATGATTACATTGACTCAAGCCAATGGAAAAAAAACCAAAAACATTAAGTGAAAGTGACAACCCTTGTCATTGCGAGGTCATGGCACAGCACACATGAACCACAACGAAATTGGACCTCTGCATTTAACCCATGCACACTCAAACCCGTGCAGCAGTGGGCAGCTATTGAAAGCGCCCGGGGAGCAGTGATGGGGACGGTACCTTGCTCAAGGGTACCTTAGGGCAACCTATTGGGAAGGGGTTTGAACCCCAGATCCTCCGATCATGCAGCTAACGCCCTAACCGCTAGGCCACCGCTGCCCGACCTCTGCATTTTACCCATGCACACTCAAACCTGTGCAGCAGTGGGCAGCTAGTGAAAGCGCCCGGGGAGCAGTGATGGGGACAGTACCTTGCTCAAGGGCACCTCAGGGCAACCTATTGGGAAGGGGTTTGAACCCCCGATCCTCCAATCATGTGGCTAACGCCCTAACCGCTAGGCCACCGCTGCCCCGCTGCACCGCTGCCACCGCTGCCCCGCTTATTTGACTTAATTTACCCTGATTTATTTGAACAGCCTATTTATTATACAACAGTGCATTCATTAAACTCTTAAAATGAGAGATTTAGGTCAAATGTCAATTTCATTAATTTTGTTGCCTGTTTGCTCAAAAACAACAATAAAAGTGAACATTTTTCAGCAGTTTTCAATCGATGCATAAATCAGGTTCATACCTGAATATAAAACCTGATTTATTGGTATTCGGATAATTTCAAGGCTAGCTTGCCTCAAGACAACAGCCTCTTTCTTCTTCTTTGAATTTCCAGGTTCAGCTCGTTTCCTCTTTTGCCCAGTGCTGGTTTTCAGCAGGTCGCCAAATGCTGCAGGGCAGTGCTGAAAAGTGGCAGTTCCTCAGTGCAGCTTTGACCAGGCATGTACCCAGCACTGGAATGAGGGCTTGAGGCTTTTCCTTTAAAAACCCAGCCAATCTTAAATTCCTTCTTGCCTGTCTGCTATTTATGGCCATGGCAGAGTGAAAATGTGTCACATTAGCTTTTGTCCCTTGAAAGCCATAGAGGCTAGAGCGAAAGGCTTTGATATGGTTTTGCCCCACCAGGGCCATACAGTGCCGCGAGGAGAGCAGAACAAAAGCATTTTCTCATCCTGGTTCTAATACAGGCAGTACAGAAAGTTGAATATGAAATGAGTTCTTGCTTTTTAGTAAGCATTTGTGGATAAACTTCATCTTGAGCCAGAATGGCATAACATGACATATGTACATTAATAAAACAATGTCATCTTATTATCACTGTGGTTATATAACAGCTTCAAAGGTTAATAACCATTTATGTCTCAAGTTTATGTTAATAAAGAATAGGTCAAGGAATGAAACATTGCACTGTGATAATTCCCAGAAATTAATTGCTAAAATAATGAACGCATAACATCTGCCATTACATTTCTGTGGTATGTAGCCTGGTTCAAATATAGTGCTGTCACATTTTTATTGTTCGCTATGTTTGGAATGAAAGCTCTTACCATGCATTCATTCAAATAAAAATTGTTATGCTAAATTTATTTTGCATTGCTCAGGGTGGGTGATATAGATGTTTGTGAGTTTGCCCTTCGTAAATTACGAGATTATTTGAAAACTCCATATTATGTTCACTCAGGTTGTTTTTTGCATTGTGTTGTAAATAAACTAACATAGTATAACACAGCACTTAAACAAAAAAAAAGAAAGAGTGACAGTTTCCTGGATGGAGCTTTGCAAACAGCCCATGTGCAGGAATGTCCCAACAATGCGTTAATCTTTCAAATTGTCACTTTGACAGAATTAAACTCTGTATATGCTGTGCTGTCAACATTAATTTGAACGTGTTTGTTCATTATTGCAGAATTATTCATTGTGTGATATTTGGAAGCAAATTATCATTTAAAAATAAAAAGGTGGTTTTTGTCAAAGACATGGCTGTTCATGTCATTCTATTTAATACTCAAAATATAGAGTTTGTCAAGTGTAACAGGCACCTGATAATCCGAAACAAAATGAGCAAATCTATGACAAAAACCAAGAAAACAAAACAAGGGAACAAATACAGGGACCCAATTTAACTCACTGAAAGGGCTAAATCTAGCCAAAAAGCAGGGCTGAACTAATATGTATTGGTATGAATGAGTCAGTGAACAAACTGCAGGTGTGTATGGTTATGAGAGAGCGAGCCAGTACAGAGCTGTAGTTTAAAAGAGCCTGTCACAATTGGGGTATTGTTGTTTTTTTTTCTCAAAAGGGAGAACTATGACATCAGGTCAGATAATTGTTGTGGAAAATTGGAAACATAGCATAATCCATTTTATTTAAACATTTGTGGTCACTTTATGTGGTCACACTTTATTTTGATGGTTCCCTATAGATTATCCACAAACATTGTAGATATTGGTAACAAACTACATTGTGTTGGATTATCAGCAACATCCCATTCAGGATTTTTTTTCCTGTTTTATACTAAGGACCATTCATGCACATGAGCCACCTTACCACTTACCACGCCACTTATTTATTTATTTTTGCACTCCACACTTTAATTACAACACTACTGCTCTGTTATATTCTCCAGTAATTTCTGCTGCATTGTTTCATAACACTGCTGCTCTCTGATAGATGAATGTCCTGTCTGTCGTACTGTCTGTTGTTGTCTACCCGTTGTTTAACGTGTCTGCACTGCTAGTTCTTGTCTGTAGTTGCCTTGTCTTGTGTTTGACTTGACTTGAATTGTTTAGAATTCAAATTAAGATTAGATTTAAATTCTGGGTTAAGCTTTAGGCTAGGGTTTAGTGTTTGATTTAATCAAATCTTTTCAGTTCCAATTAAGCTGTCACGGTTTGGGTATGTTTTGTTCACGGTAGAGGGCGCTCTGTTCTGACTGAGCACACCTGAGCTCATGAAGGCACAGGTGTGCTTTCATTGGGGCTGACTATTTAAGCCCCAATGAGTCAGAACAGAGCGCGGTTCATTCACTAGGCAAAGCCTTACGTTAGGGGTGGTTTTTAGTGTCCTTGTGTCTTGGTTAAGTTACTATTGTTAATAAAGTTATGTCCTGGATCACTGGCTCTGCGCAGACGTCCTTCCTGCACCACGCCACCGTTACAGAAATGAACCGCCCAAGTCTGGATGTCACAAGCCATGAAAGTTGGTGTAAGGAGCACGAGCGGACACTCAAAGCCACTGTGGCGGTCCTCAGAGCGGAGCTACAGCGTCTGAGGACCTTCGCGCCAGTGGGGCTGGCTGTGTGTTCAGAGAACAGAGAACGCACCTTACGTGAAGCACAGCAGAAAAATGGTGGAGAATGTGCCCTGCGTCATTCACAGCGAAGAGATGGTGGAGAACGCATTCTGCATCATTCAACATGGGACATCGGCAAAGAATGCCGCCTGTGACATGGAAAGCGTGAAGCAGGCAGAAAATGCCCCCTGCGCCGTGCATCGAGGGAAGTCGACCAAGAAGGCCACTTTGCAGCATGAAAAGTGGCATAAAGGAGTCAACCCCCAAACCCAACACCACTAACCCGTCTGCCAGGCAGTAGGTGGAGAAGGAGCAGCTCCAGGTTAGTGAGAAAGATGGAATAATCAGTGAACTGACTTTGAGAGTTCAAAGATTGGAACAAATGCTTCAGGACTCTGAGAATGTGTGGCTGTCAGTTATGGGCGAAGAAAGACAAGCCAAAAATGTTCTTGCGGACCATGAAATTTGTGCATGGAACCAGGATCTTGATGTTTTGAAGGTAAAGTTAAGGGATGTTACACTGGTCAATTGTCACGTCGCAGAGAAGCTTCAGGAGACAGAATTAGAGGCAAAAGAACTGGAGGGGAAGCGTAAGCGATTGGAAGATGAAAATGATGGCCAGGAATCACCAGCTGCAGGAAAGCAACCAGTCTGAGGTATGTTCTTTTCAGGAGAATTTGGCTAAAGTTAGATGGGAACTTGAGGAGAAGCAGGCTGGGTATCTAGAAGATGAAAAGAACAGAGAGAACAGATTATGTGGTCAACTGAGCTTGAACAGTATCCAGGAGGAACAAAGGGTTGAATCAGAAAAGCTCTGTCAGGCCAGTGTAAGCCGCAATGCACTTCTCATGGACATTCACCAAAGAGATGAACAGATCAGCTGCATAAACATTCAGATCACTCAACAGGAGGAGTTGCTGACCAAGCTCAACCAGCAGCTGACAGAGAAAGAAGTCTCCGTGCTACAGGTGAATCCTTCGGTCACAAACGAAAGCCTGAAAACCAAAGAAAGGATCACCAATCTGCTTTCGCAACTTGAGGAGACCAAAGGCCTCTTGTCTCTTTGTCAGAGGGAAATCGAAACCAAGGAAACAGAAGGAAGAGCTCTTGCTCAGGACTATGGTGATCTTCAACGAGAGGTCAGTAAACTCAGGAAAGAGAATGAGGTCCTGAGAAAGCTGCAAGCTGTGATTATGGTCTGAAGGGAATGGCTGAAGAAAAAGGAGGAACAGGAGAACCAAACCGCATGCACTGCAACAAGGGGAGTAGAGATTCTAACCTTGCAGGAGAAACTGGAGAATAAAGTGGCCAATATGGAACAACAACTGAACCAGACCAGGGCAGAGCTGAAGCAGGTACAGGACAACAGTGCCGTGCTGCAGGCAGAACTAGAAGAAGCCCGGAGGGAGGCCAGTAAACTCACAGAGCTGCAAGAGCATGTCAGAGGTATGGGAGCAGTATTAGAGACCTGGTGCTCAGAAGTGAAGGTCTTGAAATCACAACCCTGGTGGAGAGCTCCAAAGTGAAGCAGTGGAGGAACATTCTGACAGACGAGGAGGGCAAAGAGAAGAAAATCAGCATTGAACTTGAGCCTTTCAATCCCATCTATACCTCACTTTATCTCCACAATGACTTTCACACCGAGTCTCCTATAGCTTTGTTGTCTAACAGCAAGTTCGGCTTCATAATGATTGAGGGTAGCAGTGTCAGATATGGGACATCACAGGGCAACAGAAGTGCTACATCAGGTCACAGTGGAACCTCCCAAGGAGCATGTTCGAGGAAGGCAGTTTGCGCACCGTTTTGCATGTTTGAGTATGGAAAACAAGCCAAGAAGTTGCTATTGTTTTGAGAACCTGGACACCATGAGATTATTCTTGCATGTACATGGGGTAGAGAGCCATAGAGCGGAGAAGGACAAGACCATTTGTCTGACATCCAAGCGGGCAAAGGATAGGTCTCACGTTGCAGACAAGGGGACAGGACAAGAGTATGAATTGAGTAAGTGTATGCCTATGTTGAAATGGTTTGTCAAGATATTTCAGAAATTTGGTGCCTCTCTGGAGATCATTGACAACAATCAGAAGGCACAAAGCCCAAAGGAACACAAGTCAAACTCCTTCCACAAGGAGGTCATGAACACTTTATCTTCAGTTTTACCGGACATTTCAGTGGACTCGGCACAGAGCAACTGGTTGTGGAATGTTGCACTATAGGCCCAGAGCAGTCAGCACCGAGCATCTTTCAGTGAAACCTACAGCGTGGCTCCTGTTCTGGAGAATGTACTCGCCTTGGAGACTTCGCAGGTTTGTGGTATCAATTATGTGCCCGAGATGGCGAGCGGCGCTCATGTTCAGGGTTATGCATTGATCTCGGAGATCGGAATTTCTGAGAATGCCCAAGGTGATGGAGAGGACTGCAAGAATGGTGCCAAGGAAGATGCCTGTGAAATCCAGTGCAACAAGGAATGTCTTCAGTATACCCAAGGTGAGAAGTGTATTAGCCAGAGGAAGGTGGGTGACGAAATCCCTTATGTTCAAGTTTGCTCTGAAGTAACAAACTGCTTTTGTCTGTTGGAGGATTGCGACCAGCACAGTGGTGACTGCAGAAGCCAGTGCCCTCCCAGGAACATGTTCTGGGATGGTAAAGAGGACTGCTTGGATAGCATAGATGAAATTGGCTGTGCTCCAAGAGAGAAGTCTCAATGCACCAGTGACCAGTGCAGTCTGTGAAGTCCCACTCTGATGGCTCAATAGACTGCCATGATCACTCGGAGGAGAAGGACAGTAGCAAACCTCCACACTGTGCCCAGCGTGAACATCGGGCTTCTGGGTATGATTCCGTGATGGGTCTGAGGAGATGACCTCAGTGTTCCTGCCATCACTACAATCTGCTATTCCTACACCTTCACCAAAAACACTCAGGCCGGTGGACACCTTCTGCTTTAGGGACTGGAGTCACGTGAGTTTCTTGAAGGGTGCATTCACAGGCACAGAGGATCTGAAACACCCTGGGATTGAATAACTTGTTGAGGATCATGTCTTAGAGGTATAGTCTGTATTTCGTTATGGTTGGGATAGCTGCAATGCCAAAGGTGGTTCCTATGACCATGGAACTCTGAACTGGACTTGGGGACTTGGGGGTCAGGGCCCCTCTTTAGTTGGTTTTTGTTTTGTCTTGTTTTCATAGACCTGGTCATGTGCCCCAGTTTATGCGTGTTGTTTTGTTAACCTCCTCTCAAGGATCCGGCTCTGGGGAGCACCCTGGGAGTGGTGCCTTTGGGGGGGTTATGTCACGGTTTGGGTATGTTTTGTTCACGGTAGAGGGCGCTCTGTTCTGACTGAGCACACCTGAGCTCATGTGTGTGGCACAGGTGTGCTTCACTGGGGCTGACTATTTAAGCCCCAGTGAATCAAAACAGACCACGGTTCATTCCCTAGGCAAAGCCTTACGTTACGGGTGGTTTTTAGTGTCCTTGTGTCTTGGTTAAGTTACTGTTGTTAATCAAGTTATATCCTGGATCACTGGCTCTGCGCAAACGTCCTTCCTGCATCACGCCGCCATTACATAAGTTCAGTTACATTTAACAGATATGAGTTAAATTTTAGTTTTAAAAAAAGGCTAAGTATCTACAAAACATACATGGGGTCATCTAAATAATTCCATCCATCCATCCATTATCTGCCGCTTGTCCCAAACGGGGTCGCGGGGGGGTGCTGGCGTCCAACCCAGCGCACACAGGGCGAGGACGGGGGACGCACCCTGGGCAGGTCGCTCTAAATAATTTTAACATTTAATTTTTAAGAGCTTTAATTAAATTTGTACAGTTTTTCAATAACACTAGTTTTGGGTTAACTTTACTTTAAAGCTCTAGATTAAAAAAAAAAAAAGACAATATTAAGTAGCCCAGCTAAATAAAGATAATTGGATATAGCAGTAGGCTAACTTATTTAGACAAAACCATTATATTATATTATATTATATTATATTATATATATTATACCAATCTTCAATCTTTCAATTGATCAATCTTTTGCAACAGGTGTATTAAACCAAGCACCAAGCTACACTGTCAGATTTACTAACATATGTGAAAGAATGAATTGGTTTTGAAGGCTCAGTGCATTCAAGCCTGGCATCCAATAGGATACCACCTTTACAATTCTGTTCTGGGAAAAAAAAAAAAAAAAAAAAAAAAAAAATATATATATATATATATATATATATATATATATATATAGATGTTATTGGGAAATGGTGGTATTTAAGAACATCTGCAACTCCATGAAGTGGCAGACCATGTAAACCAGTGTTATTTTGACAAAATAATTAAACTAAACTAGTTCTAAACTTCCTCTGCAATGTCAGCACAAAAGCTGCAGTGGGAGCTGCATGTAAATGGTTTCCAAGTCAGAGCAGCTGCATGTAAGCCTCACATCACTGAATGCATTTTCTAGTCTCAGATGTTATGCTGTATGGTGTGCTGCCACTGGCCTTTGAGCAGTGGGAACATGTTTTGTGGAGCGATGAGACACACAGTCTGGCAGTTGAATGAAGTTAGTTACCTTCCTGAATGCATTGTGCCAGCTGTAGAGTTAGGTGGAGCAGCTATGATGGTATTGGATTGTTTTTCTGAGGTTTAGCTAGAGCCCTTAGGGGGCAGCGGTGGCCTAGTGGTTAGGGCATTGGCCGCATGATCGGAGGATCAGGGGTTCGAACCCCTTCCCAATAGGTTGCCCTGAGCAAGGTCCTGTCCCTGTCATGCTCCTCCCTGCGATGGGCTGGCGACCTGTTCAGGGTGTGTCCCTCTTCCTTCACTCTGTGTGTGTGCTGGGATGGACTCCCGCGACCCCACTTGGGACAAGTGGTAGAAAATGACTGACTCGTGACTGATTGTTGCCTAGTTAAAAGTAATCCCTACATGCAACCAAAATACAAATACATACAGATCAAGCAGTGTGAATTATTGTGAGTCAACTTCATATTGATCGTTCACACCCTTAGTGAACAAGTGCCAGTTAGATGTCCTGCACTGGCTTTAAAAGCGGGTCATGGGGTTCTAGCAGAATTGCCCTGAGCCCAGTCACTGAAATCCTCTTAGCCATGAACACATTGGATCTGGGAAAATTGCAGAGAAAAGGCTACACTGATTTTCTACTGATTTCTCTCGCTTGTCATCACTGTGCCTCCATGCAAGCTTTGGCTAATGCAAACTGACCATAAGTTACAGCAGGAGTCAGGGTGAGGGCAAAGAAACTCGTGAACATAGCTTTTACAATAGCATGGGATAGTCTTTTGTTTTAATCCTCGACATCCCCCACCCTTGCAAAGGCCACTATTGTCTAAATTCCTTGCTGACCAGAGTACAAGACGTGACACCCAAGCACCGGCAGAAAGCTGAGCAATTCCTGGAAGTGGAACAAAACACATAGAAGATCTAAATGTGTTCCAGCCAGGCTTTTTCTGTGAGGGGCTAGTGTTCTTAAAACACTACTGAGTTTGTTTGACCTCGGAGACTCTGCATGGAGATTGATTTGGTTGGCGCCTCTGCCTCTGTACTTCCAGGTGTTTATCTGCCAGTCTGTTTCACAGTCCTACTGTAAAAGGTATACATAGCATTGATATTAGTGACTAAATAACAAGTGTCATTACAGTGGGGTTGTGTTAGAGCATAATATTGGTGC
The DNA here is from genome assembly GCA_017165825.1 of Hepsetus odoe. Lineage (NCBI taxonomy): Eukaryota > Metazoa > Chordata > Actinopteri > Characiformes > Hepsetidae > Hepsetus > Hepsetus odoe. Next base: position 7,738,912 of record CM029390.1, on the reverse strand, counting down.
CTGTAAAATAACATTGGTATATCATTGGTGATGGTCCAGATTCACATGACATTCATGATGTAAATAATAGCATGTTAGTTGCTACCCAGTGCTTTATTGGCCCACAAGCTGATGTTAAAAATGTTAAACTGACTGTTATGAATCATGTGTGCCTATGTGCTTCAGGGCAGTGCATGAATTGCTCCAATGGATGTCTTTGATTTTTACATTTGCAGCTTTATGTTCTACCTTCAATTTACTGCATATCTTATTCTTTTGATCTCTTAGCTTCACTTTGGATTGCATAAGTACTTATAATAATATATAATACTTTAAGTGTAAGAAAAAAATCCGTATTGAAAAGTCCTTATCCTTTCATTTTGTGTTACCACTTTTTAGAGGTTCACTTATGAGATTGGGGGTCCTTTAACTTTCAAAACACTGATAATTCACTTCTACATCACCATTTTCCAACCTCTCTTTATCCTTGTGAATTAATGAGCCTGTTTTTGCAGCTTTGCCTGTAAAACTATATGTTAAAATATAAAAATATAAAATAATATATTAGTCCTCAAAGCAGTAATCCCTGGCGGTCACCACCGTGGCCAGAGTTCGATTCCCGGTCAGGGAACTCATCCTGGGGGCAGCGGTGGCCTAGTGGTTAGGGAGTTGCCCCAGCATCGGAAGATTGTGGGTTTGATTCCCTCTCCAGTAGGTTGCCCAGAGGTACCCTTGAGCAAGCGTCACTGCTCCCCGGGCGCTTTCAATAGCTGCCCACTGCTGCACGGTGTTTGTATGGGTTAAATGCAGAGGTCCAATTTCGTTGTGGTTCACTGTGTGCTGTGCTGTGCTGTGACCTCACAATGACAAGGGTTGTCACTTAAAAAAAAAAAACTTTAATACATAGACTATATAGACTGTGAAATAAGTGAAACACTATAAGTGTATAACCCTCTTATAAATGGACATATCAGGAATATCAGTTTAATTTGTATATGTTTTAGGTCAACACTATCTAAAATATGTATACATTGATTTGTCTAAATACTTTCTATGAGAACAGTAAAATTCTTAAAAAAATTCTATAATAGTAAAAAAATGCCTATAATTATAATGTAGATTTTCAGAGAAAAACTGCTGATTAGTTATTAAGCTGAATTTTAATCAATGTTTTGTTTTCCCAAGGAATTAAACAGTAGTAATGAACCTTTTACTATGCTCTAAGGCCAGTTCAATAACCAAACCTGTTAGATTGCTCTTGCCTCATGTACCTTCCATCTTACCACCGTTGTACTGAATGTTTATAGATAACCACCTGAAAGCAGCCTTCGCTGGAAATCAGCATGTGTGTCTATCCTGCTTGCATGGTACAATTGCTGCCTGCCAAGTAAGAAGAGATTCTGCCAATTACAAGAATTTCAGCAAGGGCTGTATCTTTTAAACCCTGCATGTGGTACACCGCCAATCCACTTATGGCATCATCCTTGTTTGTGTGCATGAGGGTGTGGGTGTGAAAAAGAGAGAGGGAGTTATCTGAATTGTGCTGCTTCATCACTGTTCTAGGGGTGTGTGCAAATTTGTAGCTGCACACCTTTTGCTCCATTTTCACTTTCTGTCATGCTGTTTTGTACAATGAATACCCTTTAAATGCTGGACACACATATCAATTAATGTTGTTATAAAAAACGTCCCTTTTGTCTAAAATATCTCTACCTCATGGATGTATATGCAGTCAATTATAACATTACAATCACTAACAGGTGAAGTGAAAATCTTAATTAACATTCTCATTACATTAGCAGCTGTAAAGGGATATATTAGGCAGCAAGTGGATGATCAGTTCTTGAAGTTGTTTTATTAGAAGCTGGAACAATGGGAAAGCATAAAGAGTAACTTAAAAAGGCCAGTTTATGATGGCTATACTAGAGTTCTTGGTGGTGGTGATCCCTGTATGCATGTAAGTGCCTACAAAAATGGGTCAATGAAGTACAACCAATGATTCATCAACAATGGTATTGGTGCCCAAGGCTTATTGATGCTTCTGGGGAGCGAAATAATTCCTGTCTGGTCTGATTCCAAAGATAAGCTAATGTAACATGTTTCAGAAAAAGTTAATGCGGTCTTTGATGGAAAGAAGTCAGAACACATAGTGAACGTGACTATTCTTGTCATTGTGAAACACAGCCCAGTACACAGTGAGACACAACAAAATTTTACCTCTGCATTTTACCCATACACACACATGCATCATGGGGCAGTTATTAAAAGCACCCAGTGAGCAGCGGTGGGGATGGTACCATGCTCAAGGGTACCTCAGGGCAACCTACTGTTCTGGGATTCAAAACCACTACCTTCTGATCTTGTGGCCTGCTCTGTGTTACAGCTACTCTGCAAGGATTTTCAGTGAAAGCAATAATTTTTTTTGCAAGGTTGTAATGATGACCCTTTTTCTCAAATAAGAGGAGATGCTGTCATAAAAGAACTAGCAGGGTCCCATTAGTCTTTAATAATTATTAAGAATCTATGATACAGATGAAATATTGTATAATGTGGAAGAATCTTCACCAAAAGTAATTACTACTCTTGCGGCTTCCTTCCTGCCATGAATTTGGAACCCTCAAACCATTCCCTGACTTGTTATTGCTCACTGGGGATGCCAGGATTCTTTGATATCACAAGTGTAATTATAATTTTATTAAGAGCCAAATAACAAAGCTATAGGGGCTGCTGGAATGAATGTAAAATCCTGTAAAGGAAAAGAAAGAAGTGGGTGATTTTTTTACAGGGAAGTAAAAGACCTCCAGCAAGATGTGTTAAAGTACAAAAAAAAAAAAAAGATAAAAAAGGCATGTAAATTATTTTTCCTTTTAATGTTACTCATGTGTCTTTTTAGGCTATATTGCTTTTGTAATATTTTCTAGAATACCTGTTATATCAAAGTATATATTTTTAATGAAATCAGAAAAAACTTTATTTTGTTCAAAAACAATTATAAATATAATACGCTGAAAAAAATTTCTAAGTGTAAAAATGTATTCTACTATTGATGTTCAATACTACTAATGTATGCAGTGTGTGAAAAAAAAACAAAAAAAACAGTCCTATCCAGAAACTGAACTACTTTAATATATACATACTTTTTCCATAATAATCCCACTCTCCTCTCCTACAGGTATCATCCATCAAATGAAGGGTGACTTTGAAACTGCACTGAAGCTCCACAAAACCCACCTTACCATTGTGCAGGAGCTTAATGACTATGCTGCCCAGGGTCGGGCCTATGGAAACATGGGCAACGCCTACAATGCCCTTGGAGTTTTTGACCAGGCTGTCCGGTACCATCGGCAAGAGCTCCAGATTTCAATGGAGGTCAATGACCGGGCCTCACAGGCCTCCACGCATGGAAATCTGGCTGTAGCCTATCAGGCTTTGGGTGCTCATGACCGTGCCTTGCAGCATTATCAGAACCATCTAAACATTGCCCGTGAGCTCCGGGATGTTCAAAGCGAGGCTCGTGCATTGGGCAACCTGGGAAACTTCCACTGTTCCAGAGGCGAGTTTGCTCAGTCTGTACCCTACTATGAACAGTACCTTCGGCTTTCCCCAGATTTGCAGGACATGGAGAGTGAGGGGAAGGTCTGTCACAATTTAGGATATGCCCATTACTGCCTTGGGAACTACCAGGATGCTGTGAAATACTATGAGCAGGATCTGGCTCTAGCCAAGGATCTTCACGACAAGTTGAGCCAGGCAAAGGCCTACTGCAATCTAGGACTAGCGTTTAAAGCTTTGTCGGATTTTACAAAGGCAGAGGAATGCCAGAAATACCTGCTGTCTTTGGCACAGTCACTGGAAAACTCCCAGGCTAGGTTCCGGGCTCTTGGTAACTTAGGGGACATCTATATCTGTAAGAAGGACATGACAGGAGCTGTTCAGTTCTTTGAGCAACAGCTGACTCTTGCCCTCCAGGTGAGAAAATGTGAAGTTTAGTTTAGAAGAGTAGTGCAGAATTTTGATAACTTAATTGTCTAGCATTTCTGTTTAGCATGCATTTGCAAATATCAAAATGTTGTGGCAAAATTATGAGCAAGTTATTGTGGGCCAAGGATATTTTTTACATTAGGTCCAATATTGTTAATTTTAACATCATTCCTTGTGTTTGTTTTTTCTTGTTCTTTTTGTTTTAAGGTGAGCGACAGGAAAATGGAAGCCTGTGCTTATGCTGCCCTTGGTTCTGTCTACCGGTTATTGCAAAAGAATGAAGAAGCTTTATCATATCATGCCAAAGAGCTTGAGGTTTGCCAAGAGTTGACTGATGCACCTGGGGAAAGCAAAGCACATGGGCATTTGGCTGCTGTCTACATGGCACTGGGACAGTATCCTTCTGCCTTCAAGTGCTACGAGGCACAGCTTGAGCTCAGCAGGCAAATGAGGGATCCTGGCATTGAGGCACAGGTTTACGGCAACATGGGCATCACCAAGATGAATATGGGGTCAATGGAGGAGGCCATTGGCTATCTGGAGCAGCAGCTGGCTATGCTGCAGCAGCTGAGTGGCAACGAAGTGGTGTTGGACCGTGGACGAGCTTTTGGTAACCTGGGTGACTGTTATCATGTGCTAGGTGACTACGAAGAAGCTGTCAAGTACTATGAAAGATATCTGGCTGTGGCTCAGAGTCTGAATCGATTGCAGGATCAGGAGAAAGCCTACCATGGTCTTGGGAATGGTCACAGGTGAGACATTATATATATTAATATTATATATAAACCTAGTTGAGTTGTCCTTCAAGGAAAATATAACTGATAAATAGTAAGTTGCCAGTCTATTTATTGGTTTGTGTTCAAGTACTTTTGATGAAGTTTTTCTTGGAAACCCAATTACTTTCTTTATCTTTAGATTTAGTATAATCTGCTTAATAAATATATTGTTTGTTATTAAAGCCATGAATATACCATAAACAAACATATTTAAAAATTTTAATTCTGAAAATACCTATTTTTGGCTGTTGCTTTCAAATTTCATTTGTTGGCAGTGTGCATGCACTGATTACATTCTTTGCAGTAGTGCTTTTAAAGAGGCCTATTTTGTGTTTTAAGCAGTACATTATTTCATTAAACTGTCTCCGTTTTGCAATTGGGGTTTAATAATAAGATGGTGATATTGGCATTGCTGCAGATAAATCATATATTTTGAACAGAAAGAAGCTAAGTATCAGTATTCTTAGACTGTAACAGTCAGAGGTAATTACTTCACTGCCAGATTAATGCCTATCAGACAGTTTATTGTTAAGAGTCAAGATCAGCCTCTTTCACATAGCTCTCTCTTTTTTCGTGAAAATCCACCATTGTTAATTTTGCTGGTGACTGCATTTTGAAACCACCTTGGATGAAGTCACCTTGAGCCTCAGTAGGATTTCATATGCTTGCTGAGGCATGATACATGCAGCATATTTTCCTGTGGCCCTCTCTGTATGCAAAGAGGCTTCAGCAAGTGCATGTCTTAACCTGAATGGAAAGCAGGTTAATTTGAATTGACCTTTTTCTGTGCTGTTTCTTTTCCTGCATGTTTTTTTTCCCCAGCCATAGACACAGAATAGGTTAGATATATAGAGAAACAAAAATGCCAAGGAGAAACACCTCTGAAGGGCTGAAAAAAATTTTCCCCTCATTTCCTCATTCTGTATGGCTGGTGCTACGCTCAGCTGAAAAATGGGTGGAACTTCATATTAGTCCTGCATGAGAGGAGAAGTGAACAATATTGAAACAGTCTAGTATGTCTTCCTGCTATGCTGGAAACAGATCCCCACCCACTTCAGTGCTGAGCTGAGAGTCATTAACACTGCAAGTTAATTAAACTCTAATTGCATAGTTGATTATCCTTTTGAAACAACATGCCCCTAATATTATTCCTGTGTGAATGAGGTTTAGAGGAGTGGGAGCATTTTCTCTTCAGACATGATACCACTTCATTGCAATTTCCAGTCAATGGACATATTATTCTCATAGTTAAGTACTACTATTTGAAATGGGACAAATGATATTGGGAAAAGTCACATTACACATTTTATTATATTTTAAGAGGTATCAAAACTTATCAAATAGAGCTAATTCTCCCTCTAGCCAAGCTATTTTCTTGGAGATTTAAGGCTGTAATTCAATGCTGTGTTTATGCACAGACAACCCAGCATACTGTGATCACAATATACCTTCCAATAAAGCTGAAGACTGGCTCATATATATTAAAATCACCTGACTCAAACCTAGAAATAATGAAAGTCCCTCATAGATAAGTAAAGCGAAATGTTCCCAAAGAACAACTCTGACTGGTCAGGATGCCCACATCTTAATGTTGCAAAGGCCAGTGGCACTTAACAAGAATATGTCTGTAACCAGTTTTCAAATGGGAGAAAACTGAACTTATCTGTTATATAATAATAATGATTCATGTTTGGCCCAAGTTTTTCTGACCCTCAGTGATTCTCTCCTTAGAGTGATGGGTAACCTGCAGCAAGCATTGGTCTGCTTGGAGAAGTGCTTGGTTGCTGCTCATGAGCTTGGTGGTTGTGGAAGTAAGGCTGCAGCGTATGGTGAGTTGGGTGCTCTTCATAACCAGCTGGGCAACCATGAGCAGGCCCTGTCGTGTCTGGAGCGGCAGCTGGCTATTGCCCGGGAAACCTCTGATCGAACTTTGGAAGCAGATGCCAACTCTGGTCTGGGCACTGTCTACCAGGCCATGGGCGATCCGGACCGGGCGCTGCAGTGCCATCAGCGTGACTTGGAACTTGCTGAAGAGACTGGCAGCCCCTCACAACAGGCACGCGCATATGGCAACCTGGGGCTGACATATGAGTCGCTAGGCAACCATGAGAGGGCCATGGTGTTCCAGGAGCAGCACCTGAGTGTTGCAGCGCAAATGAACGACCTGGTAGCCAAAACACTGGCCTTTGGAAGTCTGGGAAGGACACACCATGCACTACAGAATTATTCACAGGCGGTTATGTATCTGCAAGAAGGTAAGTGTATGACAAAAATAATTTGTTTTACTCAGAAATAGCATTTGCATGTATTTGAACAGAAAAAAAAAAATCTTAAACTGAAAAAAATTCCACTTAAGTGGAATCTTAAGTGTAAAAACTTCTGTGGCCAAGTGTGGCTTTCTGTTCATGCTGAGGCTGAAAAGAGAATTTTTCTTAGTACTTTTTACATCTCAAGGCATCAGCTAGTTTCCTTATAGTGAGCTATTACAAAAACTCTTCAGAGAGAAGAAAATAACTTAAAATAAAAAATACATTATTTTCTGTATGACAATACATTTTTGAATGTCAGCTTGGAAAAAATGTATTGTTGTTCAACCCAAAGTCACACAGACTCTCAGACGCACACGCACACTCCTTGAAAAATAACAGGTACATTCTTTGTGGTGTTTACCAGCCAAAATATATCCTGACTTTTGCATGCGTTTTCTGACAGCCAATTATATCTGACCAGCCTACCCAGACAAAAGCAGTCTGTTTTTTGTCCCAGCTTTCTCTCTCTCTCTCTCTCTCTCTCTCTCTCTCTCTCTCTCTCTCTCTCTCTCTCTCCCTTTCTTAAATTCTTTCTCCCTTACTTTTATTATTTTCTTTTACTTTTACACTAGTCATGCAATGTTGCTTCTTTCTCTGGGTGCTACTGTGTGTGCAATTAATTGGAAGTGTACTCTGATCATGTGTTTGGCACAGCATTTTGTGTCTTTGTATGTGTGTGCATGTTGAATTGATGCAGAGACACAAGGGGATTTGTCTCTTATTAAATCATTTGTTAAAGTATGTACGGTACTGTGCAAAAGTTTTAGGCAGGTGCGGACAAAATGCTATAAACAAAGAATGCTTTCAAAAATGGAAGTGTTAATCATTTATTTTCATCAATCAACAAAATGCAGTGAATGAACAAAAGAGAAATCTAAATCAAATCAATATTTGGTGTGACCACCCTTTCAAAACAGCATTAGTTCTTCTAGGTACACTTGCACACAGTTTTTAAAGGAACTCGGCTGGTAGGTTGTTCCAAACATCTTGGAGAACTAACCACAGATCTTCTGTGGATGTAGGCTTCCTCACATCCTTCTGTCTCTTCATGCAGTCCCAGACACACTGGATGATGTTGAGATCAGGGCTCTGTGGGGGCCATAAGAATTGATGCTGGTTTGAAGGCAAAAGGTAGTAACACCAAATATTGATTTGATTTAGATTTTTCTTTTGTTCACTCACTTTGCATTTTGTAAATTGATAAAAATCATTATCATTATTAATCATTATTTCTATTTCTGAAAGCATTCGTTGTTTACAGCATTTTTTCCCCACCTGCCTAAAACTTTTGCACAGTACTGTATATAAATGTATTTGTATATATGTAGACTTCTTAAGTGCTGTGTCTGTATGTTTATGTCAGTGTGAACACAAGCACACTAGTCTTTGGCCCATAATTTCAGTTCATTGACTACATTGTTTTGTTGGAATTGTTTTACTGTGTTAACGCATTGTGAAGGAACAGAATCATTAGGGCCACATGGCGTATCTTCACCAACTGTCACTAAGCTTTTTAAATGTTCTTTAGCCATTCCGTAGGGCAAAAATATGTGAAGTATGAGTGTGTGTGTGTGTGTGTGTGTGTGTGTGTGTGTGTGTGTGTGTGTGTTTGTGTATGTGTGTATAAGTATGTCCTCTGGGTGTATCTTGCTGCAACCGGCACTGGTGTCATCCTCTTGTAAGTGACAGTGCCTGCAGGCAATGCCAGACACAGAGAGAATGACAGAGAGGAAAAAAAGGAAGCAAAAAAGAGAAAAGTGGTGTGTAGGAGGATAATAATAGGGATTTATGTGGGATAAATGGATGATAGACACAGAGACACAGGTTTACACTAAAATACAAACATATGAAAGGGTTTAATGTAGTCAGAATGAGCTGCATTAGTTTTTAAGTCTATTATGTTTGGTCCATCACTGTTAAGTTTGACTTATATATTGATTTTGGTGGCACACTAAAGCTCTTATTAAAGTGACCCAGTCATACTGCCATACTGTCATGAACCATGTACCGACCCTTTAAAAATCCCTTTAAAAATGATATTTTTATAGCGAGAGATATCCAGCTGTTTTATTGCACAACCTAGAAAGGATATTTCCTGTTTCCTTTGCACAGTCTCTCTGTAATGAGGATGTGGCCATATAAGTCAATACACCATGACTGCAAACAAAGAAATTATGTAATCTAGAGTGATAAAATGCAAAAATATATATAATTATATATTAAAAAACACAAGAATATGATTCCAAAAGTTGGCTTAAAACTGTTTGAAATTGAGAGAATTGATTTCATGAACTATTTGCAATGCTATGTGTGATACGCAGTATGTGATATATATATATATAACTAAATTATTTCTTAGTAGAGAAGTGTCACACTGTTAAGCTCTGTGTTTGGGAAGTGGGGCAGTGGCACATAGGGTAGCAGTATTGCCTCATGGCAAGCATGAACTGGGACAAACATGTACTAAAAAATCACCTGAGAAACATTTAGGTCTTCTGAGATTTCTTCTTTGTTTTCTTGATACAGGGCAAAATATCTCTCTAAATATGTGTTGTAGGATATTTTTTGACACAAAGTAGTTCCAAGTATTATTTTATTTTCAAACCCTCTGTTTACTCTTTGCTGCCAGTTTCCAATTCATTAAGTTCATTGAGCTCTCTCTCTCTCTCTTTCGCTCTCTCTGTAACAGGATTGAGGTTGGCCGAGCAGTTGGGGAGACGTGAGGATGAGGCTAAAATCCGCCACCGTCTGGGTCTGTCTCTCTGGGCAAGCAGTAACCTGGAAGAGGCACAGCACCAGGTTGTCTTTGTGTGTGTGTATGTGTGTGTATCTGTGTGTGTGTGTGTGTGTGTGTGTGTGTGTGTATTTTTAGTTTATAATGTTTAAAATGTTATAACTGTAAACACAGTTCTTTAAAGGCCCCTATTGTGTAAAAAAATACTGTTATTTACCCAGTATCACTGACTCCACTGTCCATTCAGTCCACATGTGGAAACTAACCAGCAGAGAAGCGCACTTTGAATTCTAAGCAGACACACTCAGACACACTCAGTCTAAGCAGACACACTCACACTTGCACTCACTCTCACACCTAGAGGGCAATCTTCAATCCATCTGAACTGCCTGCAAATTAAACTTCTCTCAGTTTTATTGAAGAGATTAAATAATCTGCTGTTCCTGGCTGGTAGGTTTCACATATATCAATAAATGCTCAAAAATGTTGAAGTCTGGCATCCTTGAGAATTTTAGTCTTTCAGGAACCAGTTTGTTCATGGTGTTCCAGCTTAGTCTGCTTTTTAGAGGCAAATGAATGAAAGCTATTGAGAACAGAGCATATTTACTTATGTTAGCTAAAGGCACTATTATCAAAAACAAACCAATAATCTCCCACAAATTAGTTGATTTAACAGCAACTGGCTTGAAACAAAACTCTAAAGTCCTTATTCTCCCACACACACGCATGCTCTGATGTTCAGTCAGAATAGATCATCTGGTTCACTGCTAACAATACTAAAATCCTTAGGAGAATAGATTTGGAGATGAACAACCATATCAGCAGCCAGCCAAATCAATATAAACGATTGATTCAGCTTGATCTGATTCGTCTACCCACTGTGATTATTTACTCTCACATTTGGCCTTGTTCACCCCTACTGCCCTTAGATAGAGTTCAGAGCTGCATGCTTTCAGTTGCAGGTTTTCATGAAGGATAATGATCTGGAAGCTGTTCAGATACTTTTCAATGAGCTGAACTTGTTGGGAAAACCTTTTCCTCTGTTTGGAGAGGGTGAGAATGCAGAAAGTAATACTTTTGAGTTATAACCTTTGTCAAAGTTTTGCATTGTTACATAATTCTGCCCCCTCTAGGGGTGAAGAACAAGTACCACAGTGCATTCTTCCTTCGGTCAGTTGAGTCCAATGAAATTGTTTATGTATGCATTTTGCATCTTTTAATATGTAAAAATGCTTATTTTTTCCTTGCACAGTTGTGAATAATCCCAGCAACACTGCTGCACATAGGATTATCCATTCAGACTATGCACTACAAAATCAGTGTCGCTAGTTTACCATCTACCTGGTCAGTTGTGCTTCTGTTGTGGTCTCATTCGATGAATGAAGTAGAGATGGACTAATAAAGCCTGCACCAAATGATAGGCAACAGTCAGTAATGTGCCCCTACAATGTGCATAGTATACGTTTCTGATAAAATGGCTGGATTTTCTAAATACAACGTAAATTTGCTGGTAACACAAGTTGTGTTTGTGTTTGTGTGTGTGTCTGTTTACAGCTCTACCGTGCATCGGTGTTGTTTGAAACATTAAGGCATGAGGCACAGCACAGCTCTGACTACAAGCTTTCCCTGTTTGACCTGCAAACATCTTCCTATCAGGCTCTGCAGAGGGTCCTTGTGAGCCTGGGTGAGATTTCTTTTTCTTGTTTCTCTGCTTCCTTTTTTGCCCCCTCTCTCCTCAGTCTTATCACTTGTTTACCTTCCCAAATGCCTACCTTTTCTCACAACTACAGTCTGTATCCCTTTTTATTCTGTCACTTCAGATGTTTTCATTCTGTGTCTTCTGTCCCTTGTCAGTTCGGGTGACTTTCAAGTATATATAAAGGTGTTGAAAAATAAACTTGCTTAAGGCTGTACACGGTTAGATAAATATACTTGCTGTCTTTAGGGTCCTTGGCTGTACCCTGCTCACTAAAATATTTCATTACAAGAAAGTTTTTTTTTTTTTATTTTAAAAATTAACAACATTGTAAAGATGTTTTAAAGTTAGGAAAAAGATAAGCACTCACAATTGCCATTGATCCATTGATTGGCTGGTCTAGTATGAATCCCCCAGGATTCTGGCACAGACATTATAGACTCATTGTAAATTAGTCCCCTTGGGTAGGCTGGATAAAAAAGCATTGCAGTAATCGAGGCTAAATGAACAAAGGCATATATTACTTTCTCACAGTCAGCTGTAGAGAGAATGTCCCAGAATGCTGATATATTTTGGATGTGATAGTATGCTGTTTTACAGACAGACATCCCTAATATGGAGAATGAACATAGTCACATAATTTTCACATATTTCACATATAATTCATATATTCCAACTCCAAGCTGTATAAGCTGATGTCTTAAGGAGATCAACACCCTTTATCAAGGTGTGCATAATCATTAGGCAGCTTCTTTTCCTCAGGCAAAATGGAGGCTGTGGTTGCTGCTGCAAAAAAAGTTGATCGTCAAGAGATCAAGAAACTGACAGACTCCATGAATGGAAGGCTTATGACTGTTAGTGAAAGGAAGGGTGGCTATATTGGTCACTGATTTTTTTTTTTATGTCAGAAAATTTTGATTTGTAAAATGTGAGTTGTTTGTATATAATTCTCACTTTAACAGATGAAAATAAACAACTGAGATAACCCTTACCCTAAGAAATTTTTCATTTTTCATTTAGTCACATAATAGTTCTGCACAATAATAGTTGCTCAATAATTGTGCACACGTATGTATTCCCCTGAGAATGTTTACTCTCACATTTCCTTTGTAAAACATTCACTGTATGGAACAGCACTGTATTAGTTCCATATTCAAATTAATCCTCAGAATATTTGCTTGCCTAATAATTGTGCCCACAGTGTAGTGTATCATGTGCGACGTTTCCAGTAATCAGAATCTCAGGCTTATCTCTTACTTCCTTTTCACCAGTGAAATCAGTAAGTGAAAGTGACTATTCTTGTCATTGCGAGGTCACAGCACAGCACAGCGTGAACCACAATGAAATTGGACCTCTGCATGTACACAAACACTGCAGTGTGCAGCAGTGGGCAGCTGTGAAAGCGCCCAGGGAGCAGTGACAGGGATGGTACCTTGCTCAAGGGTACCTCAGGACAACCTACTGGTAAGGGGTTTGAACCCCCAATCTTCCGATCCTGTGGCCAACTCCCTAACCGCTAACTCTCTAATCACCATTGTTTAATCTATTCAAGGAACCTAGACCTTGGGTGCTAAAGGTGGTTATTGGTGAGAATAAAGGTTTAATTTTTAATTTGGATAAAAACAGTACATAAAGATTAAATAATGTGAAAGTGACTATTTTTGTCATTGTGAAACATAGTACAGCACACAGTAAGACACAACAAAATTCAACCTCTGCATTTCATGCATATACACTCCGTGCAGCAGAGAGCAGCTATTTAAAGTGCCCAGGGAGCAGTGGTAGGGACCTTCCGTTCCTGGGGCCAACTCCCCAACCACTGGGCCACTGCAATAACAGAGCTTTCAAAAAAAACTCATTGACATTACCCTCCATGGGAATTTTTAATAAAAGGCAAAAGATTGGTTTGAATATCTTGAAAATATATTTTGTGGATGCACGAACCATTTTAGTCATGTTTCAGTGCAATGTAAACTCATTTTATTGCTCTCTCTCTCTCTCTCTCTCTCTCTCTCTCTTCTCTCTTTCTCAGGTCAACATGGGGAAGCCTTGGTGGTAGCAGAGCGGGGTCGTACACGTGCGTTTGCAGACTTGCTAGTGGAAAGGCAAACTGGGCAGCATGAAACAGATCCGTACAACCCTGCCACAGTAGAACACATCCTTGACTCAATCAACAAGCAGAGAGCCCTGGTGCTCTACTTCTCAATGGCTGCTGGCTACCTCTACAGTTGGCTTCTCGCCCCAGGTGCAGGTAGGAGTGTATTTTAGCACTTTTCCATTGAAGATGTAAAGCACTAATACAAGAGAATAGTAGGGCAGAGTCATGCCACAACATGAAATTGTTTACAGGACTTATGCCATTTTCAGGGAAAAATATGATCAGCCACTTTTAGAGATTTAATGACAAATCCACTGGAACAACACAGTAGGGCTGCATAAATATTTGTTTATATGTTATTATATTTATATTATACATTTGATACCATTTTAATCATAACTTAGTTTGCTCCAAATAAATTTTATGATGCTACAAGAGTTGACCAGAAAACCTTCTTAACACATTGGCTATTTCTACGGTTCACTAATATGCTCAATGCCCTGTTAGGGCAGCAGTGGCCCATTGCTTAGGGAGTAGGCCCCAGGATCAGAAGGTGAGCAGGGTATCACTGCTCCCCGGGCACTGGATTTGGCTGCCCAATGCTGCACAGTGTGTGTGGGCTGCACAATGAAAAGAGGGTGCTTTTCATTGTGGTTTGTGCTGTGCTGTTGTCTCACAATGTCAAATTTCACAATGTCTTTCAAAATTTCACAATGACTTCACAATGTCAAGTCAGTTTTATTTAAATAGCATTTTTTATAGCTGCTGTTATCACAAAGCAACTTTACAGAATCCGGGTCAGAGCCCCAAGTGAGCAAACCGAAGGCAACAAAGGTAAAACTTCCTAAAACTGGAAGAAGAACCAAGACTCAAAATGAAAACCCATACTCCTCTGTTCGACAATGGATATTCAAGAAAGAAAATGAAGTGACCTGTTAATAAGTTAAATAGATTTAAGCACTCATTGCCTTTACAGTGGAGGATAGTTGGAAAGAGGTCCATTAGAGTCAGTGGAGCTTTTGTTAGTCTTGGTTTGGGGCAGCAGCACATGCATGTGATCCATTATGAGGTCTGGTCTGAAATGGTTGGCAGTCGACTCAGATGGTGGACTATCTGGTCTGGAATTCAGGAGACTCTCACGGTAATCAATGGATTTGGCTGTGAATCCTTTCCTTTCAGGAAATACATCCATTCAGTCTACCATACAGTCGTCCATCTTGGAAAATAGAGAAAAAGATAATTAGTTCTGTTTTGAATTCACAGGATGCAGACTATGAATTTAGTACAATTTAGCAGAATTTAGCAGATCTAGCTGCATTTCAAGTTAAAGGCAATTTAAAGTTATAGTTGCTTTTTGGCAATAAAGCTATACTTTCACTGAATATCTGAGAATTAATAAAAACAAATGCAGTCATACAGCGAAAAAAGACTTTAACTTGAAAAGGCAATGAAAAGGCAGTGAAAGATGCACAAAGAAGGTTCTCCCTAGTGTTACTTGTATTTGACTGTATGAGTATTTTTTATTTTTAATGTATTTTTACTTATTTGATTCAAAAACACTCACGTGCTCAAATGTGCTTGATATTGAACAATTATGAACCACAAAGCACTTGTGCTCACACACTCATGCACACACACAGCTGCCTCCCATAGGGCTACATGCAGACAATTGAGAAAAAAAAAAAATTAGAATGCCACCTGCCACTTCTAGATTAGCTGAATTGAGCTGGCATTAATGCTGATCCATCACAAATATCTATTTCTTGTGTGTTTATGTGCATGAGAGTAATTGGCTTTGATTTAATTAAAGAATGCAGTCTTACATTAAGTAAAATGACCCATGCATTTATTTTTTAATTATTGATAATTCTTAAGTCAATGATTATCCTTATAATAAGAATTTATACTGAAATTACCCAAACTGCAATGTGTTTGTGAAGTGTCATAAAATATTGGGAGGCAAAAATAATGTCAGGTGTGACTCATACTGGTGAAATGAAATTAAAATTTGCAAGAAAATTGAAAAATTACTCATATTTGGCATTGGTGCCTTCTTTGTACATATATCTAACCCTGAGAGTTATTCTGTTGGTTATTTCTCATTCAGTATGTTTTCAACTCTCTTGTAGAGGCATTATTTCTGCTGCCCACATTTGGTCCAGGTTTGACTGATTTTGCTCAATTCAAATGACCTAATATGTGATAAATAGTTTAGCTTGTTAGAACAAGTGGAACTGCTATGTGAACCCAGGTTCAGACCTAAAATTTGGATCAAGACCCCCCAAACACATTTCAGTTTGTCTGCAAATGATACATCATGGATTCAGTGTTTAATTATGTCAGAATGAATGCTCATCAAGCAAGGACTAAAATGCATGTTTCTTATTCTAAATTGCAATGTTTCTCTTTCTCCTTTAGTCTAGTACAAAAAGGGAGGAAGGGAACTAGACTAAATGCCCCAACCTTTAAATAGTTATATTTATTGTGTGCATGGCACATGAATGGCACATTTAGGCCGTTTTCGTACATAACACAAAGGAGGAACCGGAAACTGGTGCAAAAGTCTTCATATAACCGGCCCTCAGTTTTGTCATGTTTCCCTTTTTGGCTTTGTGCTTCTACTTTGCTCCCTTGTTTTTCAGACTTCCCCCTCCCCCCATCTGCTTGCCTTGCCAGATGGCATGCTCCAAGCTGCAATTATGTTTTATTAACTCCTGATTGTTTTATTCATTTACTTCAGCAGATGCTTCCATATAGGGTTGCTCTCCATGTTTACATTTGCCCATGCAAGTGAAGCATAAAAAACAGATTTCAGTTTAAGTGAGAAATCTGTCTGTGTGATCTTCTCCTCCCCATCAGGTATAGTGAAGTTCCATGAGGTGTACCTGGGTGAGGGTGTGTCAGAGGAAGACCCAGATTTCCAGGAGGGAGGAGGAGGAGTAGGAGGTGGAATATCATCACTGGAGCAGTTTATCTGCAGTGCTCGTGAAGCCCTTGGAGTTGAGTCGTTCTACAGCAGGTACACATTTCCCCATACATGCTTGGCTCCTATCCCTGTCTCATTTTACTCAGTTTGAGTTTAAAACGCTACATTACCTACAATGTCTAATATTTTTCCACAATAATGTAATATAAAACTAGTGATGCATTTGTGCAAGAAAATGCAAAGTGTGATTTTGTCGCTTCCCAACGAGCTTCTATGGTATCTGTAAGGGTTTCTAGACTGTCATGGTGTTTCAAATGGTTGCTAAGATATTGCTGGGTAGTTACTGTTGTATAATAAGTGGCTGCTAAGGTGTTGTTAGCCATTTTCTTTGGTATCCTTGGTTGGTGTGAGTGTGTTGTTGAGGCATTCCAGATGGATGCTGGGTTGTGTCTCTGGTATTGTAGCTGGTTGCTATGGTGTTGCTTTGTGGTTACTAAGGTATCAATAGCTGGTTGCTATGGTATTTCTGGTGGTTGCAAGGAATGACTAGAAATGCGTCCTTTTTTACTTGGCTAAAAAAGCCAGCGTGAAATAGTTAGCTAAATTAAACATTTTTATCTGTGTATGTTCGATATAAGATATTAGTAGCTTTTTACTTAGATCTCCCAGATGGAAAATCCATACACAGCAAATTATTTATATTCAGTTTCAGCAGTGAGTAAAAGGCATTTTTTGTCAGCGGTAAATTTTGTAAGCAGCCTGTTCCTGCAGTGGGAGAAACAACTAACCTCCAAATTTATGCCAAATTGACTGCAAATTTGTTTGAAATTTAATTTGCAACTCGTGCTGAAGCACAGCATTCAAGTTTCACCTCATTTCACTCGGCACTTTCTGCAGACGGTTTCACTTCCACAGGTTCATTTGAAATGTATAATGAGCAAAGCGGTGCACAGTAATGGCTGTATCAGACACGCGAGTGTGCACACATTCTTCTCCATGCTCAGCACATCAGGTGCTCAATTTGTTCTGTTCCATTTGTTTTCTTCCCAAAACTCTACCTCTAGTTTTTGAACACTTTTTGCTAAATGACTGAGCGTGTTTGTGAGTGAGAGAGAGGAAAAGCATGTCACTAATTGCTGAGCCATCTATTTTATATTTTTTTAATGCGCATAACTGTGTGCAATAAGCTGCTGAGCCATCCATTTCATTTTTTGATTGCTAGATGGATTTGATGAGGGGGTTGGTGCGAGACATGCAGAGAGAGATGTTTAATTCTGGTTCTCATGGTGGGGATTACTCACTGTAGTGGTCGAGCTATCGGTAGGCTCAGATAGTTGAGATCCCCTGCTGATTAGCTTAGATCTAAACGACTGTGTGAAAGGAAGCATTTTATTCAGCCTTCATCCTCAGAGACCTTCCAGCCAGAGAGAGGTAGGAGGAGGAGGAGAAGAGAAAGAGCTTTCTGAAAAACTAGGCCAGAAAGGTGAGACAGAAGTTCACTTTGTCTTAGTGTTGTGGAATTTGAGATGTATGAGTCAAAGTTGTGTCTGTGTACATTTACTTGCAAACAAAGTACATACATTTCTCTTCAGTAGTTATTATAGTGCTGTTGTTTTTTAAATATTTCAAGTTTTGGGAACACCAAGAAAATGTTTAATGATAAATTATGTACTATAATTATATATTTGTACAAATTCTATGATAAGTTGTTTGCTTTGAGATTTGATTACCATTTCAAATATGCCTTCTCATTTAATTATAGATTTATTGTAATTTTTATGCCCAAATAAGCTATTTACTGCTAGCTCCCACACATTAGCTAGATCTTTCATGAGAGATGGGGCAGAAGAGAACCACCCTACCCAGAGAGAGAGAGAGACAGAGAGAGATAGACAGAGAGAGAGAAAGAGAGAGCCTTCACATGTCAGTCTGAGTTAATGTGCAATTTCCAAGTTGGCAACTCTTACGCCATCATTTATTGATGCTGGGTAACACTTCCTACACAATCAAACAAATGATTGATTTCAGACTCTCAAATGGTGTTTCTATCCATTCAATTTAAGTGTTTATTTCCTTTGCTAAGTAACTATAGCAAAATGAAAAATGGTTTTGTGATAAATGGAACTTTACTGTGACTCATTCATGAGGGGTTAAAGCCAAGAGCTTGCATTTGCAGTAGCTTAGAGACCAAAGTTGGCCTTATCATAATAATAAATCATTCCATACAACCAATATAATATAGTATTGCACTATAAAGCTACTAGATAAAGCCATGCCACATACTTTAACAAAATTTTGTCTGTATGTAATTGTCAAAATATGCAGTTTGTTATGCATTGATATTCATTAATTAATACCTACACTAGTATTAGATCCCTGTGCAAAACAGTTTGAGCAGTCATACTGGGCACCCATTGGAGCAAAGAAAAATTCTCTCCATTTTCTTTTCCTTCAGAGGATGCTCGGGCAGTGAAACTGGGAGTGAAGCAGGAGATTCATTGGACCAACAGTTTGAAGAGATCAGTAACAAAATGAACTCTGGCTTTCTGCGTATGGTGTCCAGAAACAACCTCTTTAACAGGCGAGGACCCCCTACACCCTTTCCCAAGTACCTCATGTTGGAGTATGAAAAATGAATGATTTAAAGATAGCCCTTTCATCTATGTATGCTCACTTGCTGGCTTGCATGTAATCTTCTCTTCATTAAGAGACTAAGTCCCTTCTCTAATTGAGTTGGTGTGAATATTAATCCTTTATAATGAGTGTGTATTAAAGTAATCCCCTATTCCTAATGATGAGAAAATTCATATTGTCTGTCTCTCTTGTGCTAGAAGGATGGTGAACTTAATAGCAACAATAATAATAATAATAATAATAATAATAATAATAATAATAATAATAATTAACCATGTCATTCATCCTTGGTTAGTGCTATCTAATAATTATAATAATAAAATTCCTTCAGTATTTTCTTATTTATTGTTATTGGAAAAAGAATCTTTGTTTTTCAGTTTTGTTGAACTGATAAAGTAATTTGTTTACCCAACTGTTCAAAGAGATATATCTGTTTCTTAATTTTAACCATCATCTGAGGGAAAAGCCAGATTGCACAGATGATTTAGAAGTCCTATACTGCCCTCTTGGGGTCTTATTTTATTAATACAACTTGTATTTGCTTGAGGAAAATACTGACCATGCATAAAATGTAACACACAAAGCCTTCAATGTGACCGTTGACAATATGGCTTTGTTTCTCTCCTGCAGGAGCTGTCAGAGTATGACCAGTCTTTTCAGTAACCCCATGTCTCCAGTCAAGGATGGTTGTTCTACACCACGCCACCCTGGCAGTGCCCTCAACAAACCTCCTCTGCGTACCCTCTATGACCTTCTCATTGCTCCCATGGAAGGAGTGAGTGATTGATTTCCATAGGAAAAAAAATGACTTTGAAAATTCCCACCATTCTTTTGTATTTTCAACTCCAAGTTTTATCAACACATACTTGACTTCATTCCTTTGTTTCTTATCAGTTCTAATGGAAAAAAATAACTATTACTATAGTTTGGATTAATGGTAGTCTGATTTAATGGGCCTAGTGAAGTGACTGAATAAATTATTATTCTATTGTTCATGTTCAAAGAATTGTCTTTAGTGCTCTTTCTTTACCGCTCTGAAATCTGATTGGCTTACCTAACATTTTCACAAAGCAACATAGACTGTTAACATTAGCCTGTGTTCTCCAAGCAACATAATTTTATTAATTCCCGGGTGGGGCAGTGGTGGCCTACTGGCAAAGGACTAGGCCCTAGGCTCGGAAGGTTGTGGATTCCAATTCCAGACCAATAGGTTGCCCTGAGGCATACTGTCCCCATCACTGCTCCCTGGGTGTTGCCTGTGGCTGCCTTCAACTGCACATGTGTGTGGGTTAAAAGCAGAGGTTTTATTTTGTTTCTCTGTGTGTTTTGCTCTGTTTCACAATGACAAATAGTCACTTTCTGTTCTAATACCAAATTCTGTTAATGTATGAAGTCTTTTATACATAATGAATATTTTATAGCTTGAGTGTGCTGTATAACACTAACTATATATTCATGTCCATAATTACTGGCAAAAATAAAAAACAGTCATAAAGAATAAATAATATAAATTAAGATAATATTAAGAGAATGTGCCTACCATTGCTTACACATCTTACATGTTAAATTGTGTTCCTTTTTTCTCTGTCTCTCACTTACTTACAGGGTCTGATGCACTCAAGTGGTCCAGTTGGCAGACACAGGCAGCTTATTTTAGTTCTGGAAGGAGAGTTGTACCTCATTCCCTTTGCTCTACTGAAAGGAAGCTCATCCAATGAATATCTTTATGAGCGTTTCAGCTTGCTTGCTGTGCCCTCTCTGCACAGCCTTACATCTAATGCCAAGGTGAGACTTGTGACTTTTTCTAATGCCAGGTAATGGGGAAGACGTTAAAGTGACACAGTAATTAACATCACATATCTATTAATCTGTTTATTTCAGCATTATTATACATACATGCCAAATCTTGAAAATATTAGTGACACAGTATCAGAAACAAACATTCAGTCTTTCAGAACTTAACAAATATACATATGCACTCTGTATCTTTACTGCAACCAGTAAAAGAAAAATAAAACAAAAAAAATTACAATAGCTTATTAATGCATCTTCTTTTGTGAAAGATACCAGCGAGAGTAAAAGGGAAGATTTACAGGACAGTAGTGAGTTTGAGACAGTGGCACTGACAAAAAGACAGGAAGCAGACCTGGAGGTGGCAGGAGTTAAAAATGCTGAGATTTTCATTGGCTGTGACAAGGATGGACAGGATTAGAAATGAGTATATTAGAGGGACAACTAAAGTTAGACGTTTTAGGTACAAAGTTAGTAGAAGTTAGTTTGCATTGATTTGGACATGTCCAGAGGAGAGATGAGGATTATATTGGCAGTAAGATTTTGAAGATGGAGCTGGATGGAGGAAAAGAGAAAAGCCAAAGAGGAGGTTTATAGATGTAGTGAAGAATGCATCTTATTTTGGAAATGGTTAAATAACCACAGATAAATAAAATACTGTGATATATTTAGAAATTCTGTTGAATTTGTGTATATAAGCCTTACTTATTCAGCTAATAGGCTCAATAAGCCATGAAGGCTCAATGGCCTGAAGGCATTCATTGTATCGAAAGGTTTACATGGACCTTAGCTGTTAAAATTTTGTTTGCTGGAAATGTAGAGGTCGATGTGATGTGAAAACTTTATTTAAACTTCATAAAAGAGAAACTTTCATTTGAAGCTCGAATGATGGAGAGAGCAGCAAAGGGAGAGAAATCAATGAAACTCTTGATTAAATTAGATGTGTTAATTAGTCGACCGGTAGTCAACAGGTTAATAAATATTCATTATTATATAATAATATAATACATAGTAATAATAATAACCCACCTACATTGGAGGTGGAGCTGGCACAGCAAGGCTGTTCAAGCATTTCTTTTCCATCTTCACATAGTTCTGGGTTTGTGTTATTGTCTTGAAGGCTAGGGCTATTGGTTATGGCAAGAACAAAGGCTGGTTTAGCTGGACTCTGACATGGGCACTGCAACATTGTTTTGGCTATGAGATTTTTTTTCCACCAGCCTTTGTCAGCAAGACTTGGATTAAGCAGGGATATTGCCAAATCATCTGTAAGGCCAGTCAGACACTGAGTTGTTTGTGGGTGTGTTAGGTGTGTTAACTGTAGTTTCTTAACTTTCAGTCAAAGTATGACTGATTTGCCTCATCTCCTTAGAGATAGAAGTTCACATCATGACTTGCTTCAGCTTATTGTGCCATCGCAATCAGAAATCAGTGTGCCATAATCAATGGTCATAGTGCCAGAATTTCTGGCTTTTTTTACAATGACCACTTTAAGGAACCAGTTAGTTTCCTCAAGGAAGTGGTCAACATGACCTTGCCTGCATACTTATCTGATTGTGCTAGTTTGTCTTTTCTGTATAACTTGTGACATTAGTGGTGCCTCAAGCTGATAGGGGCTTTTCCTTTTTCCGTTGTACCAGCTGAATTGCTTACATAAACCTTATTGTATTATTTGTAATCTGCTTTGTTCACAATGTGGTGTATGTCTCCAGAAATATCTTTTCTCTGGCTGAGAAAAGAAATACTTTGGATTTCTTGACCTAAGAGGGGTGGTGCTCTTTCCCTACAGTATATAGTTTCCCTACAGTATTTGTTTTTCCTGCATAAAGATATTTAGTGGCACTTTTTTAGCTGGGGGTTTTTAAAGCTGGGCTACAGTGTTTCCAAATATTTCTTTTTAAAATTTGCAAAATGTTTTTCTAAAGCATATAGTCTTCGCTAAGTATTATTATGCTGGTTCCACTAAGCGTATGATATTGATGATTTATCCTGAATCCTGAATCAGTGCAAAAAAACTTCTGAAATTTGCCACCTGAACCTGTCAGTTCTGTGGAAAGGATATAGTTCTACCATTCATTTAGAAATATATTATATATATTATAAATATATTATATTTCATACCCTTTACCCTGTGGGTTGGAATTTTCAGAGCAATTGCTGGCTTACATGCATGAAAATATACCTGAATATGTCTGCCTGTTAGTAAAGGTTTGTGGGGGAGCCAAAAGCTTCTTCCAGTAAAAGGTTTAAAGGTAACATCCAAGGTAATATATTATTACATTTGTTACAAAGCCATATCCCAAAACTGGTTAATTTACAGTGGACAGAGAAAAAATTATTTACTTTCAATTTAAGCTATTGCAACAAGATTTTATAGTAATACTGGACCATCACTATTAGTACTATCTTCCTCTTAAAAATGTTGGCTTGATTCAAAGAAATCACTGTAGAGACCATCTTATTTGTTTATTTGTACCAGATTTAGCATGCATGAATGAACTACTTTCTTAACTCTTAAATGCAAACCTATTTACCCCCTTTTTTCATAGATCAATCCCCGCCGTGCTGCTCCTCCACCATGTGGTGCCCTCGGTATGGCAGCAGTTGTTGGCAACCCTTGCCTTCCTCCAGCCGCCATGGATCGTTGGCTGTGGGGCCCCATGCCCTCCGCTGAAGAGGAAGTTTGCATGGTGGCTGACCTTTTGGGCTGCCAGGCTTTGACGGGTCCATCAGCCACCAAAGAGCGTGTGATGAGTGCCCTTAGCCAAGCAGAATGTGCACACTTCGCCACTCACATCTCCTGGAGGCTGGCAGCATTGGTGCTGGCACCTGTCCACCAGGAGGGAAACAGGGGAGATGGAGGAAGAGGAGGAGGAGGAGTAGCAGGAGGCACAGTTGGGAAAGTAGGAAGAAAGGGATCGTTTGGTGGTAGCTACACAGTGGCAGATGATGGAAGTGATGTGGAGAGCACTTGTGATGCACCACCATTGCAGGAGCTGCTGCTGACAGCAGCTGACATTTTGGATCTAAGGTTGCCGGTTAGACTAGTTGTACTGGGGTGAGTGGACAGATTTTCACACTGCAAAAAATTATCTTTACTATTGAAATTATATTATATTTCCCCATTTTGAAATTTGTATTAAAATTTATAATCATTATTTTTTGCTACTTTTTGTTTACATACTTTTAAAAATGTGTACATTTAAGGTGTATTTATACTATAATTCTATGCTAAAGAAACCTTCTCTCACAGTTCCTACCAGGAGTCTAGCAGTAAGGTGACTGCAGATGGTGTTGTGGGATTGACACGAGCATTCCTAGCTGCTGGGGCACAGTGTGTGCTGGTGTCTCTGTGGCCTGTACCTGTAGCTGCCTCCAAAGTGTTCATCCATGCCTTTTACTCTGCCCTGCTCAATGGAGCCAAAGCAAGCATGGCTCTCACAGATGCCATGAAGAGTGTTCAGAGCAGCCAGCAGTTTTCCCATCCCTCTAACTGGGCAGGTTTGTGACAGAACTATACTATTCATACATATCCACTTGGTTTAAGGGCTAGAGTTATACTTGACTTAGACTAGGCAACCTATTATACAATAGTTTTGAAAGCTAAGAATATGTGATTTTCTTGTCACAACTTTTTACATATATGAGCACATGCATTGTAGTGACCTACATTCAGCACCAGCCACTATACATATAATTTTTTTCCATTATATAATGCCATTTTCCTGCACTTTACTTTGTTTTTAATAAACCCTTATTGTTTTTAGTAATCATGTTTGTCTACACAAGGGTCTGAGAGAACTATCTTAGTCTTGTGCATATGGCAGATTGATAACATAATTGATTTTCATTTTATTAGGTTAAACACATAGGTAATTAAGTAAAGACTTTATTGAGATATAAGTTATGAAAAATCTTAAAATCCCTGATCTTGAGGGAATCGGCCACATTATCACTTGATGAGCTGGATAAATTTTTCAGACTTTGTGCTTTTAAATGTACAAATAAAAAGTGAAAATACAAACAGTGAATGAAGTTGTTGAGAAAACAGAAACATCATTCTCTATGAACTTTTGTAGTGAGGTCTTCAACATTTTACTATGAACTGGCAGCTGGCTTGAAATTTTTTAAGTTTTAAAGTCTAGACCAGATATTACAAAGTTCCACAAGCATTTCCTCTGTGGAAAATGCTGTGGTTCTTTGCCTCTTTTTTCTCCTAGTTGTGCCATTGACTATTGCCTAACTTGTGTAAGCCATCTGGTATATCTGGCTCCTGAGGTCTTCTATACATTTGCAGTTGACAGTTGCAGTTAAATCTTTACAAATGGTAGTGATTGAACACCTCACCTGGACATTGATTTGTCATGAACTGTCGTGAACAGTTGAGGGTTAAAATCAGAAAAAAAAAATCTACAAATGTTTAATATAAACAATATACATCATGGCTTAAAGATGTGCTTTAGATGATCCTCTATTTCAGTCCTGAGAAAAATAGCCTTTCTTTTTCTTTTATTGGTTTTTGTCTCACAGGCTACATGCTGATTGGCAGTGATGTGAAACTAAACAGCCCCTCTTCGCTGATTGGGCAGGCCCTCTCAGAAATTCTACAATATCCTGACAAAGCCAGAGATGCCCTTAGAGTGCTGCTGCACTTGGTAAGTCTCTTGCACAGCAACATAAGCAATAATGGAAACACAACAGGCTTGTGTTTTCATTTGGAAACTGTTTTAAATATTTACATGCACATAATATTTAAAGCAAAAATTATCAAATAGTTTAACAAATCTCTCCTTCTTTTTCCTGTTACTCTCTCAGGTGGAGAAGTCTCTGCAGCGCATTCAGAATGGCCAACGCAACTCTATGTACACTTCCCAGCAGAGTGTGGAGAATAAAGTGGGAGGCGTTCCAGGATGGCAAGCTCTGCTGACCGCAGTAGGCTTCAGGCTGGACCTGGCTGGCACAGGCCTTCCCCCTGCTGTGTTCTTCCCCACTGCTGACCCAGGAGATCGGCTTCAGCAGTGCAGTGGAACCCTGCAGTCACTACTAGGTATAAAAAACATGCTCAAACAGCATATTGAAAATTAAATATGGGCTGGATTCCCAGACAAAAATTAAGCCAAGTCCTGGGCTACCCAGCATTTCTCATGAACATTTAACTTCCAGGACTGAGGTTAATACCTTTTTGGGAAACCCATACAAATATTAAATCAGATTGATCAGTCAGTGTTTCATTACAGGTCTTCCACCTCCTGCCCTTCAAGCACTTTGCAAAGTTGTTAGTGCCTCTGAGGCAGGAGAACAGCTCATTAATAAGGTGAGTTTCCCAAAGCATCAGGCTTTACTGTCCACTTTATTTGGGTTCTTCATGCAAATTACAGCCACAGATTTATTAACTCTAAAGGTAGAATCTAGTCCATTCTGAAAATGGACAGAACTGAAACCAGCTGTCAGCTGTGAAGAAACATAATTTTTTTGGCTGCTTCCTGATGCTGTAACTTGCCTCTCGACTTTGGGCAAGTTTGTTTGTTTAGTTTACATTTTGGCCAAAAAACTGTTAGGGTCTGACCAGGACTGAGCACGGTAACATTGCTAAATTGCTGTTCAATTAATGTCCAGACGGACAATCAACAGCGTGAGTATTAGTATAGCAGGTGTTGAGTTTGTTGTTTTTTCTGAGTGTTTAGTTCTAGCTCCTTCTATTATTGGTGAGGAGTGCCAGTTTGTTTCATCTTTGATGGCGTCAGACTCACCGCTAGCTGCTCTGGGTGCCTCAGGGAAAGTGAGTGCACCCTCGACTCCGGCTGTAGAGTCCTTCCAGTGGGGTGAGGGGGTGACGATTCGGCAGAATAGCTGTAAAGCCAAAGCTTGTGCTGAGGCTTCCCCATGCAAGCACCTCTCTTCCCCTACTGTTCACATGTCAAACAGGTTCGCCCCCGCTCAGTGAAGCACCAGCTGAGAAGCTTGTTAAAGGTGCTCTATTTATTGGAGACTCTATTATCCGGCACGTGAAAATTGCTGCTCCTTTAGGGGCACCAACAGCAGCTCGTGTTAGGTGTATTTCAGGAGCCAGGGCCCCGGACTTATTAGGGAATCTTAGCCTGTTAGCTAGTCTTCTTTGGGTGTGACGAGGATGGACAGGATTAGAAATGAGTATATTAGAGGGACAGCTCAGGTTAGACATCTTAGAGATAAAAGTTAGAGAAGCAAGGTTGCGTTGGTTTGGACATGTCCAGAGGAGAGATGAGGATTATATTGGAAGGAGGATGTTGAAGATGGAACTGCCAGGAAAGGGGAAAAGAGGAAGACCAAAGAGGAGGTTTATGTGCGTGGTCAGAGTGGACATGCAGGTGGTTGGTTTGAAGCAGGAAGATGCAGAAGACCGGATGAAATGGAGACAGTTGATCCGTTGTGGCGACCCCTAAACGGAAGCAGCCAAAAGAAAAAGAAGAAGAGGATGTTAGCTAGTCATAGGTATGAAAGGATATTCTTTCATGAAGGGCTAATTATATTAATGTTTGGAAGTCAGAGATAACTAAGCGTAATGTTACAGTGGTGTGAAAATTTGCCCAGACAATGTCCGATGGCATAATATTGTGTGACCCAATACCAATGCAGTGCGGTGCTAAAGCTTACAGCAGCCTTTGGAAGCATATTAATATAATTATCATGCAGTTGATTCCTAAATGTAGTTTGACATTGTCACTGTTTGTTGTCACAAATATGACTCTATGACAAATATGACTGTATGACATTGAGACAATTTGACAAAGGCTCTAAATGAATACCATGCATTGATGTATGCATTTGATGCCTAACAACAACAAATGTTCAAGTGTCTGTAGAGTTGATTTGGTGTGCGACACCTTGGTCAGCAATGCAACAGCTCAGTGTTATGCCCAGCAATTCTCAGGTTTATGTGGCAATTTCTAATTCAAATGGGGAAAGAGTGCAACAAGTTCTTATTATGTTTTCTATTATTTTTTCACATGTTATATCTGAAGTGCTAACTACATCTTCTATATCTTTTACTACAGTTATTGTCTGTTTTTATACTGCCTGTCTGGTTGACTAAATGTAGATAGACAGATGCAATTAGTCTGTTTGTTCTAATGTTGGATTCAGTGAATTTTTACTACTAACCTCAACATTACTACCATGAGCAGTTTAACTCTATATGAATAACATACACAGTAACATACACATTAACTTGGAACCTCTTTCTCTTCTTCCTGTCTTTCGGATTAAAGGCTGTAAAGAATATTGTTGGAATGGTAAGTCTTCTCATTTAATATATATATATATATATATATATATATATATATATATATATATATATATATATA